>RJWH01001925.1:242262-292585 GCA_004363575.1 Solenodon paradoxus
CGACCAACCAACCAGCCAACCAACCAACCAGCCAACAAACCAACCAACCAACCAACCAACCAACCAGCCAACCAACCAATCAACCAACCAAATTCTTCCTCGGTTTTCTCCTGATGAGTTCCCCTTTGGAAACCTTGGTGTCTTTCCTGACCTGCTCTTCAGTGAAGGCCATCCTATCCATGCTTGGGATAAGTGACTGAGCTCTTCTTTGGCTCACAGCTGTGTCTGTATCCAGAGTGCTGCCTGTCATGGGATGTCAGAGAGGGAGAGCCTTGTCAAGTCTCCCAGAGTTCTGGAATGCCCCTTCCTCAGGACTAGGGGACTTTCCTGGGGTATGATGGCTTAACCAACTTCATCCTGATCAGCATTCATGCCCTGACCTATGTTAAATATGTTGACTGTTACCCCATGCTGGTGTGCCCTGGTGGAGTAGTGGTTAGGTCAGTCACCTCTGAAGGGGCCCAAGTCACATACCCCTGGGTTCATGTCCCAGGTCAGTGGGAAACAACCAGTGTGAAAAACTACATAAAAGTCAAATAAAATGCTTCTTCCTCCTCTCTCTGCCTTCCTGCCTGCTTACTTGCCCTCATTCCTGCCTGTAACTTTCCTTTAAAAAAAACAATCAGCCTATGCTAAGACCCTGAGGGCCCACTCTCTGCACATTCATAAACAGGTAGTCTGTTGTCTCCTGGAAAAAGAAAGATTTTATTCAAAGAGACTTGCAGTGCTTGCCTACACTTGAAAGTGTCTGGTTTAAGATAAGTATTTAGGCTTCATCTAGTATTTCTACACACACAAATTAAAGCAATTCTCAAGTTGAACAATCTGAAAACTGTACCAAATTGGGAAAATCAGACATGGAATCAGCCTAGGTACATATGTGATCTTGTTTAATATACATGAATGCCCAGTTGGAGAGTGTATGTGGTATATATTTCTATACAACCCCCCAAACTTAGTGGTTCAAAGCTGATATTTATGATCTCATGGTTTCTGTGGGTCAGGAATGACTGCTGGGTCTTTTGACTCAGGGTCTTACAAGTTGTAATCACAGTGTCAGGCAGAGCACAATTACCTCTAGACTCAAATTCCTTTGGTGTGCACAGGTGGTCGTGGCATGATTTGGAAAGTCACTGGCACTTCCTGTCCCTGGCCAGGTGGGCCTGCCCACAACACAGCTCACACATGGCAGGTGGCTTTCTCAGACCCAGTCAACTAGAGGAGCAGGAGAGAGAGAGGAAGTCTCAGCCTTTTCATCTAACTCGGAAGTGATAAACCATCCCTTTTTGATGGTATTCTATTAGAAATATGTCACTAGATTCAACCACATTCCAGGGAAGGGGGGCCACCCCAGAGAGTATGTACCAGGAGGTAGGGGCAGTGAGAGCTGCTGTAGAAGCGCCTACCACATAGGACATTTCCTCTTGCAGGGGCTTTGATCAACCCATCATTGTCAATCAAATGTTAAGCTGTGGATAAAACACTGACAGATCTGTGGGTGGTTCTCTCCCCTTCTCTTTAGCCATCTTTCCATTGGTGCCATGTCAGTGTTTTTAAGTACTGATCAGAAGGCTGCAGACAGATTGGAAGGAGCAGTTAGTTTTCCGCTGTGACCTTTTGAGGAAGGAGCACTGCTTCTGAAGGCTGACATTTTTTCTCCTGGTCTGACTTGCTCCGTGGTTTGTTTACACGGCAGGGGAAGGAAGATGACTTAACCGAACCAGTCTCCTAGACCACATGAAGCCCTGGCAGGGCTGATTTCAAAGTGAATCATCATGAAAAACTAGCCATAACCAGTGCTTTGCACAGAAGGCCCTGTCTTTCCTGCAGATGCACATGAACTCATACTCTGTGCCGTGGTGTGTGCTCTTCCCGTTCTCAATGTCCTCCTTATTCCACCTCTCCACCCTTCTAGGGCACCCTCACGAGCCTTCCTGGCATTGACTTGTCACACAGCTCTTTCCCTTTCTTCTCTGAAGTTTTGAAGCAGAAGGTCCGTGCCACACAGTTTAGCTCCTGGTTACCATCTTGCTTCATGGAGTTCTTTACTTTCCACCCATGGTACTTATGCTCTGTCCGCAATGAGATGTAAGCTTGTCCAGGTCAAGGAATTTTGTCCAGTTCCTCCAGGTGCCCTGCCCTGGCCACAGCTCTTTGATATCTGAGGGCAGATCTTATGTTTTGAGCCTTCCCTTGCACAGTACCTGGCCATGGCTGGCTTTCCCTATGTACATGTAAGGTTGATGTGTCTGTGGTATGTGCATAGATGGAGCCTCTTATAGACGAAGGAGATGGAAGCAATGGTGGCCTCTTCCTCTGGCCAGTGGGGGTGTGAGCAGAAGACATTTCTGGTCTCATCTGCCTCTGCTCATGTCACAGGAGCTTGTGCATTCCCCACACCGGTCCCTGTGTCCCTGGCACTTCCAGGGTATCTCGGTCAGACTGGCCACCCTGGGGTGCACTGCCTGCATGGTGGAGGCCAGTTGAGAGATGTCTCTATGGCTGGGGAAAGGGAATCTGGGTATTTATTCCTGAGCCAGCACTCCCTCCGCCCTAGCATTCTTGCCTTTTGGAAAGGTCAGTTGTTTTTCTGCTTTGAAGAAAGTAGAAGGAAAATGTGTGTGAGGATGGCAGGGCGGAGCTTGGCCTTTGTTGGGGAGACTCTCTGCCCAGGCAGGCTTGTTCTGGACAAGGCAGTGTGGCGGGGTGTGCACACAAGAGCTGGCTTCTTGCAGGGATCCTACTGTGGGTTCTGTGCTTGGCTGTGCGGTTCTAACTCAAAGACAAGGCCTCCTGGGTCCTGATGTCTCCACTGGGCCCCTGGGAACAGGAGGCTGTGTGGTCTTCGTGGTGGAATCCAGTCTACTGTAAGCACTGGGGGCTGCTCTTGCTGCAACTGGCTCTGGGTGGATCGGGGCATGGCATTCCTCCTGTCTCCAGCAAGCAGCATTATAACCAGTATTAACCACGCACCCCCTGTGCTCCAGGCTTTGGGGTGGCAGACGCTGAAGACCCAGAAAGGAGAACCTCACAGCCCTGGCAACATAAGCAGAGACAGACATCCTCCAATTCTGGTCCCCAGTTCTGATGCTTGGGGAGTTTATACCATAGCACCAAGCAATTCTGTGACACTAGCTGGGTGTCCTGCAAGTTGACTTGATTCTGACTACCTAGCGATAGGGCCAGCTCCTACGGTGAAGGGCTTGGCACACCCAGGTGGTCCTCAGAGCCTCTGACTACAGGGCTATGGATTGGAGATTTCCACGACCCGCCTGTGTTCATTTAACTTGCTAGAGTGGCTCACAGAACTCGCGAGAACACTTTGCTCACTCGATGACCAGTTTGCTGTAAAAGAATCTAACTGAACAGCTGAGTGGAAGAGGGGCTGAGGGCACAGGGTGGGGAAAGGAGCGGTGGTTCCATGCCCTCTCCAGGTGCCACTGTCCTGTGTCTCTCCCTTCACCACCAGGACCAGGACAGGCTCATCCTCCCCTGGGCTCACCCTTTGGGTTTTATGGAGGCTTCATTACTTAGCGGGATTGACTAAATCACTGGCCCTTGGTGATGGTGATTCCCAGGAGGGGAATTTCACTTAGGAATTTCCAAGGTTTTCAGAAGTTCTGTGCCAGAAAGAGAATGAAGACTGGGCATACATTTCTTGTTATAAATAATGATAGCCTGTATCAGGGGGCCTCAGAGTCTCCTGGAGGATGCTGCCTTTGGGGGAGGCCTCAGGGAACCTAGGGGAGCTCATGGGTAAACAGACTTCTGACCAATAGGAACTCATTACTTGGAGGAGGGATTTTTGGCAAAGGAGATGTAATAGGCACCAAGGTGAGTGGGACAGCACTGCTCAGTGTGTTCATGGATTAGAGTGAGTTTGGCCTGGTTATGGCGTGAGGGTTTGGAGCAGGGTTAAACAGTTGGTTTCATATTTTAGAATCATCAATGTGTCTGCTGTTGGGGGAGGGCTGGAGGGCACCAGACTTGTGCTCATCCAGGTGAGTGAATCCGGAGGTAAGGCCGTAGGAGACATCAGGGGAAGCATCCAGTGTTATGTCTGCGTGTGCATATGTATGTGTGGAGACATACATGTGGGCACATATGTGTGCACGTGACTGTGGGTGTCATACGCATGAACAGGGAAAGTGTGTGAGCAAGGGTATGATAGACAAGAGCTGGGGGACTGAACTTAATGAACTTTGATTTGTATTCTTCAGTTTATCTTTGACTAAACTGAGGCTCAGGTGTGTTAAATAACTTCCTTTCTTTTCTTTTTTTAAAGGAAAGGTGCAGCCAGGAATGAAGGCAAGTAAGCAGGAAGAGAGAGGAGGAAGAAGCATCTTCATTTTATTTCAATTTAGCTGTCTACACTGGTTGTTTCCCCCTGGGTTTCCCCCCAGACCCAGGGGTACGTGGCATGTGGCCTGCGCTCCTTCAGAGGTGACTGACTTAATCGCTGCTCCACCAGGGTGCTCCAAAACTTCCTTTCTTTATTCAATGAATATTTCATCCCCCTCCACTTGGAGGGCATATTTTGCCACATTTAATCCTTGTGGAAACATTATGTAGGAATTACTATCTCATAGATGAGAAAACTGAGGCTCAGAGATAAAAATCCTGACAAGACTGAATGGGGTGTTGTCTGTTGTACATGGCATCTGCAGCAAACATCAGCCGGGACATTGTCAGACAGACGGATTTCTTATTTCGAATACTCCGTGTGTGTGTGTGTGTGTGTGTGTGTGTGTGTGTGTGTGTGTGTGTGTGTTCACAAAAACGCTGAACTAGGTGCTGTTCAGAGTCCTCCAGTGACACGAAGTAGAAGTGAGTTTGACGTGGTTATAGTGTGAGGGTTTTCAGAAGAGTGAACCAGTCCAGTTTCTTGCCTAAGGATTGAGGAGACAGACAGTAAGGCTTTCTTAAACCATAACCCTCCAAGCACATCATCCTGCTTAGAGCAACTTCCTTGAAGACCAGGTCCAAAGCAGTGAATGAATGAGAAGCAGTGAGGAATTCTATGGGGTTTTCTTCTTTCTGTCTTAATATTAAGTCTCAATGTCGAGTATACATATATATATATATATATATATATATATATATATATATATATATATAATTTTAAGAAAAGGTACATGCAGGAATAAAGGTGAACAGAGATAGGCAGGAAGAAGAAACGCCTTTATTTTTATTTAGTTGCTCATCTTGACTGACCTGCCTCACCCAACGCACGCGCACGCACACGCACGCACGCGCACGCACCCCCATCTCTTTGCCTCGCCCCGCTCCGCCCCTGCCACAGGCACGCGAACCTGGGTCCCTGGGAGGTACATAGACTGTACTTACTCCACCGGGGCCCGCTGATGTTTGGTAAATATTAACCCAACGTTAAATGGCAAAGAGGGATGGTTATGAAATACAGGTATCCCCTGCTTCTCTAAAGTTCGAACTACATTGCTTTGCTTTTATAGAAGTCCTAGATGAGCACCTGTAGTTACTAATTGAAGGAAATCGGAAAAGGATTTCCGCTTTCCCGACAAAAGGTGAAAAGCAGAGAGCGAGCGCTCAGCCTTGGTTTGCGCAGCGGGTCTAGATGCCTGGAGCTCCTTCCGCGAACCACTGGCCTCTCAGCATTAAGCCACCGGGGCTTTGAACGTGTCTGTGGACCCCCGCGCTGCACCTGGGCTGACCTCGGGGGTGCGTGAGCAAGATGACTGCTCCAGTGCGGGAAGCCTAGGCCTCAGCTGGACGTGAGTAAGCTTTCCCGCCGTGGTGAGCGCACGGGAAGCGCTTGTGTGAGATTTTCGCTGCCATTATCAGGGCTGCAATGGCGACAGAAAAGTACGACTTTATTTTGAAAGGGCCCATGGTGCAGGGCAGGCTGGCAGGGTGTTTTGAGTGCCAGCAAAGAATCCGTAGAAAATTGCGTGAGAGGTCGGCGGCGTATGGTGAGGTTTAGAGCCCGACATCAGCCACATCAGCCACTGCAGATGATGAACGCCAACCCTTCCACTGGAGGCAGCAGGCACAGAAAAAGGTGCAGCCTTTAGGCACCTGCCTGCCCTGATGGATTCAGATGATGAGATGTTATTAGATGACCGTCTTTCTCTCTCTCATGCCCCAGCCTTCTAGGACTGAGCCTAATACACCATCAACCCGGCCTCTACGTCTCCCAGTGTGCTCTCCGTCTTCCCGATTCTGTAAGTGTCCTATACCGTTCAGACCTTATTTCTACTTTATGCAGGCTGCTTATCATGTCACTCCTGCTTTTACGTTAATACTATTTTAGGTTTATACGTTATTTGGTATGATTTGGTAGGTTATTTTTGGGGTCTGAGAATGCTTAAATTTCTTCTGTATAAATGAGTGGTAATTGCTTCTTGTTTTATGCTATTTGGCTTAGAAAAGATTTCATAGGAATGCTTTACTTTCAGATAGTGGGGGGAGTCCAAATGCTGTAAATTCGTCTAGATTTACTGTGTATATGGCTACTTGGGGATTTTGTTAAAATGTGGATTCTGCTTCAGTAGATCTGGGTGCGGCAGGAGATTCTGGGTTTCTAACATGCTCCCCAGAGACTTCCATACTGCAGGTTTGGGCCCTTTGATTAGTAAGAAAAAAGGAAATGGAGAAATCAAAGGTGACTGCAGTTAAAAGGGAGGGAGCATGGTCAGGAGGGAGCATGGTCAGGAGTATGAGGGGGAAGAGAATGCATTTTGTTTTGGGTTGCTGCATTTGAAGCACTCAGATTTTTCCTGTATGTATGTATGTATGTATGTATGTATGAATGTATTGTATGGAAATGACTAGTGAGGTTAGATTTCAGGGAGAGGTTAGAACTAAAGATGTAAACCTGGGTCATTAACATCTTGGAGAAGTGGATAACTTGTAGGAAATGATACAGCTGGAGTAGAGGGGAGGGGAGAGGAGGGAGGGGAGGGGAGGGGAGGGAAAGGAGTGTATGGGAGGGGAGGGGAGGAGAATGAGAGATTATGCAGAGAAAAAAGAATAAGTTATAGAGTCAAGACACTTTGGATATTGGTGGAAGAAGAGAGACCAGTGAAGAGACAGACAAGGCCTGACTAAACATTAGTACAACCAGAACTGGCATGACAGAAACCAAGCAAGAAGAGGGTCACAGGAATCCTGGGAGGAGTACCTGCCACATAGCAGCAACCGGCTCTCTTGTCTTCTGCTCTCTGGTTACAGTCAAGCCCTGGGAAGAACTGTTAGGAGGTTGCAGGGAAGGAAGAGCATGAGTTCAGGTGTGTATTTCCCTGACTCTTACCCTCCACCACCAGCTCCTACTACTGTCTGGCAGCTGTTCCCACAGCTCATTCCAGTAGCTCTTCTCACAGTTACCGGCCTCAGTGTACGCCCACTCTCTGTAAATAAAGAGGTGCGGGGCTGTTTGGGAAAAGCAACCAAGCTTGTGTGTGCCGTCTGCATCCTGTTTCCCCATCATCAGTAGAAGGGGATCTAGGCAATGCTAGATGCTGCAGGAGGAGGACTGGAACCAGGACAGACAGTTTTGCAATTGAGAGTCTCCTTGTTTCCCTGGAGCAATTTCTCAAATATGGGCATTGTGATTTAGGGTTGAATGAGACACGAGGAAGTGTGACTGACTATAAAGAGAGCAAAGGAATCTGGGTACTAGCTAGAAGGAATACTGGGGTTGTAGAGGGGGTTTTCCAGTTGGAGACCCTGGAACATTCACAGGCAGATAGAAAGGTGCTGTCAGAAAGGGAGAGATTGAAAACTCAAGAGACTTGATGACGGGGAGGGACCCCAGAGGTCCTGGCCTCAGGATCAACATGAGAAGTAGAAAACTCAGCTTTGTAAAGGAGACCTGTTTCCTTTGTAAAGCTGAAAAAGGGATGGCTGGGTGATAAAACAGGAGTTTGTGGAGAAGTGAGGGGCATTGACAAGCCTCCTTTGGGTACTTTGATATTTTTACTGAAGGAGGAGGAAGATTTTGATCTGAAAGTAGAGGGATGGGGAGTAGTGTAAGAAGTTTAGAAAAAGCTGCTTTGAGGAACTATCAGGAGAAAACTGAAAGGAGAATTAGCACCAGGAGAACTTTTCTAGTTTCCGTGGTCTCTAATTTCTCCCACCATGGGGGCCACTATTTACATTTGTCTATTCTTTCTCCCCTCACGATCTTCTGCCATGGCATTTGCACTAAATACATTGCCATTTTGAGGTCTCTTGCCTCTGTGGGGCAACTACTTGTCTTTCAGGATTTTCACTTCCTCCCGTGTTCCCACATGGTATCTGGCTGTAGGGCAAAGCACGTGTGGTTTGCTTGCGGCTCTGCATCACCTCAGGTGGAGGGTGCAGCCGTCCTCAGATCTTTGGGCATCGTTCCGCATCTTGCATTTGGCTCAGCTCACCATGGCACAAGTCTGGCCTTGTCTCGAATTACAGCCAGTACCCACCTTTATCTTACCCTGAGTTTCTCTTTCAAAAGGAAAAATCTAATTGACTCAGCTCAACCGAAGTGTTGTTTTCTTCTAGGCCAGGTTTTCACTCATGCCTCAGTTGGTTCTGGCCAAAGTATGGACCCTGTGTTACAAACATGGGAAATATGGGCTCAGATGCCCAGCAGAAATTGTGGTTGGTGTACAACTACACTGGGCTTTGATTTGATGTGAATAACAATGTGTCAGAAAATTATTTGATTATTTCTTTGGAATGATGAAATCTTTCTAAAGGCTGGTAGAGAATCATCTACTAGCTCTCCAAATATACTTTCTTGAGGGGAAATAATTCAGCTTTCTTATAATTTGATTTTTTTTTAATGACCCCACCAGGCAGATTTGACTAGAGGGGGATATGCATGCAGATGCTGAGGTGGTAGAAATGGCACATGGGTGTGTTTACCACTAAAGCCTGCTCAGAGCAGATGTGCCCAAGGGCAGAGAAAGCCGGAGATCACAGGCCTGACTAGGCCTCATAGACCAGAATAGACTCCACTCACTCTTCCTAAGGGACAGTGGTGAGGTTTGGAAAGATGGGAAGTTGGGGGTCTTATTTGAGTCCCTACTCTGTACCATGTAATTTTAGGCAGTTTTGTCTCACTGAGACTATGATTTTCAAGAGACAATTATCTCTGGAAGGATAATACATTAGATTTAATTCACCCTAAAGTGTACACATGATGGATTACCCAGATTTTTCCTTGGAGCCAGTTCTTATTCTAAGAAGTATATTGAACTTTGAAGAACAAGAGTAAAGGAAATTCCATGAAAGGACATCAGTGAGTTTAGAGGCCAGGAATTCTATTCAGGAGATTTCCTATACATTCAGCCTTAGGTTGATTATTCTCAAACCTGAGTGCAGAGGTGTGTGCCCCTGGACTTTAAGCATTTATGTCTGTGCAGAAGACATCTGCCACTTGTAATGTTTGTAGAGGGTTTGTGTCTCTCATAGACTTTAAATCTGGGCTCTGCTTTCCATGATCCTTCTTTCCTAAGATACTCGATCTTCCTCTTTGTTTCCTACACCAATTCCATTTGAAAAAGGCCATTTTGAACACTGTTAGAGTGTTCAGCTGTGACCCTCCAGCCTGCTGACCTATGAAGGTATGTATTTCCTCCATAAAAAGTCAGGCTCTTTGGCTTATGCTGTTTTTCTTTAAAAATTAAAAACAAAAACTTGGGAAACCTTCCCAAAGCAGCAACAATAATAGTAACAGAGAGATCTCATCGGGTTTGTTTCTCAAGGAGACATTCTTCATCATCATACATGCCACATGCATTTCTTTTGCAAAAGATTTCTGGCTTAATGTCTCCCCAAGGACCTTGTAAGAGTGATCTCATCCTCTGAAATTGGCAGGGAAGAAGCATTCGGATTTTGTTTCAGCACAAGAACAGAAAGGTGGTTGTTAAGCAGAAATTGTCTAGTCAGTAATCAGACAAGCCCTGTCCCTTCTTCTCAAAAAGATGCCAGCCAAATTCTGGAGATGTTTTTCTGTAGGTGGGATTTGCTCTAGACCCACAGGAATCTGATTCTGGTTTTTGTAAGAGGTTTTAAGGCATGGTTGATTCTGAAGTCTTCTGTGAAAGAAAAGGGGACTTGAGAGGAGTGGACAAATGTTGAACCTTTCTTCCTACAAACACCCAGAAATGTGGGCTACAAAGAAAATCGAATTAGTTCAGATGTTGGAACTGAAGAGGGAATGGAAAAACATGGCCGGAAGTGGTGAGTGGTGAGCAGCAAGTCTGGGGTGTGGGAGTTTCTGTGCTCTTACTAGGCTGGGAAAGGCCCCTGCAGAGAGGAGAGCTAAGGCACCTAAACAAGGAAAAAAAAAAAAAAAGAGAGGTGGAGCCATTACAGGACTGAAATAGCCATAAAAGGAGGACTAGAAAAAAAATCCAGCCATTGAATCAGGAAGATGCCAAAAAATTCTGCCTGAATTCTGGGTGAAAAAAAATAAAGCCCTTTGTTAGAGAAATGAAACTGTAAGCTTACGCTTTGAGAGGTTTTAGAGACTAAATGTATACCGTCTATGACTTGTGGAAATCCTAAATTAGAAATGTGCATAAAGCCTGGGCCTGGAAACCTGTAGAAGCAGATGGAAAAGTCACTCTGGCCATAAGAGATTTCTTTTGAAAAATTAAGCTCAATTGAAGATGAGTTTTCAGTAAAAAATTACAAAACACTTAGTGGAAAGAGCCACCATGAAAAAAAAATTAAAAGACACAACAAGCAATATTGTCAGTAACCCCAAACTTGAGATAATAAAAGAAATATGAAAGAGACCATAAATATAGGGAGACTGAAATGATTAAGGAGACAAAAATAAAAATTAGGAGCCACAGTGAAAGGATAACACTATATGACAAAGAACAGGAGTAACAGGGATAATAAAACATTTGTATTCGTGTTCAGATTTTAGAAATCTGGAGACTTCTGAGGAACAGGGATGGTCACCAACCAACCAACCAACCAACAAGAAAACTCAATAACATCCCCTCTCCTTCCATTTCTTTACTTTACCCAATTCCATGTTATATTGGTTGACCAAAATCATCTGATATAAAGCCTATTTTATGATAAACTATTGAATATGTCATGCAATTAATTGATTACTCAAAATTAAAAAGTCTGTATTGACTGTTGAACCTCATGATCTCGTGACTGAATGAGAGCTGAGACTCACTGCTGCCATCTAGCATCAGGAAGGAGTATTGTACCTCATATTGCAAATCCTGGGAAAAGATCAAAATTCAAAATTTGAAGTAAGGTTTCTGTTGAATATGTATTGCTTTTGCATCCCCATAAATTTGAAAAATCCTAAGTCAAACCACTATAAGTCAGACTGTCTATAGTTTGAAATAAGGAAGTGTGATACTTTCAGCTTTGTTTTTTGAAAATGACTTTGGCTATTTGGCGTCTATTGTAATTACATGTGAATGTTAGGATTGTTTTTTCTGTTTCTGTGAAAAAGTGTCATTGGAATTTTGGTAGGGATTTCATTGAATCTGTAGAGAGCTTTGGTTAACTATGGACATTTTAATTATATTAATTCTGATCCATGAACATAGGATATCTTCCCATGTATTTGTGTCTTCTTCAATTTATTTATCAAAGTCTTTCAGTTTTCACTCCATAGGTCTTTCACCTCCTTGGTTAAATTTATTCCTTAGTATTTTATTGTTTTGTTGTTGTTGTTGTTGCTATTATGAATGGAAGAGAGGAGGAATAAGCATTTTTATTTATTTTACTTCATTGTTTTTCTTGGTTGTTCCTCCTGGCCCTGGGATGTGATCCTGGGCCCTCAGGATGTATGTGGATTGTGCTCAACCACTACTCTACCAGGTTGCACCTCTGTGTATCTTTTCTTAATTTTTAGATGTTTTACTATTAGTAAATAGAAATGCAATTGAATTCTATATTCTGATTTTTGTATCCTGCATTTTAAAATCCTAATTTTTTTTCTGCTTGCATTGAAGTAATCATATGATCTGCCTTGTAGTTTTCGTTTCTTGTAGTGTTCTTACTTGACTTTGAGATTAGGTAAAGATTTGGTAGTGTTTCCTCCTCTTCAATTTTTGGGAGGTGTTTAAGAAGGATTGGCATTAACGTTTTAAAAAACATTTAAAAGCATTCACAGGGAAATGAACTGGTCCTAGACTTTTCTTTGTTTGGAGATTTTTGATTGTGATTCAATTGCCTTATTCATTATTGGTCTGTTCAGATTTCCTGTTTCTTCATGATTCAGTCTTAGTGAGTTATTTCGTTCATTTCTTCTAGGTTATCCAGTTTGTTTCCACAATTGTTCATAGCAGTTGCTAATGTTCCTTTATATTTCTGTGATATCACTTGTAACATCTCTTCTTTCATTTCTGATTTTATCCGAGTCTTCTCTTTTCTTAGTCTAGCTGAAGATTTGTCATGTTTTTATCTTCTCAACAAAAAAGCTTTTATTTCTCTGGATAATGTCTTTCCCTTTTTTTTTTTTAATGGAAAGGTGCAGGCAGGAATGAAGATGAGCAGAGGCAGGCAGGTAGGAAGAGAGAGGAGGAATAGCATTATTATTTATTTTATTTAGTATTTATCTTGGTTGCTCCTCCTGGGACACGAGCCTGGGCTCTCAGGATGTTTGTGTATTGTGCCCAACCACTATTCTACCAGATGCACCTCTTCAGGTCTGTTCTGGTTTCTACTTAATTGATTTCTGCTCTGTTCTTTGTTATTTCATTCCTTAAGTTAATTTGGGCTTCATTTTTGTTTTTTCTAGTTCCTTGAGGTGTAAAGTCAGACTGTTTGAGATCTTTCTTTTTTCATAATTTGTTTATTTCTATAAACTTTTCTCTTTGAACTACTTTTGCTGCAGCTCATAAGTTTTGGTGTATTGTGTTCTATTTTTATTTGTTTCAAGTTATTATGTTATTCCCTTTTTTTAAAAGGAAAATTTCAGGCAGAAATGAAGGCAAGTCGGCAAGCAGGCAGGATGAGAGTGGAGGAAGAAACATTTATTTATTTTATTGAGTTGTTCATTTTGTTTTTTCCCTCTGGTCCTGGGTTTGAAACCTGGATCCTTAGGATGTAAGTGGACTATGTCCTGTGGCCTTATCTGCTAGATCACCAAGATGTGCCTTTTAAAAGATGTTAGTTTTAATTCTCTTTTGACCCGTTCAGGAATGTGTTAATTAATTTCCACACATTTATGAATTTCCAGTTTTCCTCCTATTATTGATTTCTAGTTTCATACCATTGTGATTGAACTGTTCTGTTCTAACACTATACTTGGTATACTTTCAATCTTCTTAAATTTGGTGAGACTTGTTTTGTGACTTAGTGCATGATCTTTGTGGGAGATGGTTCTGTTTGTTCTTGAGAAGAAGGTGTATCCTGCTATTGTTGGATGGACTATTCTGTATGTGCCCATGAGGTCCATTTGGTCTAAAACATATGGTCCAATGGTTCTTTTCATTGATTTTTTTTCTCTTTAGAAGATTATCCATTGCTGAATGGTTGAATGTGTGTGTGTGTATACATATATGCATGTGTTTTATATATAGTTATATATCTATATCTATCTATCTGTATATATGTGTATATGTATATTTATTTAAAGGAGAAGCACAGGCAGGAAGAGAAGAGGAAGAAGCATATTATTATTTATTTTATTTAGTTATTCATCTTGGTTGTTCTCCCTGTTCCCAGGATGGAAACCTGTGTTCTTGGGATGTACGTGTACTGCGCCCAATCACTGTTCCACCAGGGTGCTTTTGAAAGTGTATATTGAAGGGGAATTATAAGCAATGAACTTATTTTGCCATCTTGCTGATATCACTCCCCTTGAATACTTACCAGGAAAGTTTTACTTTTGAAATTTGAATGCCAGACTTACTAAAAGTTTAGAAAGTAATTTAATGGACATCCATGCACCCGGCATCTAGTTTAAGAAATAAAAAATGATTTGAAACTTCCTGTTTCCTCCTCTGTATCTTATTATCCACTCCTTTCTCTAGTTCTGAGTTTGTCATTTATTGTGCCCCTGCATATATTCATAGATTTATTACGTACATTTTTATCTCTAAACAATACATAGCACTATTTTGCCTGTTTATAAACTTTATAGAAATGGAATAATGATGCAAATATATTACAAATTGTGTTTTTCTTTCAGTATTATGTATATGAGATTTATCCTTATTGATCCTAACAGCTCTGGTTTATATTTATGAACATGCCACTATTTATTTATCCATACAAGTTGTTTTCATTTTTTACTATGAAAATGGTATTACAGAGTGTTTTCTGGTTCATGTCTCCTGGAGCTCTTAAGAGCTTCTATACCTGGGTTGAAAGATAGGTACATTCACCATATTTTCGGGGAAGCAGAATGTGAAATACAAACCTTCCTTATCTTTTAGTTCTGGTATAGACCTGAAAATCTGGACCCATTTTTCTCATAGGCTCTGTAGCTTGCTTTTACTGATTTTCAGGGGTTGGAAAATATTTTTTGATTATCACTTCTTTCTTGGTTATACTCATTGCAAAATCATCTCCTAAGCTTTTCTCATATTATAATTTACTTTGCTAAAATAATTTTAAAATTAAAATTGAGTCAAATTTATTAATATTTTCCTATAATGTTTGTGCCTTTTGGGTCTTGTTTAAGAACTTTAATTAAAAGTTAAGTGGTGTACCCTGGTGGAGCAATGGGTAGGTCAATCACCTCCAAAGGAGCAAGTCATGTACCGCTGGGTTTGAGTCCCAGGTCCAGGGCAGAGTCAACCAAGATGAACAACTAAATAAAAATAAAATAAAAATGCTTCCTCCTCTCTCTTCCTGCCTACCTGCCTACTTGCTTTCATTCCTGCCTGCAACTTTCCTTAAAAAAAAAAAAACGAATTTAATTAAGATCTGTAACGGAAAAATTGATCTCTTACTTCTAGCAAGTTGCTTTTAGTGACATAATGGGTTTTAGTTATGTTGTTGGGTTTTATCCTCTGGTAGTGTCCTTTGATCAGCCCTGGTTCTTTTCTAATCCATGTAAATGATTACTTTGGTCTGCAGAGATTCAAGCAGCTTCGGGACCTTGCAGACTCATTTCATCTCAGGAGTGGAGTCATCCTGATTGTCTCATCATAATCCTACCAAATAATTGACATGATCTATCATTGAACTTGGCTGGATATTTTCCAACAAAGGCTTATTGAAATTCTTTCTGGAATAGAGTTAAATAGAGATTGGTTATTAGAAAAATAGAGTTGATTTAGTATGAGTTTAGAGTAAGACAGAACTGGTTTTGAAATTTCAGTCAAGTCATTAATTCTGTTTTAGTTTCTTAGTTTCTTATAAGATGGAGATAATGATATCTAAAGTGAAGAATTTGTGATGAGTATTGCATGAATAATTCTAGGCATAGAACAAGCATAATAAACAATGATAGATAAATTTGTTGATCACTTAATATGTGCTAGTCACAGAGGTAAGCATTTCACAGAAGTTATCTCATTTGGTCCTCATGATATAATCCTATGAAGTTAAGGTAACAGTTTTAATTTGGTATACATTCCAGCTCAGCTACTTATGGTATGAACTGAAGTTCTTGTATTTTGATTTTCTCATTGGGAAAGTGGTAATAGAGGAAGCGTGTGTGTGTGTGTGTGTGTGTGTGTGTGTATGTATTTTTTTAGTAGTTTATTAGGGGCTGCTGTGACAAAGTACCACAAGTTGAATGACTTAAACAGAAATTATTGCCTCACAGTTCTATATGCTAGAAGTCTGAGATCAAAGTGTTCACAGGGGTTTGCCCCTCTAGGTTCTAGGGAAGGAGCTATTCTAGGTCTCTTCCAGCCTCTGGCAGTTCCTTGGTTCAAGGAGGCATAATGCCTCTCTCTTTACATGTTATTCTTCCTGTGTATCTGTCTCTGTGTCCAAATTTCCTCTTTTCATAAGGACGTCAGCCAAATTGGACTAAGGGCCCATCCTACTCCAGTGATTTCAGCTTAGTTAATTATACATACAATGACCCTATTTCCAAATAAAGTCACATTCTGTGTTGCTGAGTGGTGGGAACTCACTATATGAATTTTTGAGGAACACATTTCAAGATATAGCAACGTACATGGAAATTTTGTTGTGAAAGTAGAAAGTATTGATATATAGCGAGAGTGTGGAACATAGAAAATGATCAATTAAGCATTAGTTCTGGTTACTACTTCCATGGGTCAGATGGAGAAACTGATGCTCAGAGAGGTGGAGTTGACCTCCCTAAAGCTAATGCATGGCAGTAGCAGGACTTGATCATAGATGTGGATGATTCTCAAACTCCTGTACTATGTCTTCATCACCTAAAGAGAAAAGAAGAAAAAACTATTTTAAGACTCCCTTTAGAAGACAAGGCTCACCTGAGTATAACTATATATAAAGAATGTTTAGAAAATTGTACTCAGTGCTTCGGTTACATTATTGTGTAGTATATACATTTTCTCTTTAAAAAAATACATTATTTAAGGAAAGGTACAGACAGGACTGTAGGGCAAGCAGAGGCAGGAAGTAGGAAGAGAGAGGAGGAAGAAATTTTTAAATTTGTTTTATTTAGTTGTTCATCTTGGTTGTTCCCCCAGCCTGGGACACCGGTCTAGGTCCTTGGGATGGATGTGGATGGTGTACGGCGGAATTCACCGCTAAGTCATTAGGGTGTGCCTACATGGTCTTATTTTCAAGTAACATTTGCTTTAAGATAAAATTATAGAAATGAAGCAAGTGGAAGGAAAAATAAGTTACAAATAACTGCATCATTTTACTTCTGTTTTTCCTATCACTTATGCTCCATTTTCCTTCTTACTGTTTGTACCACTAAGTATTGCCCAAAGCCAGGATCCACATCTATACCAGCGTTGCCCTCCTAGTAAAGCTTCCTATTGGCTGTTTTCCTTTACTCCTAATCAAAGGTTACCTGTCCTGTGTCCCATTCTTGCAACAGGTGCTCAATCAGTTGTTCTCATTAAAAATAATGAGATAAGCTTTGCCCTAGTAGGTTTCCAAAGGCTGCCCCTGTGACAGCCTGGAAACAGAAGGCAGTGGTGTTTATATGAGAGACAGGTGACAGACAGTCCTCACTGGTCAGGCTTAGTCAGTTTGGAAATTGAAAACAGTTTATCATGTAAGTATCAAAGTTCAACTTATCAAATCTCTTGCAGATTCCAAAGTGACTTGTCCCATCTCACCATTGAGATGGCAGCAGGGTCCTTACCCATGAGAGTCCTGTCTTCTGTCTCATTTGGGAAGCCCTCCCACAAGAGGGCAATCTCTTGCAGTCCAGGAAGAGAGGTCTTGCTCTAAATTCAGATGCCATCCAGCTCTGATAAATTATGACCCTGTTTTCTTTTTTCCAGTGTGGCTCTTTGTGCAGTTAGTTCTCATTGGTTATGCTGAGGCAAGGATTCCTTGGGACTCTGGAAGGAAATTTCCACACATTTTCCATTCCTTTCTTCCTAGAGACATTTTGCTGGCTGAGTAATGGCCACTTTTCTCAGTAGCCAGATGAGAAATAGCTACGGCAGAGGCAAGAATAACGTTTATGTGGCCGGCCCCTTCCCTAGCATAAACAAGAGCCCCCAAACAACTGAGTCCAACTTGGGAGTCCATTGTTTTAAATGTGAAGGGAGATGAAAAACATAGAAAGGATCTAATCTCTAGAGGAGGGAGAGCTCCTATTTGGGGAGGGTAGACTGGCTGAATTGCCCCTTTCTCTTTCTTCCTGGGACATTGATGCTCGCCTTTTGTCATCACAAGCCCCGGCCTTTGTTTCTGATGGTGGACACGTACACCTTTGAATTCTCTGTCCTGTTCTCACCGAAGACTGACTCACCCAGGCCCTGTGCCCCAGGGATCTCCAAACATGCCTCTCTTGGGGGGACGACCCCACAATCAGTTGGCAAGCACCCCTCCTCCAGGTGTTTTGTCTCAGAAATGCTGACTTGGTGCTGTCCCTCCCTGGTCAAGGTGACGATGATGTCAGAAGGCCAATAATTCCTCTCAAAGGAATTAAATAATTCTGCTTGAAAGGGATTCCAGAGAACATCTACAAGCTTTGCCTCCAATTTAATCTCACTTTCCATTAAGTTTGTGTTTAAGGAATTTCCAAAACTTTTAAGGGGACTGATACAGCAAAGACAATGCATTACATGGTTAAAATAAAAAAGCAGACAGTGAAAATCTCCTGTCTCTCACCCCAAGTCCTACTTCCTAAAGAGAATGACTCTTTTTTTGTTTGTTTGTGTTAAGGGAAGGTGCAAGCAGGAATGAAGGTGAGTAGGCAGGCAGGCAGAGAGAAGAGAAAAAAAGTGCTTTATTATATGCAGTTGTCCATCATCGCTTGTTTCCCTGGCCCTGCGTCTTGAGTTGGGAACCTTGGGATGTATGTGCCTGGTTTAAGCTGTTAGGCCACCAGGGCACAGCAGGGAACCGCTCTTAATTGTTGCTTTCTTCCTTTCAAATTGAGTTTTAATTTAATTTTATCCTGGCTTAATGAGGGAAATAGTTCTACAAGACCTATTAAAATAGCACAAGTTTCTTTTGGGGATGATGAAAATAATTTAAAATTAGATTGTGTTCATGATTGTACAATGAATTGTACCCGCTAAAGGAGGAAATTTGTGAGTTATGTCTCAATGACGTTGTTATCAAATGGGGAGGGTAATAGATACTTCCATGAAAGCAGAGTCACTGACCACTCCTCCCCTAGCCCCAACTAATTCACTTCTTAGAGGCAACCACTTTGAATGAATGCAATATCTTCCTCCATCTCTGGAACTAGTTTGCTTGCAATGCTGCTTCTTGGTCATTTAGTTTTAGGTATTCATTACTGACTTTCAATGAATAAAAAAGAAGATGAGGATTTGACTCTCATCCATTTTGTGTACACTGGCCCCTGGCATATCAGATGCATTCTTCCCAAGCCCATCCTTCCATTACAGTATCATTAATATTTTGGTTAGCTCGGTGTTCTGTGTTTACATCACTATCACAGTAAGAATGCCACGGGCGGCTGCCTCTCGTGTGGCTTGGAAAAATGCCTCCAAGAGTTTAACTGAGTATTAATTTGTCAATCTTCCGTTTTTCTCTTTCTCTAGCTCCCACTTCCTGAGGTATCTGGTATGGCTGATCAGAAACCTTTAAAGGTGACAATATTTCAGATTGTTTCGTTGAGGCTTTTCCCACTGCGGTCTTGGGATAAATAATCCTTAGGTTATTTATCTGTTTTACATATGATGTTCACTTATTGAAATGTATTTCTTAGTAAGAATGGAGAGTTGAAATTCCTCCCAGATCCTTCGGCTGCAGATGGATGCTGAGTCAGCAGACACAAAGCAATGTCAATCTCCTTGCACCTCTGACCTGGAGCTCTGGGGGATGAGGCACAGCGCCAATGAGCAGCACTATTTTGAAGGGATATTTTTCTAAACAGTAGGTCTCAATATCTGGTAAATGATGTTGCAAGTAGATGTGTAGTATATTTATTTGGGTTAATCCTCCAATCTATAGACTTAGAACGTCCAATTATGGGGTTTTGGGGCACTATTTTTAAATAATTCCTCTCCTGTTTTCTCTGTTCTTTCTTTGCCCTTCTAGAACTTCTGCTAGTCAGATGAATTAGCCGTCTATGTATCTCTCTTTTAAAGAGCTCCAGCAAGTAGGCAGGCAGCCAGGAAGGAGGAGAGAAGAAGTATTCATTTATTTTTATTTCGTTGCTCATCTTGGTTGTTCCCCTGCCACCGACCCCAGACCATGAACCCAGGTCCTTGGAATATGTGTGGACTATGCCCAGGCCCAGGTGGTGGACCTGACCACTAAACCACCAGGGTGTGCCCATGTCTCTCTTTTTTCTTTTATTTAACATTTTCCTTTCTTTTTATTCCCTTATTAGGAGAGCTTCATAACGTTTCCTCCCCCAATAATTCTTATGAGTTTAAATTTTTTTCTTGCATTGTTTCCTTTATTTATAGTCAGTTGTTATTATTTTATATGATGCTGTCTCAAATCTCTCTGTGATTACTAAGTAGAGGTTTTCTCTATCTCTGAATTATCCATTTCTTATTGTTTGTATTGAACTTTTTCTTTCACAGTAGAGGCTTTCCTCAAAAGTCTGGTGAGGTTTTAGCTATTTGGTTGCATGTAAGAATGAAGCGACAGGGAAAGACAGTGTTGGGAGATCTGTATATGGGGCAGTCTGCCAACTGGTGGACTTTGCTTTAAGGAGAGTGCACAGCAAGTCAGATCTTACTAAGGAGACTCCAAACACCCTGCATTGCCTGTCCTGATTTAACCCTGTTTGTCCACTTGTTAAAGAGAAGAACCCTTTGCTTTTTTTGTTGGGCGTACGGAATGATTAGAGACTGCCATATCTCTAGAAGTTCTACAAGGGGTGGAGGCAGAAGATAAGCTGGGGGACAACTATTATGTATACAGACTTTTCTTAATATCTTTATTTTCAGCACTTCGTCTTACTCCTACTCTCATACCTAGCATTTCTGAGTTGGAAGCAAGACAAAGATTTTTCTTATTAACTGTGTTCCCCTCGAGGAGTCAAATAGGAGGGAGTATCCTTGACCCTGTTTTATTCTTTGCCAGATCCTCATGATTGTTTTCTGTTTTACAGAAGTTTATTGAAATCGTTGTCCATTGATGGATACTCCCACTCTCTTTATTGTGATAGAATTTTAAGTATATATACTCGCATTTTAATGAGGTCTTGCAAGCAGTAACAATTAGTAGTGTTCTATCTTGAATTGAAAACTGTTAGCTTTGAAAGTGTAAAGGAAAGATCTTGGGCTCATTGACAGATCTGTTCTAATTTCATAGATCAGTGCATTTTTATGCCCCCTTATCCCATCTAACGGGAGCTCTGCTACTGTGTGGAAGACTGGAGAGGCATTGGGAAAAGTGGGCTAAGCAGTTTGTCTTCTTGAGGCCCAGGTTCATCATTTTTAATCATTCATGCAATTAGTGAGCATCTACCTTGGATGTGATTTTAAGTATGGAATAAAGAAAAGACAAATTAGTCATAGTTCCCCTCCTGTCAGGTAAGGAATAGACAGAGACAAAAGTAAGATTTTATGACTAGTGCTGTGGTAGAGCGAGGTACCAGAGTAGAAGGTGAAATTGTGGAAGGATTCACAGAGGGGATAATATTTAAGCATAAGTGTGAGTTCTTCAGATTGATGAGAGAGAGGTAAGGCATTCCAGGTAGAGGGATGAGCATGTACCCAAGCATGGAGGCATGATAGAGCTTGTGTTTTCAGGGAAGGTGTAAGAATTTTATGTAACTGAATAGAGCACAGGTGCTTTGGAGGGCTGATAAATGAGACTAAAGAGACCATATGCAACTAACATGTCTCATGTGTACAATTAACTATTCTTGTTCGCAGAGGAGGAAACTAAGGCATAGACTCACATGACCATAAGGTCCCTCAGTTAGTAAGTGGGGGAGTTAGTATTTGATCCCTGGAGGTCAACTCTGCAGTTCATTTTTTTTGCTCAGGGGTTAGGTGATCAGGTTTATGTTAAAGACTCTAGTCTTGTCCCTTAACCCAGGCTTTAAGGTAAGGAAGCTACATGACCACATTGTGTTTGGAGACAATTCTGGAACCAGCATTTGGAAGAATGTTAGGCCAGAGTCAGGGAGTCCAGAGAATAAGTTAGGCGACGGTGCACTATGCATCAGGTGGTTCATGATGGCTTCTAAATTCAGGAGGAATATGGGGCTACAATGGAAGAGCCTATTTTGAAAGTTATTTTAGAGCCAGAATCAAAAGAACTTGGTCACTAGGAGTCAGGGGAAGATGGGGTCAGGATTTGGTGACCGAGCCATTGTTGGTGTGTTTGCTATGACTGGGAGTGCAAGATGAGCTTACTTGGGAGAGGGGAGAGAAAGAACAGGAGTCAGTGTGGAACATGATGTAACTGAAGCAACTGTGTAGCAAGCATCAGGGTAGACATGTTTGGAAGTGGTTGGAGAAATGGGTCTGGAATCCTGAGGAGACATCTGTGTCAGGAGTACAGATTCTGGAGTCACTGACTGACTTATAAGGAGGAGTGAAATCACAGGAATGATAGGAATCGAATATGTGGTATGACAGGAGAGCAAGGTTAGGGTCCTGGGAAGTATCAGCATTTATGAGGGCTGTGCCTGAAAAAGTTGGTTGATGATACGCTTGAGAAGAGATCTCCATCTCTTGTATTGGGGGTGAGATGTTAGGAAGATCCAGTACTGCTTCTGGGCCGGATTGTGTGGCGCTGAGAGCTGGGAGGGAGATGACCTTAGGGCCTAGCCTGCTCCCTGAAGGGCAGCAGGAGGTGAGTGGTGAGACAGTGATGGTGAGAGGAATTTTCCCAGGAAAGAGGGAAACAGGAAAGGTGGCAGGGGGAATGGTATTCTGAGTTGTTGAGGTGGAGACAATGCTTGAGTGAACTGAGTGACCCAGGGCATCATAGAGTGTGGGCAAGGGAGGGACTCTCTTTTCTCAGCTATTTCCAGTCTCCAGTCCTCCAGGGCAGACTGCCCATTGCTGCAGGTTGTGGTCAGCCCCTAGAGACCCGCAGTGTTGAATCTTGGTTCCAGAAGTGCTGATGTGTAAGAACTACTGTTAATGTTGACATCCACATATTTAGCTGCCCCTGATCTGAAGACAGATGTGGAAACAGTAAGCCTGGCTGGCCAAAGTAAGTTCAGAGCCTTGTAAATCCAAACCTTCTCTCTGTTTTAACTGGAACATTAGGACCCAACTTCAGTCCAAAGGAAATGGACCATCCCTGACCTCTCATTTGAGAGTAGAGCGTGACCACTGCATGCCACATGTCTCATTGGCTGACCTGGGTCACTGATTGCTCTGGTTCCGGGCTACTCCTGAGTCTCCTCCCAGGCTCCATGCAGGTGCCCTGGTTGATTTCTGAGTGCCGCCTGAACTGCTCACAACAGCTCACCTGCTGGGTATTATATTAGTCTTTTTTACAACTAGAAACTAAGAGGGAAATGCAGATCACACCAATACTAAGTGGGAGAAGTAGAATTTAATTTTTATTAAATGTTTCCTTTTTATGAATTGTTTCAGACCCAAATATAATAAGAATAACATATATGTATCTTCTGTACCCACTGATATCTCTATATGATTCCAACAGTAATACACCCTTGCATCTTTCTAAATAATATAAAATATTAACATAGTTAAAGCTGTCTGCATCTCCCACCCTGTTGTCTTCCCACCCCGACACCTCCTTTTTCTTTAGAAGTAAGCACATTTTGAAGCTGGTGTTTGTTGTCATCTTGCAAGTGTTTATATTTTCATTGCAAATACTATTTTAAAAAGCAATCTACAGTAGTATTTTGCATGCTTTTATGTGTTATGTAAATGGTCTCAAACTTCACTTCTTTCTCTTTGGTTTGGATTCCAGTTGAGTGTATTCAAGAGCTCTGCTGGAGATCACATGTAGACAATGTTAAGTTCACCTTGTATTGTGCAATTAGCCTTTGTCAGCTCTGACATAAAGGAGTACAAACTCTAAAAGCAGCATCTCACAGTTCCCTTCCAGTCCAGATAACTCACAGCTCTCATTCCATAGTTCCTAATTTGGATGTTCAGGTCAATTTCTTAACTTCCTTGGATAATATTACAGTCTTTATTATTGGAAGTTTGTTTTAGTCAAGCTTTTCTTGCCAAACAATTCTGTATAATGAATAAAATATGAGCAATATTTTCCACAGTGCTGAGGTGGTGTGGAGGGTTGGGGGAAAGGCGGGTGAACCAAGTCAGAGGGCATAAGAATATCAGAATCTTCTTAACAATGTTTTTAACAATTTCAAGGTTCTTTTCACTTCCATATCTTCTTGTTAGGTCTTTCTCATATGGTACAAGAAACTCTCTTGGTGGTGAATCCAACAGGAAATGGAATGTTTGGGTTTTGTTGAAGGCTATTTCCATGCTTGCTCTAATATTTTCCATGTGCCAAAGACTATAAAGTACAAAAAAAGCACAGCTGTCTTCATCAGTGATGAGTTTTCAGCTTCTAGAACAATAGTGCACACCTTATGCAGAATTCCAGAATGTCGGTGTTTCCTGAAATGATGGAAATGTCCTGTGTGCTGTACACTCTAGTAGCTATTAGCCATTAGCTATATGTGGCCACTGAGCACAAACTGAATTTTAAATTTTGTTTATTTTTAAAATAATTTAAGTAGCCTCATGGGACCAGTGATTATTTTACGAGAAAACAAAGTTCTAGAGGATTTAGACTAATGTATCTTGGAAGAGTTTCAACAAATCTTACTAAATCAAATGTTTCCAAGTTAGAGTGCAACTGATTTACTTGCTCACACCCTCCCTCCCAATCCTGAAATTAATATACAAAATTGATTATCTTAGAAACTGTCATAAGAGTATTGTTTTTCTCAGAGCCTCTGTTAATCTGTTGCTCAGAGATTTTGTCAGTGCTGAGTGCCATGCATTAGTGGTGCATTTGCCTATATAGCTTCATTATCCCTTAGCTGATAACTCACTCAGTTCACAACATTCTTCCCAAGCTCCATTAATTCTTATTCTTTTAAGTCCGGTTGTCTTTAGCCTCCCTTGTCTTCAGCGTAACGGGAGATAGCAAGAATGGAGGCCGGAATATACCCAGGTCCTGATTCCGATCCTGATTCCAAATCAGCTTTCAGTTCATTATTTATTTTGAAATAATTTTAGGAATGTTGAAAATACTGTAATGCTAAAAGGAATACTAGAGTATATTCTTCCCCCAGATTGCATATATTTACAAGGTTAACAAAATAATCACATTTGCTTAATTGCCCCCTCCCATCTCTGTATCATATGTATAGGCATCTATGTAACTGTTTATATCTACTGTCTATGTCTCTATGATTCTTCTTCTTGCTCCCCCTACACACACACACAAGATCTCATTCAGGTTTTCCAGTTGTTCCACTTAATGTCCTTTTATTTATTTATTTATTTTTTGAACAACTGTCTTCTGATACAGTGACCAACCCAAGCTATAGTTCGCTTTTGTTTTCTTGTTTCGGTACTTTCCTTTAATCTAGAATAGTTCTAGAATCTTCTTTCCTTGGTTTTGATAGTCTCAAGAGCATAGGTTAGCTATTTTATATAATTGCCCTCAGTTTGTGTTTGATGTTTCCTCATGACTGGATTTAGCTTATGCACTTTTGGCAAGAGTATCATGGAGGTGTGTGCTCTTTTCAGTGTACACAGAAGGACACGACACCAATTTTTCATCTGTGATCATTTGCTTAAGGTGGTATCTGCCAAACCTTTCCATTACACAGTTACTATTTTCCCCTGTGCAATTAGCACGTATCTCTGGTGAGACATTTTAAAACTATGTGAATATCCCACTTTTCCTCACACTTTTATGACCATTAGCTTCAATATCTAATTATCATAGTTGCTTGAAACAATTGCTACTATTGTGGTTGCCAAATTGAGTTATTTAATGGAGTTATATCATTCCTTTTTTAATTGGCATTTATTTGTGAACATTATATTGTAAGAAAAGTTTTTCTTTTTGAAACCTGTCTTTATCATCTATCTATCTATGTATCTGTCTGTCTTAATATGAATTCTTATTGCTTTCCATGAATTTTATTCTGTCACTATCCCTATTCATGTGTTGCTGGATTTCCCCAGGTGCAGGTGCGGTAATCCCTTCATTCTGGCCTCTTTGTTACATGATATCCCCCATTCTATTCTGAGAAATCTCTTACTTTCTCATATAATTATGTATTTTAGTAACATTGTGTACTTTCGTGTACTAAACTTGCAGTCAGTTATTTTTTCAAGGACCAGCTTACATTTTGCTGATCACATATTAGTAGACTGAACAGGAAATAAAAGCCAATATAAAGATCAGGGACCCTTAAAAGCAAAATAGTCAGTGTATGAATGAACTAGAAAAAAAGTTTGCTTGTTATGTTAGGCTCAGAGAGAAATTTTTCTCTTGAGAATTCTTAACCATAAACTGGCTTTAAAATTTATGACCCAAATTTATATTACCTGCATGATTCCAAATAACTTTTAGTCAATTTATTTTCAAATAGTTCTGGGTTGGTAATGATTCCAGATATTTGGGAAAAGGAAACATAAATTCTCTTTGGAGAAATGCAATCACAACACAAACCTCAAAGTTTTCCATGAATAAATTTTGAGGAATGTGGGCTCAAAGTCAAAATAAAAAACTATTTAAGGAGAATAAAAGCCAGCAGGAAGTACAAACCACAGAAGCAGGCCAGCAAAATTTTTAGGTAGAAGAATGATCAAATGCAAAATTAAATTAAATGTATTTATTTAAGGAAAAAGTGATTAAAATGCTAAAGTTCAATTTACTGTGAAGGTAAATAGGCATATTTGAAAATGGCAGAATTTGTATAAAATACACATATAAAATTGAAATAATACTCAGATGATGATTTAAAGAGAAAATTAGATATAGGAGAGAAATTCATTAATAGGAAAATAATTCTAAAGAAATTATTTTAAATGTATTGCAGAGAGATAAATAGGTAGAAAATGTGTGAAACAATTTAAGAGACATGAAGGACAGTGTGAGAAAGCTGTTCTAGCATATGTCCAACTGGAGTTCTAGAAAGAAAGGAAAGAGAATGGAGGTGAGGCAATTTTTTAAAAAATTCTATTTATTTTATTTTAATCTTTTTATTATAGTAATTGTTTTGCACATTAAAATCACTTCCTATGTACAGGTTTTCCATTCCTTAGATATATGACAACACCATGCCCTCCACCAAATCACCAAGTGTTCTTCACCATTATCCAGTGGGCTCCACCACCATTTGCACACCCACATCCACTGCACCTCCCATTCCCTATGTAACCTCAGTTCTGTTGCAAGTGTCCAAGCATTGGTTTTGTTTTGTCTGTTCCTTTGTTTTGTCTATTCAAATTCCTCCTTTGAGTGAGGTCATCTGGTATCTAGTTTTCTTCTTTTGACTTGTTTCTCTTAGCATAATTCCCTCTAGATTCCATCTATGTTGATTCAAATGATACACTTTCATCTCTTCTAAGGGCTATGTAGTATTCTTTGTATATATGAACTACATCTTCCTTATCCAATCATCTGATGTTGGGCACTTAGGTAATTTGCAGTTCTTACCTATAGTGAATAGGGCTGCAATAAACATGGGGCACAGAAATCTCTGTGTATGTTTTGTATCTTTTGGGTAGATGCCCAGAAGTGGAATGATGACATCATATGGGATTTTCATCTTCAACTTTTTGAGGAATCTCCATACTGTTTTCTATTGAGGCTGCACCAATTTGCACTCCCACCAACAGTATAAAAGTATTTCCTTTTCTCCATATCCTCACCAACACTTGTTTCCAGATTTTTGGGTCATAGACAGTCTTTCAGGTATAAGGCGATATTTCACTGTAGTTTTAATTTGCATTTTCCTGATAGCCAGGAAGTAGGAACATAATTTCATGTGCCTGTTGGCCATCTGTATATCCTCTTCAGAAAAATGTCTCTCTAATTCCTCTTTCTGTTTTTGACTGGGTTGCCTGTTCTTCTGTTGTTGATTTTTATGAGTGCTTTGTATACTTTAGATATTAAGCCTTTGTCAGAAATATCAAATGCAAATATCATCTCCCAGTTAGTAGGTTTCCTTTTGGTTTGGTGATGTTTTCTTTTGTTGTGAAGAAGCTCCTTAGTTTGATGCAGTCCTAGTTGTTTATTTCTGTTTTAATTTCCCTTGTTGGGAGAGTTGAGTCCCCAAAGGCTTTTCTATGACTGATGTCATAGAAAGTCTTTCTTGTGTTGTCTTCTAAGAGCTTTATGGTTTCTGGTCTTACGTCCAAGTCTCTAGTCCATTTTGAGTTAATTTTGTGAATGATGTTAGAGAGTGGTCTTGCTTAATTCTTTTGCACGTGGCTGTCCAGTTTTCCTAACATTTATTGAAGAGACTTTCCTTTTTCCATTGTATGATTTTGGCTTCTTTGTCATAGATTAACTGACTGTATGTGAGTAGATCAGTTTCTGGTGATTCACTTCTATTCCACTGATCTGTGCCTCTGTTATTACTCCAGTACCATGCTATTTTGATCACTAATGCCTTGTAATATAGTTCAATGTCTGGGAGTGTAATCCCACCAGATTTGTTCTTTTTTCTCATAATTGCTTTGGCTATTCAGGGTCTTTTGCTGTTCCACACAAATTCAAAAAATTTTGTTCTATTTCCTGAAAATAATGGAGGTGAGGCTATCTTTGAAGAGATGATTGAAAATTTCATGAAACGTACATGACTATTTCATATTCAGGAAACCCAGTAAATTGATAGCAATATAGATAAAACTTTATTTAGAAAGATAGTAGTGAAACTGAAAAATACAAATAACTATGGAGAGGTCTTAAAAATAACCAAGGAGAAAATACATATTAATACAAAGGAACTACAGCACCCACTGTTAACATCTCCATAGAAAATGAATCCAGATGATAGAACAGCATCTTTAGCATTTTGAGAGAAAATAATTGTCAATCTGTAATTGTGTACACAATGAAATTATCAAGAGGGAAACATAAAGATATAGTTGATCAAATGAAAAAATTAAAATATTTGTAATGAACAGAATCTCTCTAAAAGAAATTCTAAAGATGCCCGTAGGGCACAAGGAAAATGATTTGATGGGAAATCTAATGCATGAAGGAATGGTGAGGTGTGCTCTGGTTGAGTAATGGTTTTGTCAACTGCCTTTGACCAAGAGCACCGTCCACATGCAGCCCAAGGATCCAGGTTTGCATCCTGAGACGTGTGTGTGTGTGTGTGTGTGTGTGTGTGTGTGTGCGTGTTTGTATGTGTAGAACAACCAAGATGAACAATTAAATAAAATAAATTGCTTCATTCTTCTCTATCTTTGTGTCTGCCTGCCTGCCTGCTTCTGCTCCCCTTCATTCTTGCCTGCACATTTCCTTAAAAAAAAAAAGTGAGTAAGTTATTAAATATGTGTGTATAAAATGATTGGGTTAAACTATATTCAATGTCTAATTTTACATATAAAATTATAAACAAGTAGAATTAAAATATTGAACAAAATGTAAGTTTAAAGGACAATTGGACAAAACAGTCTAAGCTTTTGTGTTGTTTAGAACAGGAGTTTATATGAACAGAGTAACTTGAAATATTGTTAACTATGTAGAGTGATGTCAACAAGATGACCGAATAAGATGTCCTTTCCTTGTGTTCCCCCCTTAACAACAACAATTTGAAATATCTTTATGGAAGAAGTATCTTTGTAGGAGGTATTGAATTCATATACCAAAGGGACCCCCCAGAGGAGTCTTGCCCATCTGTATGTAGGCAGCAGGCACATAGACATTTTATAAGAACATTTGTAAGAACATTTTATAGTCTATAGTTTCTCCTGTGGGGGAAAGTGGGAGAGTTTAAGTGACCATCCAGGTTTCTTAGCTGTGCTAAACACACTAGAGAGGTTCACTTTTCTCTTGCCTCATCCGAAGTACTGAGTTGCCTGACTGGGCAGTGGGGAGCAACTGGGAGAGAAGTAGATAGGACTCCTGGAGGGAACTAAAAAGATGTGGAGTCTACTAACTGAATCCTGCTCATAGTGAGTTTCCTTCAAAATGCCTGTCAATGAACTTCTGGAGTTTCCTTGGCCACAGCTCCCACAACTGACCCACAGGTGCTCCCATTGCTCTGTATGCCTCACTCACATACCTCCCCCTCCTGTGACCAATTCCCAGTATATGCTTGCAATTGCAGCATGAGTAAGGTTTGACAGGTGGCTCATGAGCACCTGCAGAAATCTGAATCATATCTACAGGGAAGGAAAGATAAAAAAATTGAACTTTAGTATTGTTTTTAGGAAAACAAAAGGGAAATTTTGAGCACTGTGCCTGGTGCTTTGCAGGATGGAGAGTAGGCGTACAAGCTTAAGAATTCTACCACAAGAGGGAGCCATAGGTGGGGAGTAGGCATATCCTTTGTAAGAATCCTTAGACTGACCAAAGGCAACTCTCTCTGGAAATCAGTCAGTAAAGACCACAGGAGGTAACTATAATTTCAAAATGTGAAGATAACAGTGCAAGACTTCAAGGAACATGAAAAATCAAGGAAACATGGTACCACCAAAGATTACAATACTCTTCCAGTAATCAACTCCAAAGACATGGAGATCTGCTATTTACCCAATAAAGGTTTCGAATAGCTGTTTTAAGGAATCTCCATGAATTATAAGAAAACACAAAAAGACAACTCGCTGAAGTTGAAGTTTCAAAAAGAGATAAGAATCATGAATAACTAATCAGAAGTTCTGGAGATGAAGGCTAAAATGAATGAAATGAACTCAGTGTAATAGAGAGCATCAACAGCAGAATAGATCTATCAGAAGAAAAATATCTGTGAATTAGAATCCAGGGTTTTTGAAATTATCCAGAGGAGAAAAAAGAAAAGAAAATGAAAAAGAGTGAAAAGCTATGTGATCTGTAGGATACAATCAAAAGAAATAATCTGCAAAGTGTTGGAATCTCAGAAGAAGAAAAGAAGAAGGGAAGAGAAAGCTTGTTTTAAGAAATATTGATGGCGAACTACCCAAAACTGGGGAGAGATTTGAACATCAAAGTTCATGAAGCTCATAGGGTCCCCAAACAAATTAAACTTAAAGATAAATTCTCTAAGACCTATTATAATAAAATTGTCAAAGTCAAATACAGAGAGTATTTAAAACAAGGGAAAAGAAGCTTGCAACTTACAAGGGAATGCCTATACAAAGATTTCTCAGTAGAAACCTATAGACCCAGATCATCTTTCTACTAGTATCCCATCTCAGCTTAACTACTTATGAAAATTTTAGTAGTTGTACCTCCAGAGCATGCTAAGGGCTATCCATTCTCCGTTTACCACTAGTGATAGGGTACTCCTTATCTAAGTGGTTGCTCTAAGTCATCAGCTACAGAATCCAATGTTGTGGTCTGTTTCCTAAGACCATTTCTGGTAACAATCGTTCTAGAACCCTGGAAACAGTTGATAGTTTTAAGGGTTGTCCTCTCAGGAAATTAGATTTAAAAAGGAAGGACGGGTAGAAGGAGAAGTTGATTGGCAATGCCTCTGTAGGTCTACAGGGATCTCTGAAGCTGCAGGGATTCTTTTACACTATCTCAATTTCAGACAAAAGAACATTTGAATCTATGCATCAGCCAGTCATTGGCCAAGGGCTCACCCTGGGCCAGGGGATAACCTTGACCAAGCCCAAGAATAATAATACCTCATGAGGGAGGTATCTGGAGCTGCCAGCAGTGGATGCTTCCAGTAGTGGTAGTGGTTATGTAACTTGTCAACCTTGAAGATGGCACCTGGGCAGAATATCACACAAATTTTCATATTAAGTAAGAAGAACAAGAGAGAAAATTGTATTTGTGGCATGATTTCAATATTTTAATATAATTATATAATGACTGGAAGGAAATAACTTTCCATTTATTTATTTAAGAGGTTTTTATATTTATATTATGTGTGTATATTTTTAATATTATAACTGTGTTGTATATTTATATCTATATTTTAAAATATATTTGAGGTTTTTGTTTTAATGTTGAAATAAGGGATGACATTCATTCTCCCCTCCCCCACTTTTGTCTTATAAACACACAGAGAAAACCTTAAAATAATTTATGGAAAACATAATATCACCATACTTATTCCTCTTTATGTGCTGTTCAAATCAATCAGAAAGTAACATCAGTATCCCTTAGGAGATAAATAGATAAAAAAACTGTAATACATCCATTCAATAGGCTATTACTCAACAATAAAAAGAAATGAGTTATCAAACTATTAGAACATATGGAGCAAACTTAAATGCATATTGCGAAGTAAAATGTCAACCTATATATTACAATATTACAGACATATAGGTATAATATAGGTACAATATTGCATACATATAGGTACAATATTACAGGCATATAGGTATTCATATAGGAAAAGGCCGGACTATGGAGACAATAAATATATATCAGCGGTTTCCTGTGGTTCAAGTGGGCAGAAGGAAAGGATGAAGAAATGAAGCACAGGGGATTTTCAGTGTGGTGGAAATATTTTGCATGTTACTGTATGGTACATAGTAGACACATGTGTATTTATTAAAACCTGTAGAACTATATAACACAGAAATACACTCTAATGAAAACTTTAGCATTAATTGATCAATTATGACTAGTACATCATACTAATGCAAGATGTTAATAATAGGCAAAGTTGTGCTGGGAAGAGAGGATACTGGGAACTGCACAATCTCTTCAACTTTTTTATAAACCTAAAAGTATTCTAAAAAATTTATAAATTTAAAATAAAAGAAATAAAAGATGGTTTGTTTATGGATGTATTAAGGATATTACAACAGTTTAATTCTTGATTCTACACTCCTGCTGTTTTCTCAGTGAGCCATGGCACAGTTATTGAGTCTTGATCTCTGTATTCATGGAATGAAAAGGACCTGATCCTGTGACAGAATATTTGATAAACAAAAGAGGCAAAATGGAGTGAATTCTTTTGGTGATTGCCAGGGCTGGCGCCTTTCCCCACTTCTGGCAACTACCCTAAGTTCCTGGCACCTACTCTCATTTTTCCTCCCAAAGACCAACTGCAAGAGGACTTGACCTCAGCTGACATAGAATGTGGTATGTATTGAAAAACAATCCAGTAAACTGATGAAGTAAATACATTTTCATAGAAGTTCATTCAGTACCACCCAGTGAGAGTCTACATTTTGAATATTTGCTCAAAGACAATTGAGAAATGAGAACTTGTTTATTTCTCTGGTTCTTGAAAGAAAATATTGTCTTGGATATAGCTTCCATAACTATTGTTGATTTGCTCAGACATTTGGATATTATTGAGCTTCTTCATTTATATGTTTATTCAGTCAGTTAACATTGATTAACATTAGTTAATGTGACAAACACCATATGCATAGAATTGTTACTGGAGAAGCTCTATTAATATATGTTCTATTATTGTACCAGAGTGTGGCACATGAGAGGACCCTTTTTCTTTTCTGTCCTTATTCTTGTTTTGACTATAGAGAAGAAACTATTTCCTACCATTTTTCTCTCTGCCATTTTCCGTCTTCTCTCTGGGAATTGAGACCTGTCTAATGGCAACATAAGAACCTTCTCTTCTGAAATGCAAATCAAAACAACAATGAGATATGGCTTTGCATCTGAAAGACTGGCTATGATCCAAAAGTCTGGAAGCAACAAATGAGAAAAGGGAACACTTTTGCACTGTTTGTGGGAGTGGAAATTAGTGCCACTCCTATGGAAAACAGTTTGAAGATTCCTCAAAAAGTTGAAGATGGAGATCCCACATGATCCCATCATTCCACTTCTGGGCGTCTACCCAAAAGATACAAAAGCACCCATCCAAAGAGATCCCATTGCATCCCATTGTTTGTTGTGGCCCTATTTACAATAGCTAAGAACTGGAAATTACCTAAGTGCCCAACATCAGATGAATGTATAAAGAAGATGTGGTGCATATGCACAATGGAATACTACACAGCCCTTAGAAGAGATGAAACCCTGGTATTTGAATCAACATAGATGGATCTGGAGGAGGTTATGCTAAGTGAAATAAGTCAAAAGAAGAAAGACAGATAACAGACGACCTTACTCATAGGTAGAATTTGAATAGACAAAACAAAGGAACAGACACAACAAAACCAACCCTTGGACAATTGCAGTAGAACTGAGGTTACCAGTAGGGAATGGGAGGTGGGGAGAGTGGCAAGTGGTAGTGGAGTCAACTGGATAATTGTGAAAAACACTTGGTGATTTCGCGTAGGGTATGGTGTTTTAACATATATCTAAGGAATGGACAACCTATATATAGGAAGTATTTTAATGTATAGACTAATTACTACATTAAAAATGATTAAAACCTCCCTAGCCCCCCCGCCCTGAAAATAATCTTCCTTTTGTAGGATAGTGCTACAAATGAACACAATTGCTATTAGAAGCAAGACAACTTCTTTTGCAGTCTTTCTTTTTTTTTTTTTTAATCCCCTTGGAATCTATATTTATATGTAGTGGAGATAGAAATTTTATTTTATTTTTCAAAATTACATAGCCATTTATTAAGGAATCAGTTCTTGGAAATGCCATTATTATTATAAAATTCCACATATTTAGAGGTCTGTGGTTTTATTACCATATATTGGTGATCCTTATCTATTTTGTCTTTTAATTAAACTTTAGATTCAGCATTTGAAATTACTTAAAAATTTTGCTGAGATTTTTAAAAATTGGCATTGAATTGAATTTGTAGATTATTTGTGAGAGAAATGACATCTTTTCAGTATTAAATGTTTTCATTAAGGACTACAATTCAACCTCCATTTATTAAAGATTTATTAAAGATGTTTATGAATATTTTAGCATTGTCTTCCTATAGGTTTTACATTTTGGTTTTGCTAGATTTACTTCTAGTATATATGTATGTGTATATCTCTGTATCTATCTAAATAATTTTTGATTATGAACAGTTTTCTAAGTGGTTTTGGCCACTGATTGTTGATCTTGTGCTTGACCAGCTCACTGACTTTTTTGTTAGTTCTAATAATTTTTAAGTTGATTCTCATGGAAATTTTAAGTAGTCAATTATGTTTTCTGCAAATAAGTACAGTGTTTTCTTCCCAATATTTGTAAATACTTTTAATTTTGTTTGTGTTATTACACTGGTTAGGACTACAAATTGACAATAATGTTGATGGTTGGAATCTTTTCTTGATTTTGATAACAAAGGAAATTATAATATTTCAATGTTACATATAACGTTTGTGGGTTTGTTTATTTTTTCTATGGTGGATACTTTCATTAGGTTAAGGAAATTTTTCTTTTCTCCTACTAATTTGCTAAGGACATTTAGACACTTTTAACTTTTTAGAAAAGGTTTAATTTTTTTGCACAGTTTTAATTAAATTAATTAATTATTTACATTCCTACCAACAATGTAGAACACTTTTTCACTTGTTTGGAGGTCATCTGTGTGCCCTTTTTAGATAGTTGTCTATTCTGCCCATTTTTAAAGTGGATCATTTGCATTTTTGTTGTTGAGCTCTTTATATGTTTTGGTGGTTAAGGTCTTGTCTGATATATGTTGTGTGAACTTCTCCCATTCTGTGGTTTGTTTTTTGTTTTAATGGTAGTTTCTTTCACTGTACCTTTTAGTTAGTTTGATGCAATCCCAAGTGTTAAGTTTTACATCAGTTTCTTTTGCCATAGGTGCCCCTTCCCCGAAAACATAAGGTCAAAGGAACATTTTTACTACATTTTCCTCTCTCTATGTTTAAAATTTTTTTTACTGTAGTGATTATTAAACACTATAAAATAATTTTCTATGTATAGGTTCCCCATTTCTTAGTTATGTTTCAACACACCATGCCCTCCTCCAAATCACCAAGTGTTCTTCCCCATTGTCCAGTGGGCTCCACTCTCATTTGCCCCCACCCGCCCCATTCCCTTTTGATAACCTGAGGTCTGTTGCAAATGTTTCAGGGTTGGTTATGTTTCATCAGTTCTTCTGTTTTGTCTGTTCACTTTCCACCTATGAGTGAGGTCATCTGGCATCTATCTTCTTTTGACTTGTTTCACTTAGCATAATCTCCTGTAGTTCCATCCATGTCGATTCAAATGACAATTTCATCTCTTCTGAGGGCTGTGGAGTATTCCATTGTATATATACCACATCTTCACATCTTCTTTGTCCATTCATATGATGTTGGGCACTTACATAATTTCCAGTTCTTAGCTATTGTGAATAAGGCCACAATTAACAATGGGGCGTAAACATCTCTTTGGATGGGTGCTTTTGTATCTTTTGGGTAGACACCCAGAAGTGGAACGATGGGATCATATGGGATTTCCATCTTCAATTTTTTGAGAAATCTCCAAACTGTTTTCCATAGGGGTGGCACCAATTTGCACTCTCTCCCAACAGTGCAAGAGTGTTTCCTTTTCATCACATCCTCACCAACATTTGTTGCTTCCAGACTTTTGGATCATAGCCAGTCTTTCAGGTGTTAAGTGATATCCCATTGTTGTTTTAATTTACATTTCCCTGATAGCCAGCAAGAAGGAACATAATTTCGTGTGCCTGTTGGCTATCTATATATCCTCTTCGGGAAAATGCCTCTCCAATTCCTCTTGCCATTTTTTGATTGGATTGGCTGTTTTTCTGTTGTTGAGTTTTATTAGTTCTTTGTATATTTTGGATATTAAGTTCTTATCAGAAATGAGGGATATAAATATCTTCTCCCAGTTAGTAGGTTGTCTTTTTGTTTTGATGTTTTCTTTCATAGTGAAGAAGTTTTTTAGTTTGATGTAGTCTCAGTTGTTTATTTTTCCTTTTGTTTCCCTTGATGCTGGGTTTGTGTCCCCAATGACCTCATTAAGGCTAATGTCATGGAATGTCTTTCCTATGTAGTCTTCCAATAATTTTTTGTTTCTGGTCTTATATATATATGTCTCTAGACTATTTTGAGTTAATTTTTGTGGATTATGTTAGAAAGTGATATAGCTTCATTCTTTTACATGTGTTTGTCCCGTTTTCCCACCACCATTTATTGAAGAAACTTTTCTTTCTCCATCATATGGTTTTTATCCTTTGTTGTAGATTAACTGATTGTATATGAGTGGGTCACTTTCTGGTGATTCAGTTCTATTCTACTGGCCTGTGCCTCTGTTATTATTCCAGTACCATACCATTTTGATTGCTATTGCTTTGAAGTGTTGCTCAATGTCTGGGAGTGTTATCCTCCAGATTCATTTTTTCCCCTCCTAATTGCTTTGGTTATTCAGGGTCTTTTGTTGTTCCATACAAATTTTAAGATATTTGTTCTCTTTCCTGGAAATAAGCCTGTGGAATTTTAATGGGAATCGCATTAAATCTGCATATTGCTTTTGGCGAGATGGTCATTTTAGTGATGTTGATTCTTCCCAGCCATGAGCAGGTGATGTCTTTCCATCCTTTATTTCTTTTAAGAAGGACTTGTAGTTTTCATTGTATAGGTTTTCATCTCCTTGGGTAAGTATGTTCCAAGATATGTGATTATTTTACTTCTATTTAAATGGTGTGGTTTTCTTGATTTCATTTTTTTCTAGTGTGTTGTTTGAGTGTAAAAATGCAACAGATATTTGTGGATTGAATTTTTTGTGACCTGTCACTTTACTGTATTTGTTGATGAGTCCTAGTGTTTTTTTTGACAGTTTTTATAGTTTTATATATGTATATATATATATAATCATGTCATCTGCAAATAATGATAATTTTACTTCTTCCTTTAATTTATCATCTTTTTCTTGCCTAATTGCTCTGGCTCCAGTATGATGTTAAATAGCAGTGACAGGAGTGGACAGCCTTGCCTTGTTCCTCACCTTAGAGGAAATTATTTCAAATTTTCACCATTGATTATGTGTTGGCTGTGAGTTTGTCATATATGACTTTTATTAAGTTGAGGTATTTGCCTTCTAATCTAATTTGATGAGGTTTTTAAAAATGTCATAAATGGGTTTTGTGTCTTTTCATAAGCTTTGTCTGCAGCTATTGGTATAATCATGGTTTTTTCTTCTTGCTCTTATTTCTGTGTTGTATTACATCATTTTGAACCAACTTTTCATCCTTGGGATAAATCCCACTTGGTCATCGTGGATGAGATTTTTGATGCATTATTGGATTCGATTTGCTAATATTTTGTTGAGAATTTTTGCATCTATGTTCATTAGAGTATTGGTCTGTAATTTTCTTTCTTGGTGGTGTCTCTATCAGGCTTGGTATCAGTGTGATATTGGACTCATAAAAAGTATTTGGAAGTGATCCCTGTTCTTCAGTATTTTGGAAGAGTTTGAGTATTAGTCTTTCTCTGAAGGCTTGGTAAACTCATTAGAGAAGCCATCTGATTGTGGGTTTTTATTTTTTGGGGAGTTTTTCTTTTTATTACCTTTTCAATTTCTTTGTGATTTTTCTGTTCAGGTTTTCCAATTCTTCTAGTTCAGTCTTGGCAGGCTATATCTTTCTAAAAATCTGCCCATGTCCTCAAGGTTGTCTACTTTGTTGCCATGGAGTGTCTCATCACAGTCTCTTAGGATGTTTTGAATTTCTGTGGTATCTGTTGTAGCTTCTCTCCTTTCCTTTCTGATTTCAGTTATGAAAAATTTCTCTCTGTTTTTCTTAGTGAATCTAGCCAATGGTTTGTCAATTTTGTTTATTTTTTCAAAGAACTGATATTTTGTTTCATATATCTTTTGGATTGTCTTTGTTTTCTATTTCATTATTTCTGCTTGAATTTTGATTATTTCCTTTCTTCTGCTGATTTTTGGCTTTAATTGTTCTTCTTTCTCTAGTTGCTTTAAATGTAGAGTTAGATTGTTTGTGATTTTTCTTGTTTCTTGAGTGGGCTTGGACTTCAATGAACTTCCCTCTTAGTACTGCTTTCGCTGTATCCTATAGATTCTGTTAGCTCATGTCTTCATTCTCATTTGTCTAATAATTTTTTAAGTTCCTCTTTGATTTCTTCTTTTATCCAAGATTCATTCAGAAGCATATTGTTTAATCTCCAATTAGTTTGGTGTCTTACAGCTTTCTTTTTGTGGTTGATTTGTAGTTTTAAGCCATTGTCATCAGAAAAGATGCTTGCTATGATTTCAATCTTTGTAAATTTATTGAGACATGTTTTGTGTCCCAACATGTGATCTGTCCTTGAGAATGTTCCATGCACAGTTGAGATGAAAGTGAAATCTGTAGTCATTGGATGAAGTATTCAGTCTACGTCTATTAGACCTATCTGTTCTAAATGGTCATTTCAAGCAGCTTTTTCTCCGTTATTTTCTGTCTGGCTGTTCTATCCTTTGTTGTAAATATGATGAAGTCTCCTACTATTACTATGTTCCTCTCAATGTCTCTCATCACTTCTAATAATACTTAGTTAATATATTTTGATGCTTCTTCTTTTGGTATCGATATGCTTACAAGTTTTCTGTGTTCTTGCTGGATTGACCATTTAAGCATTATATAATGCCCATATCTGTCTTTTGTTATGTTTTTTAGTTGGAAGTCTATTTTATGTGGTATAAATATGGCTATTCTTTCATTTTTGTGGTTGACATTTGACTGTAGGATTGTCTTCCAACCATTGACTTTGAGGTTTTGTCTATCTTTGAAGGTTGGATTGTGCTTAATCTATGTAGCCACCCTGCATTGTTTGACCAGTGAGTTCAGGGCATTGATGTTTAGATTGATTATTGATGTGTAGTTACTTACTATCAGTTTCTAATGTGTCTTCTGTGTTCTCTTTCTCTTCTTAGGTGGATTGGGTGTGGTTGAGCTTTGATTGGTTTCCTTTTTTGTTTTCTTCTTTGCTTTTTCCCTTGAGATGTATTTTGAGGTTATCCTGAAATTAACATTAACTTCTATGTTTATTTCCTATTTTTATTTGAAAGCAGATTAGTCTCATTCTAACCATCCACATTTTATTGTCTTTTCACCACTTTTTATATTTCCTGTCTTATCATTTTTAAGTGAAGCTTCTTTACACTTTATAGAGAGCCCTTTCATGTTTTTTTTTTTTTTTTTTTTTTTTTTTTTTTTTTTTTTTTTTTTTTTTTTTTTTTTTTTTTTTTTTTTTTTTTTTTTTTTTTTTTTTTTTTTTTTTTTTCTCTTTTTTTTTTTTTTTTTTTTTTTTTTTTTATGGTAGAGTTGATCTTGTGGTAATGAATTCCTTTAACTTTTCTTATTGAAAAGCTTTTTATCATTCCTTCAGTTCTGAATGATAACTGCAGAGTACAGTAGGGTATAGTATCTTAGTTTAAAAATCCCTTTTTTTTTTTTTAGCACTTAGACTATATCATGCCATTCCCTTCTGACCTGTAGAGTTTCAGTTGAGAAATCTGCTGACAATCTTATTGGGACTCCTTTGTGTGTGACTCATTTTTGTCCGACTTTTAAGACTCTTTCTTTATCTTATATTTTTGCATTTTGATGATAATGTGTCTAGGTGTACATCTGTTTGGATTTCTTTTATTAGGAACTCTTTGACCTTCTTGAATTGTAGGCCTGCTTCATTCTTCAGGTTAGGGGAGTTCTCAGTTATTATTTCTTCAAATACAGTTTCTGCCCCGCTTTCTCTTCTCCCTCCTTCTTGGACCCCTACGATGCGAATGTTGTTCCTTTTGATGTTATCCCTTGGGTCTCAAATCTTGTCTTCATTTCTTTACTTTCTTTTATTTCTTTGCTGACTTGCTTGAGTACATTCCTCTGCATTATCTTCCAGCTTGCTAATTCTTTTGGAGGCTTCGTCTGTCTTATTCTTTAGTCCATCTGTTGAGTTCTTTAGTTCAGCTATTATGTTCTTCATTTCTTTGATACCTTGCTTCATTTCTTCTTTCTCTTTTTTGTTGTTCTTTCACTTCCCTTATTGTTTTCCATGAGTATCTTTATCACTGTTACCCTAAATTCATCCATATGTAGTTTGCATATGTTTGCTATTTTCAGATTTTCTTTTTTTTGTTGTTGTTGAATCTAGCATTTTCTGTGTATTTCTGTGTCTTTGCTCTGTTTGATGTTTTTAAAATATTTATGTGTGCTTGATTTCCTTGCAGTGATAACATTGTGCAGGGTGATTACCTTATTGTTGGTCCACAATTAGCAATTAGGCTGCAGTTCTACCTCCATCCACAGGGTGGTGCTAGCAGGTAGTATTGAGGGTTCCCTCCTTCTGGAAGACTACCTTATTTCTGGATGTGGGATATCTGGTGAGTGGATCCTGAGACTTCTGCATAATATGGTGGTGGGTGGGGTGGGAGTGGGAAATTCCCCTAGCTACCTTCTGATTATGATGATACACAGTGTAATTTCATTTTATTGCTTCAGCTGAGACTCCATAATGCTGGTTCTCTTTCTGCCCTACACCAACACTGTCTCCCTTACCTTCCACTGGGTGGGCTCTTTGATGCTTTTGGAGTGACTCTCCCAGAGTCCCTCTGTCATGGGCCGAATACTGAGTCCCAAGTCTTCAGGGTAGCTCCAAATGCAGAGGCTTTCACCTGTCCCTTGTTGTCATGAAAGCTGGTGCACCTCTGCAGCCTCTGCACCTGTTTTTCCTCAGTGTTTGTTTCTGGTAAACAGGTGAATTCCTAGTTGCTCTGTGGGGAATATCTGAATCTTGCCCCTACCAGGTCACCATCTTCCTGCAAGTCTGTGTTGAGGATTTTTATGTGTGTATTCATTAGAGATATTGGTCTGTAATTTTTTTTTGGTGCTGTCTTCATCTGATTTAAGATCAACAATTTAGATTTGTAATGTTAGCCTTATAGAATGTTTCTGGGGGTTTTCCTTTTCTTCAATTTTTGGATGAATTTAAGTAGGATTGGGATTGGCTCTACTATGAATGTTTGGTAGAATTTACTAATGAAGTCATCTGGTCCTGGTCTGTTGTTTTTTGGGAGACTTGATTTTTGCTTGTCATTGGTGTGTTCAAGCTATCTCTGTCTTTCTGGTTTAGTTTTGGGAGGTTGCAGGATTCTAGAAATTCATCAGTTTCTTCATGATTCACAAATTTGTTGGCATACAGGTATTCTAATAGTATCTCATGATCCTTTGTATTTCTGCAATGTCTTGTAGTATCACGTCTTTCATTTCTTTTTCTGGTTATTAAGGTTTTATTGCTTTTTTTCTCAATGAGACTAACTGCAGATTCATCATTTTTAAAAAAAAGAATCAGCTTTTGGTATCATTAATCTTTTGGATTGTCTTTGTTTTTGATTTAATTGTTTCTGTTCTGATTTTTGTTATTTTCTTCCTCCTATTGATTTTTTTCTTCCCTTTTTAATTCCTTCATGTATGTGGTTAGATATTTAATTTGGACTCTCTCTTCATTTTTGATGTGCACTTGTATGGATATAATCTTTTTGTTTCCAGATAATTCTTAATTAAATCAATGGCCCAGGTGTTCTTCAGGAGCATCTTACTTAATGTCCACATTTTTGTGATTTTTTTCAGTTTTGCTCTTCTGGTTCATTTCTAGTTTCACTCCTGTGGTCAAAGAAAATGTTTTCTATAATTTCAATTTTGCTAAATTTACTGAGACATGTTTTGTGTCCCCGCATGTGGTCTATCCTTAAGAATGTTCCATGAACACTTGAGAAGAATGTATATTCTTTTTGTTGACGTAGAGATGCTGTATATGTCTGTTAGGTCCATATGACCTGTTGCTTCCTTTAAGGTCTTTTTATGTTGATTTTCTGCCAAGATGATCTATAGGTGAATGTGGAGATATTGAAATTTCTACTGCTGTTGTGTTACTGATAATGTTTCCCTTTAGCTCTGTCAGCAAATTTTTTTTAGTACTCAGGTGGTCTGGCATATGTCAATGACACTTACTTCTTCTTGATGGATCATCCACTTGACCTTATTGTAGTGTCCATCCTTGCCTCACGTTATTTTTTTTAGGTGGCAGTTTATTTTGTCTGGTATCAGTATTGCAGTTCCCTGTTTCCTTCTATGCCCATCGTTTTGTTATATTTTCTCATAGCCTTTAACTTTCAACCTATATTTGTCTTTAGGTTTGATGTGAGTTTCTTAGAAACATAATATCAATCCTGTGTTTTGATCCACTCAGGAACTCTGTGTCTTTTGTTTGGTTACTTCAGTTCATTCACATTTAGGGTGCTATTTGATATGTAGGGCTTCATTGCTGTCATTTGAGCCTCTGTTTTCTCTTTATTTATTTTCCTGCCTGTTTTTGTTTGCTTTTTCCTTGGGATGGTTTTTGGTGTTGATTCTTTCAGTTTCATCTTCCTAGTCATGCATCTCTTTAGGATTGAGTTTTGTGGCTACCATGTGAGTTGTCTCTAACTTTACCATTCTCTGATAGTCTTTAATGAGTTTATATTATTATGTTTAATGATCATACAGATTCCATATTTTCTTTCCCCTTTAGTGCATTTTTTGTTTTCTTCTGTTGGTCCTGTCCTTGTTTCTGATTTTGTTTTACTGTTTATTACTGTTCTTGAGGGCTGGTGATCTTTTTTTAACTTTCCCTATTGTAGAACACTTTCAACTTTTTTTTTTTTTTTTTTTTAAGGAAAGTTGTAGGTAGGGATGAAGGTGAGCAGAAGCAGGCAGACAGGAAGAGAGAGGAAGAAGCTTTTTATTTATTCTATTAGTTGTTCACCTTTATTGTTCCTCTTAGCCTCAGGATATGAACCCAAATCCTTGGAATGTTTGTGAATTTCAGCATAAGCTGAAGGCTGCTTACCAAACCACCACTCCACTGGGATGAACTTCAACGTATTTTGAAAGGCAGGCTTGGTGATGGAAAAATTCATTAACTTTTGTTTGTCATTGAGACCTTTATCCATCATGGTGTATAATAATTTTTCAGGGTATAGTATTCTTGACTGGTAGTTTTTGTACTTTACTATTTTGAATATATCATTCTACTCTTCCCTGGACTGTAGGATTTCTGCTGAGAAATATCATGATAGTCTGATATAGATTTTTTTTTTCCTCTAGCTGTCTTGAGTAATTTTTCTTTCTTTTTTTTTTTTTAGTTTTACTATGGTGTATTTTGGAGTAGGTCTTTTAGAAATTTTGGTGTTCTATTGACTTCTTTGACCTCCATGGTTTTTGGGACAGGTGTGGAAATTTCTTTAAATAAATTTTCAATAAGTTTTCTGTTCCTTTCTGCATTTTCTCTTCTTCTGGGCTGCATATTATCCTTATGTTTGTTTTTCTCTGTTATTTCTCACAGGGTTTCTTTATGTGATCTTGTTTTCAATTTCTGAGATTCATTCCTGTGAGATTGAGTGTTTATTGGAATTTCCCATCTTTGTCTTCAATTCTTTCACTGTATTTTTTATTTCTAGCATATCTTTCAGGGATTTCTTTATAGTCTCAATCTCTGGTAAAGTAGTCCTTGTGGTAAGTCACTTTTCTGAGGTCTTCCATTTGCCTTTGGGCATTTGATTATGTTTTCTGTATCTTGTTCAGCTTTAATAAATGACTGTTATTTTATATTCTTTATTAGACTGTTCTAATCAATGTCAATGGATTTCTTCTCTGGGAATCTCCTGTTGTCTTCCTTCCTTTGTGCTATATGCTTTGGTTTGGGAGGATTTCGATTTCGATATGGCTTTTCTTCTCTGTCTTATACTTAGCACTGTGGCTCTCGTTTTTTCCCTTATTTCTTCCTAGGTGGAGGCTGTGGTACTGCCCTACCCCCAGGTCCTCTGAGGGGCTTCAGACTATTGGAATTTTCTAAAACTTTGAAGGTTTATTCTTCATAGCAATGATTACATCATTGGAGAAGATACAAATGTAAATGAGTGTGAAAATCTGTTCAACTTTTTTAAAGCACAGGAAACAAAATTATTGAAATTATGCATATATAATACAGATGCTAGCAATGACCCAGAGGTGCTCATTACACACATTCTACCTGGAGTGGAGAAGGCAGTTGGATGTGGCATGTGAAAGGAGAATTTGTTGCAAATACATGATTATTTGAAGCAGAAAGAAAATGTATTTTCTTGGAGCAATGACTAAGGCACACATTACTCACCTTAAGGATAGGTTTATTCACTCGAGGTTTGAGGTCCATCTTCTTTGCCATCATTTGGAACAAGAAAGGATTGAATAGGGTGTGTCTGGAGTTTCTCTCCACTCAATCCCATCAGCTGTCAATAATGTTCTCAGTGAGGTTTTTCCCCATTATTTTGCCCCCAGAAGTTGGTTCTTTGCTTCATCCTAGTGATTATATTACCATGTTTGATATCTTTAGCCAACAGAACCATGTAGCTGATCCAAACTTCCAAGCCCTAGTTGACCTGTGCTGTACTTAATTCCAGGTGTTGGATTTCTAGAAAGTACCTCTACAGAGGCAGAGGCTCTTTGGCACTTTGAATCTACCCAGCTGGAGAGAAGTCTCTTCCTGAAATGGATGTGAATACTTCTGCATCATTTAATCTACAAACTACTCTTTGGATTCACATGGAATATTTGTATTCACACGAGTGTGGCTGGAAATGCAGTTTACCATTAATTTCAAATTTATCTTTTATAGCATCTATAGGTGTCCTGTAAATCGTATTAAAACTAAACAAAAAACACATGGGTTCCATATTCTGAAAAGTTGGGTTGGGGCTTTTAAAGCATTTGTATTTTTTGAGGTAACTTTAATTTACAATACAATGTTTTAGATGTGTACTTTCACTCTTCACCAACTATATAACACATTACACCCTCTGGAAAATTTCCAATAGTACAACACTCTCTAGTGGACCCCTACTCCCCTATGCTCCTATCCCCCACCCACTTCCCCTCTGGTAATCTCAGTTCAGTTGTTGTGTCCAAGGGTTTTTGTTTTGTGTTTGCCTTTTTTCTTTATGTTCCATATGGGTGATGTCATCCTGTATTTGTCTTTATCAAGACTTATTTCATTGAGCGTAATCCTCATCCATGTTGTTGCAAATGGCAATATTTCGTTTTTTTATAGCTGGGTAATATTTCATTTGTAGATATATCATATGTTCTTTACCATTCATCTGTCAATGGAAAGTACTTGCTTTTTAAAATGTGTGAAGATAAAGAACTGTGAACCTTTCATGGTTAACTTTGGACGTTCACGTTTTTGAAATGGCCTAGGTTCTCTTGCCTTACAACTTCTCATTCAGAAAAAAAGGGAATGTTTCCTGGATTCTTGGTGCTCACACCCAATATTTCTTGTGCTTTTAAAATGTTTTGCAAGAATAAGAATGCAAACCATTTTACTACACAAAGAGTTGCATTCATTTTATCTTTACAAGAAACTCAAAACTAAAGATGCTGGCTAAAGTACTGGATGTGCTCAATTAATTAAACATCTTTTGAACCAGAGTTTTGCCTTGAGTTTTCAAGTGACTCAGGCAGAATTTTGTTAACTGATGCTGTTCTACATAAGCACACTGTGAAATGATATTTAAAACTAAATAAAGAACATGTTGCACAGTTTTTAACTCCAAAAATTAAAATTGTTCTGACTTAAAAGGAAGAATCTATGCAACTAAGTGACTACTTGAATGTTGAATAAAAAGGAGAGGAATCACATATAACACCTAGTGGAATTATAAAACTCCTGATTTGTTTAGGTGTGATTACTGGGGGGTAGGGAAGTTTTGGTGCAAGACAATAGAATACAATTGTATTCAGAATAAAACTACAGAACAATTGTAATCAAAATAAAAACCATCTGTTCTGCATATGCCAACTCTACAGCCTTATACTCAGCATTTGGTAATTGTGAACATACTGTTTTCATTTACAATTTTTTTTAGATGGACAAAGTATTGTACTGGTTGTTCTATATCTAAGTGAGACTCCAGAGAAACACAGATTAATGTGAACACAGAAAACTGGATTTAGTGATGAACAATCGTGACTCTTTCGTTCCAGTTCACAGTCAGCACCCCATTAATGATCTTACTACTGTTGCTAATGGTTTCTTTTTTAATATTCAACTTAATGCACTAGAGCAGTGCTCACAGTAGTTGAGTTAATTTCATAAGAAAGTTGCTTGTTAATGCAATCAATGTGTAGGATTTAAGAATTCTTCACGCTATTCAGTAAACATTTTCTCCACTTCTAGTACTTTCCTGGTTTTGTTACACTTAAATTAAATACAGCTGGAATTTATTTTGGTGCCAGAGTGAGACAGGGGCCCAACCAGCATTTCTTTTTAGTTCCAAAATTGCTAGTCTGTTATCTCAACATTTAATGATTAAGGATGCAATTTGAAAATGTTCATGTGCCCAAAATACTATTAAAAATGAATACTAATGAAACCTTGGAAAGAAATTATGGCATAATTTTCTGCTTGCAGATAGTTTTGTTTTAATTAAGATGAACTCAAGGCTTACTAAGGACTTGTAAAGAAACAAATTCAGGGACCAGTAAGAGACAGTCTTCTACTTAAAAAGTATAAGTGGAGGAGCTGGATTGAAGGTGCTAAGTATAAAGTGGTTGTTATCAGAAATGCAGAAATAATAAGAATATTTTGAGGTGCCTATAGATAGAAGGGTATTTGCTGCCGGGGGGGTCTGTAACTCTCTGGTTTCTTGAGAAGCTGCAGACCTCTGGAGCCCTCGCTCCCTGAGTCAGATCAATCAGTCATAGTCACTTTCCTGTTACAGGCAGCCAAACACAATCCTCACTGATAGACTACATGTTTTTTCCTATATGCTACTCTGTCTCCACTGTTTATCATTTATCATGGGTTATTATGTTTTTAAAGGAAAAGTACAGTCAGGAAAGAAAGTGTAGGCAGGCAGACAAGAAAAGAGAGGAAGGAAAAGCATCCCTTTTATTTATTTATTATTTATTTTGTTTAGTTGTTTATCTTGGTTGTTCCCTATGGCCACAGGATGTGAACCCAGGAGTGGTGATGTACGTGGACTGTGCTGGCTGGAGGAAGTGGACCCAACTGCTACTCCACCATCCTGGGTTATTTTACTTTATTTTAATAACAATTTTATTATTATTTCTTTTGTTTACAAAGCCACACTCACGTTAAGATATTGAAATCACTTCTCGGCATGCCCTGGTGGAGTAGCGGTTAGGTTAATCACTTCTAAAGGAGCTAGGCCACATGCCCCTGGGTTCAAGTCCTGGGTTTGGAGAGGGGAAACAACCTGGGTGAACAACTACATAAAAAGGAAGTTAAAGTGCTTCTTCCTCCTCAGTCTGCTGCCCGCCTGCTTTCCTTCATTCCTGCCTGCACCTTTCCTAGGAAAAAAAAAAGAGAGATTACTTCTCAGTCTATGGGTGTTACGCACTATGCCCACCAGAGTTCCAGCGTCCTTTACCACCACCTTGCTCCCGATCCCATTCCTCGCCCCTCATCCCTGGCAGCCTTCATTTTGTGTCCTGTGAATTTTGCTGGGATTTACCTGTTTGCTTTGTTTCATTATATTCCACATGTGAGTGAGACCATTCTGTATTTCTCTTTTTCTTTCTGACTTCACTTAACATGATCCCTTCCAGTTCCACCATCAATGGTCATTTTTAAAATTCAAAACTGTTACTAGAAATAAAGAATGCTTTGTCAGACAGTGAAAAAGAAATGGCAGTAATCCAAACAATGTAGAGTTTACATTGGGGTACAAAATAATTTTGAAAAGTGTAATTTAACTTGTAGTTATTTTTATGATGATCAGGATATCAAGCAGTTAAACAACCAACACCTTTTTTATAATGGAGAGACAAATAACCAGTACAAAAGTTGATTTTTGGAATTTATTATTATTTAAAAAAAATGTCAACTTCCAGGATTTGTCATTCTACAGGTTTAGCCCAGTCTTCTAAAGCATGGTACAGTGATAACTGAATTTTTATAACAATGACTCAGAGGCACTGAAGGTCCATAACTGTCTTCTGAATTATCACAGAAAGAAAAGTTAGAAGAAAAGTTTAATGTTAAGTGTATTTAAAAAAATCATTCTAATTCTTTTAAACTGGTTATCCAATATGATAATATAGTAGAGCTCAGATAACTAGAAAAGGCCATTGACTAAAGCACCCCATTCCCATTGGTGCATTAACAGGCTTTTCACTGCATGTATCTTTATATAGTTTGTAAACTAATTCAACCCATTTTACACAGCATTAATTATTTTTAGTGAGCTGGCCCTGGGCTGAAATGGTCACTCGTCAACTCGTCATGATTCTTTTCTTCTTGTTCTTTGGATTTCCCTCATCGACACAGTGTTTGGACTGTAGTGTATATGTGACTTCAAGATCATCTTTGCTTATTCTAGTGATATTTACAATGAGGTTTCCCATGGCCAGAGAGCCAAGATTTTCAATTATCCAGCACTCTGTTCTTGACCTTGGTAAAAGAGAGAACTTGTGTCTCAGTAGAGTATGTGCCAACCTCTAGGCTAGAAATGGTTCATGAGCTGGTCATCAATAGAGAGACCACAGAAATCAAGGTTCTTATTAATGCTGTGCAAATCAGGGTCTCGTCATTTCAGTAACTATTTGTACATTTATAAAAAGCAATAAAGTCATGGGAAAAACCAACAAGCACAGCTTGGTAGAATAACCTGCCATGAAATATCATTGGCTTTATAATAATTTACTACAACTGTTCTTTTTATTCACACTGGATAGGAAATGCTTCCATCTAACACATGAATATGAATATATACAACAAACTTGGGTTTTATTAAAAAAAAAAACATCATGAGGGCAATAAATGAGGGTTGAAAAAGTAATTTTGTGCAGTTTTCTGATGACAATCATAAGTCTACTACCTTTTACAGGGAATGATACAAGTGTTGATAGATTTTTATAAACCATTTACAGAATTTTCCTGCTTGTGATAGCCTACTATTAAACAATTGCCTTATTTATACAGTATAGAAGTTTCTCCTCAACTGTAATTCTAAAAGACCAGGGATGACCTGATGAGTCAGTTTTAAGGACAAAGCCTGCTAATCCTCTTCAAAATCACCATGTATTTTCAGTTCCCTATTTCATCAAAAAGCCCATCAAAACAGCATCTTGGAAACTACATAGGGCTTCGGATTGATGTGCTGCTGAGATTCTGAAAGTCGCAGTCTCACCTGATGCCACCATCTTGTCCAACAGCATCTGCATCTCAGCCTGAACTTTCTTACTGCTGCACTGTCTTGCGCCAGTGGTGTGGGGTGCACTGTTTTGTACCGCCAGCAGTCAAAACAGTTGCCATGGGCTCAACCTCTCTATGCTGTGAGCCTGAGGAGCCCATTCTCGTATGGAATGGTTTTTCTGGAGTCCAGCAATGTCACTGCAGGAGGCCCAGGCATTCTGGTCCCTGCTTCATGAGGGACTATATTAAAGAAAAAGCCTAGTGTTATAGAAATAGACAAGAAGGGTCAGGGAGGGAGGTTGCATTCACAAGTCCTGGAAGTCATCTCTGATTTTAGCTCTTAGGAGAAGGCTGAAAGATTCTCTGGAAGTGGCAGTCTGAGAGAAGGGCTGGGTCTGAGGTATGCTCGGAGAAGTGCCACTTTGGCATTGATACTGCAGACATAGTCTTAATGGTTCTCCACTAAGGCACTCTGCCTTGATCTCTTTCCCCACAATTGTACCTTTTATGCTCCAGGGTTTCCTCATTCCCCTGGATAACCCTTGTTTGTTTCTGCTTTCGACAGTGGAGATGGAAAATAGGATCTCTCTCTCTCTCTCTCTCTCTCTCTCTCTCTCTCTCTCTCTCTCTCTCTCTCTCTCTCTCTCTCTCTC
>RJWH01001926.1:0-292403 GCA_004363575.1 Solenodon paradoxus
CACCACCACCACCACCACCACCATCACCACCACCATCACCACCACCACCACCACCACCACACTTCTCTCTCATAGTTTAATAGTTGCCTCTCCTGCAAGATGAGCGATCTGGCAGTCTGAGGTTCCCTCCACTCTGACATTCTGTAATCCTGGGCTTCCATGACCCTAAAACTGCTTTTGACTGGTTTGCGAAGTGTCACCTCACACTTCTAATATTGAAATCATTCTATTTACAACCTGGGAGAAAACAGAAAAAATATATCCAACTTAGAAAAGAGTGTATCTCTTTTTCTTTGCACTGATTTTAATTCACATGCATGGCAGTGAGATTTATCAATATGTTTGAAGAGGATATGAAAACCTAACATTTGCATATGTCATTTGCAGTCGGTTCCTCAACTTTAACTCTCAATCAAACCCTTAAATGCATGTTTCTAGATTAATAGTCAGACCTGGCAGAACTACATTAACAGATAGTTCAGCTTAAAAACCAATATATGGGGGAAACACTATTACAGAAGCCAGAGGGATAAACAGAGAGATTGAAATCTTATAGCAATTCATTTTTTCAGAGGTTAATATAGCCTAAAAGTGTTGGTATTAATTGTCTTGGAATCATTACATATACACTGGTCCAGTCATTTGAGGAAATATATTCTGGCTTATCACTTCGCAGGCTGAGCTTGCATTTTCCAGGTACCAGTGGTGAGGACAATTTAATATCGCGTCTTCCAAGTAATTTTATTTGAATTGTATTTTCACATTTTCATTTTAAAATGGGCATTCCTGATAGTTGGGGAGCACAAATTGCTATGAGTCAACTACTGAAACCTGATCATGAAGACTTAATAAGAAAAGTTCCAAAGCTAAGCCTGACTCCTCATCTTTTCTCAATAACCAAATGTCATTCCTATCTAAGAGTACAGGTTCTGGAGTCAGAGTGCCTGGGGTTGAATCCCACAACCGTTATTTATTAGCTGTGTGACCTTAACAGAGTTACTTAACCTCTCTGTGCCTCAGTTTGTGCATTGATGAGAAGGAATAATACTATCACTTAATAGGGTTTTTCTGAGCATTAGATGAGATAATATGTTTAAAGTGAACAAAACAGAATTGGCATTAATGTTAGGTATTATTATTTTGGATGCACATTCCTGTTTAGTGAAAGATATTTAAGTTAAGTTCGATGTTAACAAAGTTCCCCTATAATGCCTTTGAGCTTTGTAATCCTCATGAGTAACTTCATGAAGGTACTGGCCAATTTGACTTGCAGAAACACGGGACAGTCTCCTGGAAACCGATGTATCATGTGAAGGCAACAATCTGATGCTATTTCAAAGCAGTCCATATTGTGTACAGTGTCTAGAGATCATTCCAGCCCCTTCTGTGTGTCAGACTTTGTGTTAGAGATGCAATTGCGAACTTGTTGGATCTCATTCTTTGGGGGATTCTACTTGGGGATACAGATGAAAATTCAGTGACCACACCGAAACATTTAAAACACTGTGGCAAGTGATAAACAGAAAACAGACCAAGTCCTCATGGAAGTTGAGATCAGGGATCTTAGAAGTACTCCGAGGAGGTAGACAGAAGGATGGGCAGGCAGTGGTCATATGAAAAGTGGAATCCCATTGTAACATTTCACAATCTTTGCCAACGCTTTCTCTCAACACCATTCTGATTAATATTGTGCAGCAGGGATGGACTAGTGTTCAAGGAGATGGAGCGAGTCACTGTTTCCCTTTCACCCTCCTCCCATTCAGGAGGTGTTCATCCTTGGGTGTCTCCTCCCCAATTTTGCCTTGTGAGCTCTTATCCTCCTTCAGTCTTTTGTAACTGTCCTCATGAGCACTGAGGGACCCAACCTTTATTATACAGCCCATTTCTAACGGATTGCCTTGGGTCCTTCTTAAGTCCACCATAGAGCAAATAAATCAGGGTTTAGTTGGTTACAACTGAAAACCCAGCTCGGACTGACTTGAGTATGAAAAAGAATTGGGAAGTTCAAGCGTAGACTTTAGGTCTGGCGAGATCCAGGAGCTTCCCCATTATTGCCAAGAATCTGTTTCTCACCATTTTTTGACCCGCTTTCCTTTGTGTTACTTTGTGTAGAGGCAAGCTCTTTCTCTGTGGTAAGTTTAGTAGATTCAGGTGTGTGTCCTTCCAAATTCCAGTTCAGAGTAAAAGAAAGCTCTTTTCTCCTAATTGTTGCAGTCAAAGTCCTGGATACTGATTCATGCGTCTAAACTAGAAGTGATCACTGCAGTCAGGATAAAAGATGACCTGATTGGTCAGGACTGAGCCATAACATCACGACGAGCACTGAGAATACAGTTGTTTTTTTGTTTTTTTTTTTAAAACTGAGCCACAAGGCATGGGATGGGTGGCTCTTCATGGAAAGCCACAAAAACAATCAATGGTCACTGTGTTAGAATCACAGAGTCACAGAGATTCCCGTGCACCAGCCCCTTTAAGTGAAAATTCATTGATGAGATCTCTGTGTGGTTTTTTCACACTAACGGATTTGATGTACTGCTTTCTGGAATTGAAGAATGAAGGGCGAATCTACTTCTGTAGGACTTTAGAGAAAGAAAAATTCATTTTGGCTGAAAGCGTTAGGGAAGACTCCATGAAGGAAGTGACATTTGGGTTAAACTCTCCAAATAAAAGGAGGGCTGAATGTTAACAGCCGGGAATTCAGGAAAGGCAGTTTAGATGGAAGAACTGCTTTGAACAAAGGCAGAAAGGCTGAAAAATTTGGATCCTGATGCAGAAGACCTTACATAAGCAAAATGTGTGAAGGCCATGAGTGACGAAAGGAGATAAACCAGTTTATACAGATGTGGGACTCAAGTCTCTGTCATATTGGTGAAGGGAACAGACCGGCACGACTTCTGTAGATCAGGGGACACATTCAGTAGAAATGGCACATGGGGGGCATTAACCTGGATGCAGCAGTTGGGAGGGTTTGGAATGGGGAGTGTGTCTACAGTGGTAGAGTGGGTGATCACTCAGGAAACTACTGTAATAGCTCAGTTATCTAGGCCTTGGGGTCTTGATTATCCCTGGAGAATTTATCTCCCATCCTCCCTCATTTTTACAGGCTAAATCCATTCTGCAAAGGTTCCTGGAGGATTCGGGCTGTAGCATCCCAGAGCTAAAGAGCTTCCACTTAGCAGGACTTGGTGCAATCCTGTGTGCTATGAACATGACTGAAATCTCACTTATAAAGATCTCAGAATTCAGGTAACCAGTACACCAGTGTGCAAATGCAAATGATTGATTGATTCATTCATTCAGCAAGATGTTCTGGCTTCTCTTTGCCATCTTTGTGGGCTAAAATAGAGAGTGGAATTAGGTGGTTCCTTTATCCATGCTTTGCCTACCTACCTGCTGCACATCTTTCTTGGCTGGAGAGTCTCCCAGGCTCACACCATATTCCTCCTTCTTAACCAGGGTGGTGGTTGCCAGAATCGGCACCCTGCTTTGCAGTGCCCCTGTCTTGACTGAATTTAAGAGGAAGGCAGAAGTTGTATTTGGGGTCCCCACTGAGTGGTCCAGCTCTGTCTTGCAGGAGCTCGGGACCATTGCAGGTAAGAGGCATCTTAAGCATACCTTTCTCTCTCTTTATAGCCTTTGTAAAGGCTGAAAAGCAAACAAACAAATAGACAAAGAAACAAGAATCCTTGGTCATATGTAATGAATGTCTATAACATTTTAGTAGAGCTTAGATTTCATGACTTGAAGTTGCAGAGGGTGGGGTCTGTAAATCTACTTTTTAAGTAAGCTCTCTGGGTGGTTCTTGGGCACACTAACGTGGTTTAGGATGTGATTTAATTGGCTTCTAAATAGGTTTATAAACAATCTAAAATTGCATAAACTGAAGCTCCTTCTGGGCATACATTTCATGGTAGGAGACCAATGAGGGCTAATGTGACCCACATATTTCTTTTTTCTCTGAGTTGATTAAGGAACTTGATTCCTCTGTGTGATTTCCAAGGCCTTTTGTAAGGAGTGGTGCTTGCCTGGAACATGCAGATATGTACATTATGCGGTGCCATTAATAAAACAAGCAGAGCTCTGATGGCTTGAGCTAAACCCTTGTGATTCCATTTTCTCCCCAGCTGGATTAACTAAGGAAGAACTCCGAATACTTGACAAGGATCTGATGCCACACTTCCAGCCATCAGCAATCAAATGCCTTCCTGATGAGATATTCAAAGTAGGTACTCAGTTCTTCAAGGAGAATAGGAGCTTGACCCCATTTCAAATCACATGGGGAAACAGATGGCAAACCCGGGATTCTGGGGGCTGGCAGCCAGGCTCTTGCTGACGGCCAGTGGAGATCTGTACACCCACTTGTCACAAGACAAGTTCAGTTTCTTTTTAAGTTTTATTCCTTAAAATTAAAATGTCTGCTGCAAGTTTTTATTTGTATGGTTGTCTTCTCAGTAGCAAGGGGTATTGATTTTCCAAAATATGGTGGTATGACAGGTTCACAGTCCCCTACCCCAAACCCCCAGAGACAGATATTTAAGAATTCAGAATTTTCCAGATTTTAGGAAGACGAATATCTGCACCCACAGCCTGTGTCTTAACACCTTTAACACCCCAACAGGGTCTGGGGAAGCACCTTGTAAGCAAACACGTTGATATTTCTGCAAAGACATCTGCGACAAGTCACACTAATTGGAATAAATAGAGACTATAAATAACCTCACATCAATTCAGGTCAGATTTTTCTGGCAATAAGTTTTTCTTAAAACTTTGGAAAAAAACCCTTTTGGTTTTTAGGCTTTTTTTTTTTTTTTTTTTTTTAACTTCAGAATTACAGATGTGGGTTTGTAAATCTGTATTAATTTTCCTTTTAAAATGCATTTAATTTTTAATTGATTTAAAGAATCGTATCAAGAAAGCCACATTTTATCAAATGATAGACTGCTATTGGAAAAAATTGAGAGGATGGAATGACTCATCTGACATTAGGGAAGTGGGGTGTCTGGGGCAAGAGTCCTTACTTCCTGTCAATGTACAAGGTTAGGGAGGGTGTGGTGGGGACGAGGGGCGACCCTGGTATTTTTGCTTGCTGGGTAACTTGGGAACACACTCTGCCCAGCACAGATGGCTAAGTCACACAAGGAGTCCTCGATGAACTCCCAGATGTTGATTCATTTGCAGCGTTTGCGACCGACAGCAGACTTTGAACCACGCCAGTACCAAGGACAGCTCCCAGCATGCGCGGGCGCCGCAGCCATTGGGGGAAGTGGTCCTGAGGACCATTATTTTCACCTCTGAGGCACAAAGCATGGGAGAGGCAGCCTGGTCCTGACTGTGGGCTCTTTGCTGAGCCGCTTCTGTCTTGTTTGAAAGGCACTTTGCAGCTACTTCCTTGTTCAGCATTTCTCTTTTCCAGAAATTCCTTCTGACCACCAACATCATGGTGGTTCAGGGTTGGGCACTCATGGAGTTGCACCATTGAAAGCGTGTAAGAGGGGGCCCTCGGGGCTTGGAAAGGAACGTAAGGCGATTGGGGGGTGGGGGGGTGGGAAGGAACTGGAGCGCCCTGCCTGAACAGGGAGGCTGCTGCTCATCTCTGGCACGTTCCTGCAGTGCAGCCACGTGGGCCCAGTATCATTGGATATTCTTTTTTTTCTTTTTAAATTTCTTTCCTTTTTAGGAGCCAGAAGGCTGCATTTTCATGGGAAATATTCTGATAATTAAATGTTGGCAACCAATTGACTTTTTTTTTTTTTTTTTGAAACAGTGTCATAGGTCAGGAGCTTCAACCTGGCCTGTGGTTTGAGAGTCAGTAACATTGGAAACATAGATAATTTTTATAATGTGGATTCTGTGTTAATAATAATTGTAAGGTGTAAGCTGGAAGACTCTATGGACTTGGTGCCTAGTTCCCCTGGATCTCAAATGAGAGGAAATGAGATTTCTGCATTTGCAAGGTGGACTCTGAAGTCATCATGTTTATTGTCTAATAGGCATCTATGCATCTATGCTTTTTGTGTGGTGAGAGGAGGAGATGATGCTAAATCTTGAAGAACAGCCTAATGAGGTTGGGAGGGACAGTGTCCTGGGCAGAAGGATGTGCACAGCATGGGCGCTGTCTCCTGGGAGCTGCCAGTATGGACGCTCCTTCTCCTGGAGCGTAGCGAGCCGGGGAAGGGCAGGCTTGCAGCCTGAAGGTCTTGTTACCATAGTCAGGGGCTTAGACTTTGTTCTGGAGGTGATGAGAGAAAGGCTGTAAGCAAGGGGGTGCCATGATTCCAGGGAAGCATCTCCCTTGATAGGAAAGAAGAAAGGAGCATGGAGAGAAGACAAAGGGATGAGGGAGCATAACCCACTTTCTCACAGCTTGGGGGACCTTTAGAAAATAAGCAAGCTACATTTAGAATGTTCCCCACAGATGCAGAATCCTGCTGTCCCTTCTCATTCCAGGCCCACTGGAACTAGTCATCAAGCCTGTTTGCCTGGCAGCAACTTCAGAAAACCTCTTGTTCAGGGTTCTCAGAATCGAGCACTTCTGGTGTCCATGGCAGTCCTCACTAGTAGGTTTCTGTACCATTCCTCCTCTGAATCCTGGCAAGACTCTCCCCCACAGGTCAGGCAGTCATATCAAAGGGTCAGAGTCTGAATAGCAGAGGCATGTTCTGTGCTGTGTCGTTTCCACCAAAAAGCCCAGAGAGGCTGTATGAGTTGCCCAAAGTCACACAGCCAGTGTGCGGCAGAGTCACAGTTCAGATTCAGACATTCGGCCTGGAGGCCCGTGTCTTCTCTTCCACACCAGTGTGTCCCCAGCGGAGGGCTTGGAGCATTGGGCAAGTGCCTTGCATTGCGTTATAAAGTCACACCGTGAGAAAACCAGCACTTCCTTTTCAACTCTCCTTTGATACTTCCACTTACTTCAAGGAGGATGTCTCAGTTTGGAGCTGAAATACCTTTAACATCTCTATAGCACTTTTAACACCCCTTCTCTGTTTCCTTTTTTCTTTTTTTTTAAAGAAGCTTCAGGTTCAGATGTCCGTGGCCAACAACTCTAGGTAGAACTCAAGAATGTTGTTTCATGTCTTTGGGCTTATTTTTAATGATTGCTGACAAGTCGTTCTGATTTGCTATTTTTGGAAATTTCCATGTAAAAGTAACCCTGGTGGTGAAAGAAGGGTCTGATTTTATGGGTACAGCCCAGAGTTGCATGCTACATTGTATGTGGATATAGCAAAATTGTGTGGGGCCTGGGGCAGACCACCGAAGTTTCGGAAACCCTTGGAAGGGCGCTTCTGAGGGTGCGGCCCCCTTGCTCCCCTGCAGGAGCTGTCTGCGGAACAGATCGCCTCTCTGGGCCCGGAGAACGCCGCGGCGGTGACCCCCGCCCAGCGCCGGCAGCTCAGCATGTTGCAGCTGCAGAGCCTCCAGCGGGCGCTAGATGGCGCCAAGACTCGCTCCTGGCTCGACCTGCCCCCGAGCGCCAGCCCCACCCGGACGCCGTCTGCTAGTTCCGCTCCAGGTGAGCCGGACCGCCCCCTGCCGGACCGCCCCTGCCGGACCGCCCCTGTCGGACCGCCCCCTGCCGGACCGCCCCTGTCGGAGCCGCCCCGCTGCAGGACCCCTTTCCCAGCCCCTGTCCCTGTGTTTTCGTCCGCCCTACGGGGCTTGGGGTGAGAAGATTCCTGAAATTCAGACTGGGGTCTCCCGCAGTCATTGGAGATTCTGTACTTAGAAAAATCCAAATCCCTACCAAGCATCAGTACCTGATTCTCATGCTCCAGGGAGCTTTCAATAAAACCGCCAGTTCCGGAGACCCCAGAACCTATTGCATCAGAATCTCCCCGCACTGAATTCACTTCAGTGGTTCCTTTGCATCTTCCTGCTAATTAAATCATCCAGATTTAATTAACAAATTCAACCAATATATACTGGGCACCCATGCCATGCAAGGGGCTGAGAATACAAAGACGGGTAGAATGGTCTCCTAAATGAACACACAGATCTGATAAGACCAGGGAAGGAAGTAATCAGAGGGCCTCAAGTGAATGGTCATTATTAAAGGGCGCTCAAGAGACTCAGCTCTGTGCTAAGATAGGGGAGTGGGGTGGGGTAGATTCCCTTCTTATTTGCCCTCCTTTCCTCTGTCCATCACACACTCCCACCTCTCTGAGACTCCTCTCTCCAGGGAGCATCCCCTTTGACCCAGGCTTGATGCTAGGATCTGGGGAGATAGCTATGAACAAGCCAAGTATGCCCTCTGTCCTCAGTGAGTTCAGTCAAGTGACATCCACAGGTGACCCCGAGGCAGTATGACCAGTACCACCACGGGTTGGTGGGGGGGGGGCAGGGAGACTCAGGCCCCGAGGGACCACATGGGAGAGGTAGTTCATGCTGGGGAAATGGCCTCAGATGGATGGAGAGGGCCCCAGGCAGAGGAGACAGCATGTACAGATACCCAGAGTGCAGAGAGGATGAACTCGGTGCTTAACTAAACCTCATTCACCATTTCCTGACTTAAACTTACGCCCAGGTCTGCCTCAGCCTTTCCTGGGGGATGGCAAACAGGAGGACGATTTCAGCGTCCATATGTGGCCAGAGTTGGCACCTGCAAAAAGGAATCAGGCCCTTTGACTTACTATTTTTGTTTCTTAAACTAGGCATTGGAATATAATATGCATACATTTGAAATTCTTTTTTAAATATTATAGTGTTTTACTTTATTTTATAAAGGAAAGGTGAAGGTAGGAATCAAGGTTAAGTAGACAAGCAGGCAGGAAGAGAGGAAGAAGAAGTGTTTTCACTTCATTTTTGTTGCTCATCTTGACTGTTACCCCCAGTCCCTGGACATGAAGCCTCAGGATGTATGTGGACTGCTCTCGATCAGAGGAAGGAGACCGAACCACTACTCTACCAGGCTGTGCCCGTTACAGTGCTTTGTGTGTGTTAGAGAACACACTAGATAATGTACATGTTCAAAATATGTAAGCTCTGAAAAGGCGTGCAGAGGAGCATCCCCCGCCCCCTGCTCATGTGGCTCCCTTCCCCAGAGGCAGCCACGGCTACCGGCCTCTGGTGTGTCCAGTGATGGTGCATGCACATCCATAGATTATCTCTGCACTTTTACGCAAGTTTATTATACACTTTGTTCCATGCCTCACATTTTTCACCTAACAATGTACCCAGAAGACAGCTCCGGGTCGGGCAGTTGCTAGTCTTCTGGCTCAACTCCGACCACATTTAACCAGATCTCTAGAGAAGGACATTTCAGTTATTTTAATTTATTTGTTTTTTTTTACCATGACAAACACCTCTGCAGGGAATGGCCTTGTAAAATTTGCATCTGTTCAGGTATGTCCGCAGGATAAACACTTGAAAGTGCGATTGCTGGGTCACAGAGCGTGCACATTTGCAATTTTCATGGATATCAGATCCTCAGCTGAGAGGCAGTACCCAGAACAGTGGCTGAAAATGACAAAAACCCTTTAAAAAGGTGTGATTACAGATCCCCTGCTGGGCAAGATCCCCGTGTCTTCCTCCTCCACCCACCCCTCTGGCCTGAGCGGGAGCTGACCGTGGGCGAACCCCACCTGTGGATCAAGTCCTTCATCTCTTGTTTCTTAAACTTGCCTCATGATCAGAATCACCTGGGAGTGCTGCTTCAAAAGCAGATTCCTGGGCCCTGGCCCAGACTTGCTGAAGCAGAATCTACAGGGAAGGACCCCAGAATTTGCATTTTTTTAAAAGGAAAGGTGCAGGCAGGAATGAAGGTGAGTAGGCAGACCAGGCAGGAAGGGAGAGGAGGAAGAAGCACTTTATTTTATTTAGTTGTTCATCTTGGTGGTTCACCCCAGTTCACCCCACTGGGTCTTGAACTGGGATGCATGTGGACTGCACTGGTGGACAAACCACCAGTTTAGTGGTGTTTAGTTAGGGCATGTCATAAATTTGAATTTTTAACAATCTCCCAGGTGATTTAACAATGAAGGCAGTACCAATTTATGATGAAGGGTGCCTTCCAGTTTGTACGATCTCATTAATTCTCACTCCCATCTCCCCTGGGTGGGAGGTCAGTTCTGCTGCTTAAGGGACAGCAAACGAAGGACCAGGGAGATTGAGTGAGTGGTCCCAGAGGGAGCCCTAGGGAGGTGGGCATGCCACATTCACCATCCAAGGCTGTGACTTTGTGTGGCATTTTCTTTCAGGAACCTCCGTCTCTGTGGGTGTTGGGTTTGCCTGCCCGTTGCTGATACTAGTGCCCAGGATCCTGTGATGAACAGCGTGCAGTCACCCATCTCTGCCCCAGACGCTGGCCCGGCCGTGGAAGCAGCACCCTTCAGATGGCGGGGGACCCCTTTCTGGACCCATCACCTCATCTAGGGCAGGGAGACCTGGGCGTCAGGGTGGGGGCCTGCAATTGAAAAGGCATAACAAGGAAGAATAATTGCTAAAAAAAAAAAAAAAAAAAAGAGGTCTTACCAATCCCTAAGCCAGTTGTGTCCTCTGCAGGGAACCATCTTGTCTCATTTTAGCCTCTCCTGTTTTCCAGGTTGGTCTTAGACAAGCTGTGGGGCGGGAGGGTGTTTTCTGTCCACAGCACGAGGGCCTTGCCTCCTGAGGGAGCTGCCAGCAAGCACAGGGTGCAGTGCGGCCGCCATCTTAGCCAGGGCTGGAGCTGGTTTCTTTTCTGGCTTAATTTCCCTCCTTGGAGCTCCGGGCTGCATTGGATTTCTCCTTCTTAGATATTTAGCAAGAGCTGAAATAAATGAATCCCTCAACAGAAGCCAATATTCCTGCCTGATTGCTGGGACTAATTGATATGTTGGTAGGCATTGCATTGCTTGGAAATTAAAACATTTAACATGGTACAACATTAAATCAATTGTTAAATACATTTTCCAGATACCTTCCATTTCCTTGGGAGTCAGTTGAATGGATAGCTGTGAAGTATTCTGCTTTCAAAAAAAAAATTTTTTTTTCAGGGGCAGAAGTAGTGACTCTTCTTGTTTTAAGTTGCCCTGGGTTTCGGGGGTCAGTTGAAATAGAAGAACATACATTGGGTAAACCAGTCACTCATGTGATGATGTCACAGCAGAGGCAACTCAGCACTCTGGCCCCATCAGTACGCTGGGATGGAGTTTCTTCTGGAAACTCGCAGGCTGCCCTTGGCTTTGGGATCCAGAAGACAGAGCTCAGGGAAGGGGGCCCGCCAGCCGCCAGCTGCTACACCTTCTCAAAGACAGCGGAGTTGTTTGCATGTCTTTCCTTAGGTGACAAGCTCGGTAGCCTGTCACTTCTGTTCTGTCACCAGCGCTTCCTGCTCTCTCCTCCTGCTTACACATCCACAGTAGACATCGCCTGTGGAGATAGGAAAAAAACATGTGCATGAACTTCTCCAAACCGGGGTGGTCCATACGCGGTGGGTGACCGTTGGGTAACTTGGGTAGGTGTAGAGATGGGTGCATTTTCAGCTGTCACCTGGTGATTACAGAAAATCCCAACACTAGCTTCTGTGACCCTGCGGGTGTTATTTAAGGTCTGATTTGTTTTTTTTTGTCCTGGCCGGGAAAGTGGCAGCTTACGGTCAGTTCGCCAGCACAGGTCACTCATGTTACAAATACGACCAGACCCTGGTGAACGGGGCTGGATCAGCTGTTTGGGGAGGATTGCAGGGGAAGAATGGGTCTGCATAGCCCTGATCAGAGAGGCCTGTGGTCTCTCTTCCCACTTTCTACCAGCTTTGGATTATCCAGAGCAACTAAGGGCAGACCACAAAAGCCACTCTTCTTTGAGTCAGCGTCACACTGCCAACCTCGGTAGCTTTTGAGTCTTGTCTTCCCTTCCAATCCTTGGCTTTTGATTGAAATCCTAGATCATCCCTCCCGTTGTGGATGACGATGGTTCTCGCTTTGGAGGCCCAGCTGCAGTAGGCACTGCTCTGAGGCCTTTGCTTATATCCCTAGCTCATGTCATCTTCACCACCCGGCCAAGTCAATGCTCTTAAGATTCCCATTTTCCAGACCAGAGGACTGAGCCTGAGAAGCTAAGAAATGCTGTCTAAGGCCTCTCAAATAGTAAGGATTTCAATCCAGATTTTTGTCTCACGCTGTGCTGCTTTCTGGATGGGTATTCTTTAGCTCCTTTAATAAGTTAGATCACAGAGAGATTCTGTAAATCCCTTCACCTCCGCCTCTGGCGGGAGGCCAGCCTGCCTCAGCACATATAATTGGTGATTGCCTCAGGCGGGAAGACAAATCTAGCTTATGCCCTGCAGGACCCCTGGGGTCTCAGGTTGAAATGCACAGTCCTTCACATGCAGGAAAGCAGCATGTCACAGAGGCCAGTGCTCCTCTCATTCACCTTTCAATGTCAGCCCTCCCTGTTGATTTCTCAGCCTCCATCTCCTTCACCCTGCCTCAGTGGGAGCAGGCATCAAGGTCACGCCCTTGTCTGTGCGCTGGCCATGGTGCTGATCGCTCAGCTCCTGCGCCCGACTGGTTAGGACATATTTTGACTATTGCCCCAGCTGGATCTTTTTTATAGTGGCCCACCTTCAGGGCCACTGCAGACACTGAACTCGACTTGATAGGCACTAACCTTCTTTCTTCAACTTCACTCTTCGGCTCAGTGGGACTCGGAACTAAGTTTCTCTCTTCAGAGTTGGTGCCCAGGGCTTCAGCCACGGATGCTGGGATGGGCTGTGCTGCCAAGAGGAGGTGACCGTGTCCTGGGGTGCGTGTGTTCCTGGCGTTCCCGCAGGATGCTGCACAGAAGAGGGACCATGCGCAAAACAACGTATTAAATATTAAGCGTTTCTTTTTCTTTAGAAATTCCTTCCCCATTCTTGCCTCCAAAGGGCCTTTAAAAACATCTGTATTGCCCCATAGAAAACACATGTGTAACAGAGATAAGCACTACAGCGCTGCCAGGTCACAGTGCCTTGTAGGACATTACAAACTATGTGTTTTGAAATAACCTGGTAGCAAGGAACCTCTACAAATCTATCCAGGACTTCAGTGATTCCCATTTGAGATGTCTGTACCTTCCCTGCTCTAGTTGTTCCAGGAAGGAATGAGGGCTTGTCTGATCCTTGGAGATATCCTGCAACTAGCCAGCAGGTGAAGATGTTATTTGCTTTCTCTTTCATCTTCTTCCTGGTCTTTTATGAGCCACACTAGGTATCTTCTGATGAAATCCGAAGGGCGGGGCTTCCTTTTGCAGAATTCCCTTCAGTCTTTGAGACTGAACACTTCTATGTATGATGGACCAAATGACTGATCCCAATCTTTCTTCTGACTCCTTTCATTGGGATTCTACATCTAAGACTTTGTCAAGTGGCTTCGTAATGCAATATCCACAGAAGCATCTACCTCTCCATCCAGCTAGCTTTGGGCTCTGGTCACTGGAATGTGCACAGACATGGTGCCCCTCCAGCAGACATCTTAAAGGTACTTGCCTGATTTGGCCTGAACTTTCTGTGGTTGCTTTTCCAGGTGAGGAGACATGTAGAGCAGACCTAGAGCTAAACAGAAGTCATCCACGCCCAGTAGAGCCACAGCCAACCTGAGTACACATAAGCAAGAAATCAGTGTTTGTTGTGGTAGCCACTGAGGCTTGGGGGTTATTTGTTACTGCAGCCAAAGCTGACTGATACACCAGGTCTTCCGCATGCCCTCCGTGCATGGTGCTGGTCCCGTGCTGGGGATGGATGGGAAGACGATACACTCCATGCTTTTCTTCACCTTTTCCACCATTTGCGTTGCTCACTTTGCTCATTTGTGATGCTTTTCTGTAAGTGCTGTACTGCTTGTTAGCCGATGATGGTCCCTAACTTCTGTCCCATGTATTTCCCATATCCAAGACCAGGGGTCACACAAATCAGGCACCAGATGCTCTGGGGTCAGCAATTAGGCTCAAAAGATGGTTCTCCCCTGACTTTGTCACAGCAGATTTCATATTTAAAGACTCACTTCATGTCTAATGACTTGGAGTCTTCACTGTTCTTACACTGATTCCCTCCAACTCTACAATTTAATAGCTTTCCCTGGTGCCATAAGACCCCGTTAACTGGAATCTCCTGAAGGATTTTCAGGTCAAATAATAGCACACAGAATAGGCACATGGGTTCATAATCAGCACCCTCAGGGAGAACATCCCGAGTGAAACAATCTGGTTCCCGCCAGGAGCATGGTCATCTCTGCTCTTGCTGGAAGCTGGAAGACCCTTTGAAAGGATGAGCTCACAAGACCAGTCTTGAGCTGTCCCCTGTGGGGGATATTCCATCATCATCTGCTCCCTGCTGTGTCAGCTCCAGGAGACCCCATTCTCCACTGTCCTCTTCTATGACCCTCCCTGACATTTTAGAATAGGAAACTCGAGAGTCTGATGGGCAGTCTGGTGGATGCCCACTGGTGTTCATCTGTCTCCAGACCAGTTGTTTTGGGAAGATTTGGGATTAGAGGAATGGGTATAGCAACTCACCAGCATGTATCCCCATAGAATATAAACTCCTGGGGAGGGTTCTTATCTGCCTTTTCACCCCTATATCCCCACTGTCTCGCAGTCCCCAGGGGCTGGGTCATGGCTGCTGTTGATTACATATTTGTTGAATAGATGCATAAAATCACTTCCTACTGAACTCGGTGGACCTTCAATTAATAAATATTGGGAAAGTTGACTCCAGGGAAGCAGGGAGATAGGATTGGAATATAATCATTTAACAAACTTTGTGGAGGACCCGCTTCTTGCCGGGGCCTGAGCTGGGCATGACCGATACAGAGCTCTCAGGGCCCTGCCCCCTCATGGAGCTCACGTTCTGCTGGGAGCTGGGAAGGCAGGTCATGCACATACCTATCAGGAGGTGGTAAATACCATGGAGAAAAATAAATCTAAGGGGAAGAAATGGGAGCTTTGAGTGGTAGTGGGGGCTGAGAACAAGCTTTAATTAAAAATCAGACCATTGGGGAAAACCTTGTGAGAAAGATGATGGTTGAGCAAAGACTTGAAGGAGGCAGGGGATGGGACAACATCTCTTATTTCTGTCTGGCTTAGCTCTATGTTTTACTCTCTATACCTATATCATCTGTCTCTTATATATTCATCTATAGGTATATTATTTATAAATGTGTCTCTCTCGATCCACCGAAGTAGTCCCCGACTTGCAACGACTTCACCTGACTTTACAATGCCGTGAAAGCAAAATATATTCATTAGAAACCAGCCTTCTTGTAGACATGAATGGAAGCAACAAAACAATATTCAAAAATTCTGAGGTTGCTGGTGCAGATCCACCTTTATATCCTGCGCTGAGGCCTGGAAAGGGTACCTGGCGTCTCAGGGGAGAGCAGAGGCGGGTCTCCACATGGCAAGGAGGAATGACTCATCCCAATTCTTACTCTGAGAGTAAAGATAAATAACTCCCCTTTCTGCATTCTTCAGTGTTACTCATAGTAGTCAAAGGCAGAAACTGCCCGAATGTGTCCTTCAAGAGGATGAGGTGCCGATACTCACACAGCATGGATATGCCTCGAAAACACGTCACATGCAAGAAGCCAGTCCCAGTGCCACCTATTTCTGATTTCATTGATATGAAATGCCTGGAAGCCATAGAGACAGAAAGTAACCATGATGGCCAGGATCTGGACGGGGGGATGGACTAGGGAGTGAGTATAATGGGAACAGGGGTCCTTGTGTGGGGTGATGGAAATGTGGTCATATTACTTATAGTTACGCTTGCACAATTTGCGAATATTCCAAGAAAACTTATTGGCACACTTTCGGGGTACGAATTGCATGGCCTCTCTATCACATCTCAAGGACAAGTGTTAAAACAAGGACAAGTGTTAAAACAGGTTTCCATGTATGGAAACCTGAATTTTGAGAGAGTCTTTGGATGAATCAAGTCCCACCAAGTCTTGAGGAGGACTGCATTCAGTTTGGTGACCACACACTGAAGAGTAAACAATTCTCAGGGCCCAGTAACAACACATCATTGAGTTTCCCAATGCTGGGAGAATCAAAGAAGTATGTTTTCAGGTACTTGTGAAAAGATGTCATCACTACAGGCCTCTGCTCAGCATCTTCCAATGGCTCTCTATGTCAGCATCAAAACTAAAGTTCTTAAAGTTACCTACAACACTCCACAATGCACCCCACCTCAAATTTGTCTAAGCTCCGCCCCCCCCAACTTTCTCCTGCAGCTTCCTCCAGTCCCTTCTGAACCCCACACCTGCCCTGCCTCAGGATTTTGCCTTGACTGGTCCCCTGTCTGCAAGCTAGATGCTTGCACCCACTCCCTCAGGGTTTAGTCACTTCATTTAGATTTTGCTCCAGTGCCACCCTGACTACTGGAGAAGGGCACATCCCTAATGTTTTCCATGCTTCTTCCCCCCTTCATGTTTCTCTGTCACATCTCTGATAAATTACATAGTTCAGTTAAGTTTGGTTTATCGTCTGCCTCTTCATCGCCACCCACAGAGTGTATGCTCTGTGAGACAGCGATATTTGTCTGTTTTGTCTCCTGATAATCCTAAGTACTGAGAACTGTGCCTGGCACATAGTAGGTGTTCAATAAATATCTGTTGAATGAGAAACAACCAGGTGTGCAAGACGTCATTGGATGTTCATAGCAACATGGAAACTATTAAGGAGACACAACATCCTACCAAATAGTTTAGGAAAATGTCACCCAAGTAGCCAGAGATGAAAATGTGCTTTTCAGACTGCAGACTCTTGTGGGTAACTTCCCTTGTTTGTATTAATTTACGCCTAATTTTTCACTCTACCTTTCAGGCATTTGTCTGGAGACTAATCAGTTAAGAACTGAGTTTTTGCTGCTCTTCTCCCAATAATAAGATATAGAGCTGCCTACGTGAGAAGCAGCTAACTCCCAAGTCAGCACCTGCAATTTAGAGTGGCTCCCTGATGTGCCCTGGTGACCTACTGGATAAAGCTGTTGCCACCAGATACTGTGAGATAGAAACTAACATTTAATTTCACTGATAGGGAATTCTTTGCTGCTCATCAGACCCTTTGTGGGTTCATCTGAAAGTCAACCATTTCCTTCTTCATTTCCGAAATTGGACGATGTACTTTATGCGACAATCTGTATGTATCAAATGCTGAGGATGCGGGGAAACATCTGGACTTAATTTCTAGATAAAATAAGAATCAGCAAGAATGGATTTTGTACTTGCACTCTATGGAAGTCCAACTTTAAAAAAAGGAGGCAGACGGAGAGATAATAATTGGGAAAGGTTGACTTGAGAAGGGCTGGAGAAAAAGGCCCAGTTCTGCCTACTGGGGGTGTGTGATCACCTGAGTGAACCAGCCCACAGGAGAGTGATGTCCAGGATCACAGCTGGCACTGACATGTGCTTTAGGTGTATCAGCGATACCTTGTTGCACAAGTGAGTTGAAAAAGTGCTTCCTGGTGCCGCTTAGGTCAATTGCCACTGAAGGTGCACAGGCCACATACCCCTGACCTGAAGTCCCGGGTGGAGTGGGGGGAATGACCAGTTTGAACAACTAAATAAAAATAAAATGCTTCTCCCCTCTCTCTCTTCCTTGCCTGTCTACTTGCCTTCCTGTCTGCACCTTTCCTTAAAAAAAAGCACTTCCTGTGGGTAGAGTGGATGAATTACCAAAAGGCATCCCTGCTAGGTTAAAGCCCTGTGGACTGGGCCAGATGGCTTAACCATGATCCGAGCAAAGCCTGGCTCTCTGTCCCAGCTCATCACCTTGGCCAGGTGCCTTGTGCAGTGCGCACACAGCCCAACTGTGCTGGGAAGCCCTCGGGGCACTCATTCTTCCTCTTCATTAGGAAACTCAGCAATTCAAGATAGCTGAGAGAAGTATTTTAAAATTTAAATGAAGTTGAGGTAAATTTGTGTATTTGTTATAAAGAACACCACCTTTGGTAAAAGAAGGTATATGAGACTGAGCATATTTACCTGAAATTCAAGAAATTTTACTCAGGGTTTGCTTATCTGACAACTTGGCTTCTTCCTTGGAGACATAACTAAATTGTTTAGCTGAACAATGGTTTGTGTATCATTTCAGTAGAATTTGAATGTACATATGGCTGTTCTAAAGCTGATTGGAAATTAACACTTGACTATGGCTAAGAAGGGCCTAGTGGTTTGAAATAGTCTTTTTATTCTTTTTGGTTTATTGTTAGCAAGTCGTTGATTTTTCCCTAAATAGTTCAAAGACTTTTCTGTTTGAGCTCTGGGAACCATGATTTTCTTTTTTCAAAGATGTAATATTTCTGCTAACAGAACAGAAAGATAACAAAGATAAGAACCTTCAGGATTCTTTGAAGACAAACTCATATTCTGAATCGAGCATTCATTACAGGGAGGGGAGAAATCTCTAAATCTGGATTTTATAATTTTAGATTGGTTTGTTTAATGGATTTCTTTGCTTAAACTTCCTTGTATAATTTCAAAGAGCAGAGAGCTGGACAAATGCTATTTTATTTCTCTCTCTTTTCAAAAATGTTTAAAAATGTATCTTCAGTTTGGTTAACTTTGGTTAAACTCACTCTCAGTAGCAGGGAGAAAACAGTGTTCTCCTCTCTCCACACTTCAGAAAGATGATTTTTGTTTGTTTGTTTTTTCATGATAAGTTCTGTGTCCTTGGAGGAGAGGCAGGGGGTTTGCAGAATGGTTAGTGTTGAAGGAGGGTGTGAGGGAGAGGGCCCTTCATTACCAGGGGAACAGGTGACCTTGTGGGAAGAATCACTGGGTCAGGATTGCTGGCTTAACAGTGGATTATTTTATCTAACTCTTGTTCGTGTTAGGAGAATCAAGTAAGATAATGGATGCAAAAGGCTTAGGAGTGTCCAGTCAATGCCAAGTACTGCCGTTTTTGGTCAGAAGTGCATGTGAGCTTATGAATCTATTCGAGGGCATTTGTGTCAAGGGTTATGGGAGAATCAATGCATGCTTAACTTTGACCCACCAGTGAGCTTCTCAGGATCTAGGTGGAGAAGATAGGAAGGGTTCTGGGGTTGCTTAGCTTGGTAGAAATTTTTTTTTAAGAACTTATTTTTATTTTATTGAGGGAATATTGCGTCATAACATTATGTAGGTTTCATGCGTGTATCATGGTAAATAATGCATTACATTTCTCACCAAGAGTTCAATTCTATTCCTCTGTAGATAATTGACCCCTTTTACCTGATTTTAAGTCCCATACTCTACTAAACTAGCCAGCCATGCTGAAGGCTCTTCCAGTGTGGTCCAGAGCGCCCCTGGCTAGAAGCTAATCTTTGTCACCAGACAGGGGCCCACGACCACCACTGAGTCGTCGGGGGTAATGGGTTCAAAACTCAGACTGTCAATTGGGGGGTATTTTTATGAGTTGTGTTTTGGATTTTCATGTGACCTGAGTTCTGCTTTTGCAGTTTTGGTGGTTTGTGAAGCATACTGTTCCCCCATGTAGATGTGTGATCACAGAGTATTTTAGATTTGAATGGCCAGAGTTATTTTATTTTATCTGGGGGGGCGCATAGTTGATTTTAAAGTTGCATTTGATTTTTAAAATGATAACCTTGTATTCTGAAATAGTTTGATGCATGAGCTATAAAATAGCACAGATTTTCTGTGTATTTGACACTCAGCTTTCTCAAAGTCATTAACATAACCCTATTCTATTGTCAAAGCCTGGAAATTAATGTTGGTGTAGGACTATTACAATTGATCTTAAACTTTATTTATTAGCTAATTCCTTAATTGATTTAATTGGGGAGTTATTCAGAAGCAGTCAGCTCCCACAAACCTTGGAATTTCTGGCCCAAGAAGTTGCATTTAGGCTCCATGAGGAGAGCCTATGGTTTACACTTTAGAAATTTCCATGATGACATTGCCTTGTTGTGAGGGGACCAGTGTGCTTTCCCTTTTCACAGCAGCTCATCCTTGAGAAGAGTGTGTGTGGGCAATGAACATACCCAGAAGATCTTATTGGGGGGTATTTTATTCTTCAGTGAGCAAATGCACCCATAATCATAATGGTGACCAGAAAAACATTCTAGCTGATGCCGTTGTCATCACAAATTAGAAAAGGGACTGTTAAACTATAGTAAGAAAAGGACCTGCTGCCCACAGAAGAGGATGGAATCTCTGCTCAGCATTGCAGAAGAATTGCTTTGCAAGGAAATGGGTGATGAGAGGAACTTCTGTTTATAAGTCATCCGACCTCTGGTATTCTGTTAGAATATCACTTCTCTATCTCTCCAAATTAAAGTAGGCCTCCTCTAGTCATCGAGAGTGGAATATTTTTCTTCAGAACACTTACAATCTATACTTAAATGTACACTTATTTATTTTGCATTTATATTTCCCTATTAGCGTTTGAGTTCCGTGTGGATGGACTTGTTCTTACTGGTCAGCATTATCTTTCTAGGGCCCTACGCTGTGCTGATATGTATAGAAGCAGTCAATATATATCTGTTGAAGGAATGATTGAAGAAATGAATCTGGAGGGGATTGCTGACAATTCTGGCTTTGGAATTTTATGATCACTTTTCATTTACTTTCTTCAAGAGCAGCAAATTTAAAGTTATACTTTCACCTAGAGGGCATACATGTGTGAAGCAAGAATTTGCAACCAGAGACATGTGCTCTGTAATGAGTGAATGTCCAGACAGCCCCCTGTTCCTGAGCTGTGAACTGGCATTCCTTCTGACTCTGCCGCGGCGAACTTGACTGCAAAGATGCTGAATGCACCCCCAGCCACGACCAGCACTGGAATAGGGAGTGGTGGTGTCAATCTTAAAAGTCTAAGATATTCTTAGAGGCTTATTTTTATAATTGGTTTTATTATGCTGTTGCTAAAACGGGCCCCGACCATATGTCTCCCCATGGAGAAAAGTCTGAGCCTTGATTGCATGAAACAAAACACTTGCAGGGCCATTGAAAAACCACTTGTATGACTTTAGAGTCAAAGCACTAGCGTTTCTTTTCTTTTCTTTTTTCTTTTTTTTTTTTTTGCAACTTAAGAGCAACGTTGGCTTGCAGCAATACCATGAAGAGCACCATCAAATAAAGAATTAAAAAATTGTTTGTCTCTTCATTCAAGGTCAGTTTAGAATCACCGTGAAAGGTACATGTAATAATAGAAAACGTGGCGCAGCCTGGAGCTGGAGAAACGGTTGAAATCATTTTGGGTCAAAAAGAGGCAGGCAAGTTGAAAAAGGTGCCCTTGCTGAGTGACATCATCACATGGGTTCGATTGTTGGAGAGAACCCAAGGGGCGCTTTTGGATGAAAGGGGGCATAGGGGTGACCTGGCTCTTTTATCATCTTTCAAATAACAAAGGTGACGAAAGCATGCTGATTTACTCACAGCTCCACGAGATAGCTGCTGGTGGAGGAATGTTCAGTAAGATACACATTTTCTCCACTTCTAGCAAGTACCGACACTTGCCATGTGGTTGCAGAAATTTACCTTGTAGGCTCCTGAACTCCTCTGACCCTGAGGGAGGACAGACCTGGATCTGACACATGAATTCTGTACGTCTGACAGAGGCTCCATTTTCTGCAGTGGAAAGATGAGCATAATCTTTCTGGGGATTTTGCATTTGTTTTTCCTGATGGCAAGTAAGTTACTCATCTGTCAGAACAGCTAAACAAATGCGATGTTATTTGTAGAGTGGGTGTAATTAGACATACACGATCACAATGTAAGTGTCACCAAAGGGGTTCTGTGAAAGTTGTTTCTCCCCTGGGTGGCGACCCCAGCACCTGTATTTCGTGGCCCCTTCTAGAGCGTGTCCACGCCTCCCTGTGTGTCCCTGGACTCAAACGCATTTCCTTTTTTAATAACACAATGGCAGCCCGCTGTGTTCCCTCTCTTAAAAAAAAAAAAGCTGAGATAAAATGTATATAACAAAAGTAGTCATTTTAAAGTACTTGTTCCTCTTGCAACCACTGCCTCTACCTAGTTCCCAAACATCGTGTTTTCTTTTTGTCCTTGTTCTTTCCCACTTACCAATATATCCTGGAGATAGCTCCATGCTTGGAAAATGGATTTATGTCTTTTTCTTCTGTGGGTGACGCTTGTGTGGATGAGCTCCTGGGACCTTCCTTTAAGAAAAAGCTTTGCCAAGGGTGGGGAGGTAACACCCTTCATCCGGCAGCTTTTTGAGGTTCCACTCAGCTGTGGGGGTCACACTCTTCTGGGGGAACCCCCCGGCCCATGTCTGAGCCAAGTGAGACCAGGGTTGGCTCTTTATTTCTGGAGGCGACGATGACTTCTCTGGATGGTGGGAACTTGTTGGCCCTGATGTGCTCTGATGTCCTCCCCACCACACCCCTGCCCAAGCCTCTTTTTCCTTCTTAGCTATTTGCCCCTAATCAACTCTTTGCACCTGCTTCTTAGAAGACTCACCAGACACAAAGCCACACAATGGCTCTCCTGTATCCAGTCTCCTCTGGAAGTCTCCAAACGAGGTTGCTTCCAGTCTTGCTCTTACAAAGAGTGCCGAGTGCAAATCCTTGCACAAGTACCTTCTCACACATGTCCAAGAATATCTGGAAAATACTTGCCCAGAGATGGAATTGGGGACTAATTTAAAATTTGCATTCAATCTTTCAATACACATCATCTCATTCCAGCCCCCTAGAGGCCTGACCAGTTCACAGTCCCCGCAGGCAGGAAGGAGAGAATTGCTTTCTCACACCCTTGTCAGTAGAGTGGATGAGCACACTTAAACATGTTCCTTATTTTATGGGTGAAAAATGCTATGCCATCATACTTTTAATTTGCTTTTATTTTTATTATGAGTGACGTCGAACATATTTCCAACTGTTTAAAAATGATGGCAAGCAAGTGAAAACATAATTTGATATTAAAACAAGCTGAGGATGTAAATATTTCCATTGGAATTTTAAGAATAGAATTGGATTACACTTGAAAGAAATACCCTGATCGTGGAAGGATACTTTATGCTAAATTCTGACATCGTTGGACACAGATTCTCTTTCTGTGCTCTTAGGAACTGGTGAGAGAACAGCTTGCGAAATCCTACACATTGGTGCAAGGGGCATTGTCTTAATATTCAGGAGAGCGGGTGTTCATTTGCAGATGGGATTTCTTAAGTATGGAATCTGCTTAGGTTCAAATTCAGTATGTTTTAATTTAAAATGTGCAATGAGTTAAAATATTTGTTTTTTGAGAGTTGTCGTGTGTTGGTGATCAGAATGTTTTAGTTCCTACCATTTGTTAAATTCTGTCAGCCTCAGCAAGATAAAGGGTTATGCCAGACATGATTGCATGTCCTACTTTCTGGAGGGAATCCGAGGAGGAGCCTCGTCAGTGAAGACTAATGCACCAGCTATGAGGGAAAAGGATTGGTGGAAATTGTCTCATGATGCAGAGATAGCACACTCCAAGATCTGAGCTTTGGTTAGAGACCAAGGCTGGTGGAGTTGATCTTCTTTGCATTTGATTTAGATGATGTTTGGAGTCTCATTGTTCTTCCTAACTCCCCCAGCACAGGGGACTTGATGACATGTATTGGTTAGACTACAGGCTGAGCTGTTATGACAAAGAGGCCATAAAATAAAGTATCTCATAATTCAAGTAAATATGACTCAAGCTTACTTCTTTTCTGTGTTCCAGTCCGAGTTGGCCCAGAAATGGATAAGTAGTTTGGTTCCACAAACTCACCCAGAGATTTGTCTTCCTTCTATCTTATTGCTTTGCCGCTCCTGGTACTTTTCCTTCATTCATCAAAGCTGACTCACTGGTATCACGCCTTTGTTCCCGCTCAGAATAAGGGTGAAAGAGAGGGAGTTGGACCAGCAACTTCCTTTTAAGGAAAGTGACGAAGATGCTGACATATCACCTGCACTCACATTTCCTTGGTGAGAATTGAGTCAGATGTCCATATGCAGTTGCTGAGAAGTGAGAATCCAGAGGGTGATTATATGCCCTGTTAAAAGTCGATAGTGGGTATATGAGAAAGAAAGAGAGATAAATGTGGGAGGACAGTCTCTGCCTTGTGGGGTCAGTGCCCAGAAGAATTGTGGTCCAGGAGAAGCAATGATTCTTCTTCTGTCGTTGAACACGTCCATCCCAAGAACTCTGGATTGGTGGCATGAATGGGTAAAACAGTGAAGACGAGAAGGCGACTTTCCTCCTTGATCCTTCAACTTGGCCTCTTTTCTTTCTCTAAGAATCTGGTATCAAGATGCCCAGTTATCGAGCTTAGAAGTTGTCAACAGAGAATTAAGGGAATACCTGCTATGTGCCAGGCACTGCCCAAAGAGCTTCAAAGAGCTTCCAGGAGTGGGAGGAAGTTGATGCCAAAGACCCTTAGAGCCAGACACAGAATGCCAAATTATGAGGCACTCCTCGAAGGATCGAAGGTATGTAGCGATTAAAGGAGGTCTTGGAGTAAGCAGTCTTTGAGCCGAGCCCTAAAACAGATGTGCTGGAGCGGGCTGGTGGATGAGGTTGGGGAAGAGTGGATGAGGTAGAAGAAGGAATAGAAGAGTGAATAACCAGGAGAGAGAGGTGAAATATGCGACTGCAGAGAAAGGCAGGGGAAATCCTACAGCCTTGTAGGCCACGTACACATTAGCTATTGTCGTATATCCATCAGACTTGTCCAAATGTCAATTATTAGTTCATGATTCAGCAAGCTGGAAATTTAGGTTGGAGCCAGCTGGATCGTTCTTCCGATCTAGGCTGAGCTTCCTTTGGCATCTGCGGTCAAGCCTGGTAGCCTGGCCCTTGGCGGGGGGCCCCTCGACTCTCCTCCACCTGGTCTCTCATCCTCCAGCAGGCTAGCTCGGCAGGCTTCTTCACAGGTGGCAGGGTTCAAAGAGACGTAAAAGCCTGCAAAACCTCTTGAGATTTGCTTTCAGAGCTGGCACCGCATCATTTCTGCCACTTTCTATTGGCCAAATCACACAGCACCGCCAGTCCACTCAGGTGGGAGGAAATAGACTCCAGTTCTTTAAAGTTCTTTCTTTTTTTTTTTTAAAGAGGAAAGGAAGCAGACAGAAATGAAGGTAGGTAGGCAGGAGGAGGAGGAGGGAAGAGAGAGGAAGAAGAAGCACTCAAAATAATTTATTTGTTCATTTTGATTGTTCTCTCAGGCCCCCGTTGTGAGCCCCAAGTCCTTGGGCTTCACGTGGACCACACTGCAGCCGTGGATGCAATGCCTGAGCCACCAGCATGCACCTAGACTGCAATTCTTGATGGCAGGAACTGCAAGGTCACGAGGTGAAGGTCAAGTGTAGGGAGGGGAGAACAGCTGAGGGCAATTTTGCAGCGGAGTAAGGAGTTAGTGTGATTGGAAGGAGCAGGAGATTTTTAAGCAGGAGCTGACAATGGCAGGGCAGGGCAGGTGGCCAAGGTGATTTGTGCTGCATGGTGGTGGGTACTCTCGCAAGTTTACGTCTCCCCTCACCGCCTTTATTGTGAACTTTTTGGAGGCAAGATGTGTGGTATACTTTCCCTGGACTGCACATAGGGCCCATCTGCCGACTCAACTGCCTGGACTGGCAATAAGAGCTGAAAGCTTTATGACTTCAGCACCTCCAGGCTTCCCAGCAAGGTGCTGTTGAAGGAATTTTGTGCAGACAGCTTAGCTTGTTTGCAGTTACGAAGTTAAAACCCTCACCACAAGCTGAGCTGCGAAGAGTCCCAGACTTGTTTAAATTGTAATTTGTTTGTTGGGCCTTAAGGGGGTCTGGAAAGCCTGTTCCAAGTTCTTTCACAACACAGAAGCTTATTTACCCAAACTGGCATCTCTCTCCTGAGCATCCTTTATGGCAGTGTTTTCTACCGCGTGGTAGGCTGGTTGTTAAGCTATGGTCTCTCGGTGAACTCATCTTTCCAGACTCTCCTCCGTGGTATTGGGGCTGGGGACCGTGAGCTTCCCTTTTCCTTTGTCAGCTGGAATAGACACTAGAAAGAAGGTGGAAGGAAAAGGGCCACCTTCCTTGTTTTGTTGCTTGTTTTTCTGATAAGCATCACTCCAGCAGTGACTGCTCTCCTTGTCAGGGGCAGGTGGTGACACCGGCAGCTGTCCCTCCTCTCTGTCTTCCCCCACACGCCCCCTCAGAGAGACAAGCACTGACCAGTTATCCTTTTCTCCTCAGAGGCCTGAGTTCCGCTCTGAGGCGCTCTTCCTTCAAGCTTCTAGGTTCTGATGACCCCATACTCTTTCCTCTGTTCCTTCAGAATAGTAACTGCCTTATATATCTCACTATATCTGTGTTAACTCAAGTGTCGCTTTTTGCCTTTTTCATTCACTCACATCGTTTTGTTTTAGTTCTGATAAAGCCAATTTGCGCAGCCTCTGTACCCTGCCTGACTCTTGACTGCTGTGTATGGTGTATGCGGTTATTTTAAGTGTTAACAAGCTGAACATTTTTAAATTATTTGTTTTTTTCCTGGAAGTCTTAAAATATTTTTTAAAATTCTTAAAAAAGATGTGAATGAGTATATATTTAGTATTATGAAAAGAATATAATACTAACACTAAATTTAAGAACAAGCTGACTTCAAGACAACTTTTAAACAAATAAGAGAACAAATGGTATATAACTAAAATAGCAAAGATGGTATGGAATGAAAATGTGAAATCACTGAATGAAGGCACAGTCACCTTATAAAATTATCCTAATAACAAAGCTATTGTATCAGAAAAATTACCTTGGTTCCAAAGAAGAGCCAAGATAGAGGGAGGATTAGAAGAGCCACAAAGTCTGATTCCCTGCCTTTCTTTCCATTTCCCAGGTCTGACTTTGATGGTACCAGGGCTTCAAAAGTAGAAGCCAAACCTGATTTTCCCTTTGCACCTGGAATCCAGCCAACTACTGACAGTTCGTTGGATTTGGAGGGAGAACATTACATACTCAGATCCGCCATTCGTCAGCTGCCATTTTGAAATAGGTTGAAATAGAACTGAGCAAATAAAACCAGCCCAATCACTAAAGTGTTCCATCATCAAACTGCTGAGCCTGAGTCCCTTGTCTGACAACACTCTGGAGGTCAAAGAGCAACCGTGAGAAGACTGTGTAGCCAGGTGAGCAAAGGAAGAGACACTCAACTGTTTTACCTATAGTTGACAGGGAAAGCGTGTAAGGACATTCTATTTTTAGAAGTCTGCTGCCATCTCCCCTTGCCTTCCTGACAAGGAGTTGAGGTAGTTAATTTTGTTCCAAGCAACCCCAGAGGGGCAGAAAGTCAACTCGCGCAGTCTGAAGACGGGGACAAATCCAAGCAACTTCTTAAGCAGTGACCTAGGTGGCCAAGTCTAACGAGGATCCGCCAGTAGAAACTGTACCCGAAATGTGACTTTTGGATTATGTGAAAATGAGCAGAGAAGCAGTACAGTGGAGACTTGGCGTGAGACCAGTGTCTCTGGGAACATGTTAATTTTATTCGTTTCTGAGAGAAGAGTTGATAGAGGTGAACTACAGATTGGAGAGGCTGATATGAAGAACTATTTCACTCATACCTGAATGTGACAGCAAAAACTTTTCAATTTAGACATTCAGTCCTTCACAGAGACTTCTTAATCTTTAGAGAGTTTCTGATGTGTTAGAATTTTCTGGCTGAATGTTTTCCTTTAGGAAACCATCCTTCAGGAACAGAGGTCCAGAGTTAGAGGCAAAAGCAATTCAGAACCACAATTTTTCTCAGATAGCTAACAGTTCCACATGGAATGATCAATACGATGGAGAAAAAATGGTTCCTTGGTTTCTGCACTGATTTTAATCTTTTTGGAATCATTTCTACATGGAGTCTTAAAAAGGACCAGACTTGCTATGAGTGGATTCACCTCCAAACTTTAAAAAAAAAAAAAAAAGTTTTCTTAATCACTAAAGTTTGTCACCAGCAGGGATGATGCACTTCAGGCAACATTTTAATTCTTGATTTCAGATTTGTTTTGATTCATACCTTTTCTCTGCCTTATATCCTCAAGGCCCACATATGGGAGCCACTCATTTATTCAACAACTGTGCCCAATAAAAGCAGCCTTCTCTCTCATTCCTCAAGTTTTCATTCAGTCTTTCTTTCTCTTTCCCTTTCTCTCTTCCTTCCTTGCTTGCTTCCTTGCTTCCTTTCTTTCTTTCTTTCTAAGGAAAGGTGCAGGCAAGAATGAAGGAGAACAGGCAGGCAAGAAAAGAGAGGAGGAGGGAGCACTTTAATTTTATTTAGTTATGTTCACATTGGTTGCTTTCCTCGGATGTATATGGGACTGTTTCCAGGTGCCCTAGACCACTAGCAGGGTGCACCCTCATTTGGTGTTTGTTATTGTAAGTTCTTAGCATCCTCTGACATGAGGTTTCTGCCATTGGTACAGGAGTCTCTGACATTTAGGATATCACTTCGATTGCTACAGTCTCCTTGCATTCAAGTGTAAATATAATAATTCTCAAGTTTACATATAGTAACTAATAGGGAAAGGTAAACAGCACTAATTTCCATGTATTAAACACAGAATTGTGGTCATCCTGCAAAGATGACACCGACTCTACCTCTCAGTTCAGACGTCAAGACTGATAATGACATGCATGCACAAAGGAGACAATGGTTCATTGCTCATATCACGAAACTTTCTAAGGAAGTAGGGCAGACACTCCAGCAAATCATAGATGGGTTGATGGAGCGGGGAAGGGAGGCTGACTGAGCATTGATGGTGGTTTGGGGCTGGAGGGAGGGCTCTCGTGAACAGTCTAAGGCTGTGAACACCCTGCTGGCTCCAAAGCACAGAGCATTTTGATTTTCTGGTCCAGTTTGCTGAGATGTGGGGAAGAAGAGAGAGGGGGAGGGGTGGGTTTGAAAGGTGTCAGCAAGCAAGCATCAAAAAACGGAGGCAGTGTCTTTATTCAAGTCAGCTTTCATGTCTGACTAATGACCGGATGTGCTATTTTTATTTAATTGAGTTTGAAGTTATTTAATTAAGCCATGATGGTTCCCTCTGGGTCTGTATGTTGAGATAGGTAAGGGAGATAAAAGTTGCACTGAAAGCCTCATGAAAGCATCCCACGTTGTGAATGTGGAGAAGTGAAATCAATGCTTTGGTCACAACTCTAAAGGATATAAGAAGAGGGAGGCCTCATACTGTGGCTTCAGTATGCACGGAGACATATGTGACCTTGACTTACTGTTTGGAGACCGGTGGGGCCAGAGATTCATGGAGTTCTTCACCACAAAGGAGGCAAACTTGTATAAGGAGTTGTGTCTGCCATTGATGAGACCAGATGGCCAGATGGTTGACAGTGGCCCACGAGTCTGTAAAAGTGTGCAGATGGCTGGTTAGCCAGGGTATTCAGGGCTCAGAAGACTTCTTAAACCTCAGTCAATTTTGCCGACCCTTGGGTTCCATCACTACCCGCTGGGTAACCACTAAGTCTGCATTATATTCCTTCGATGGTGAAGATGAACTGACTAGAGGGAGAGCTAAAGTAGGCACTGAAGAGAAAAGATTTAGTCAAGTCTGTGAATGCAAAGTATTTACCAGTTGCTGACCGAAGGAGGCATGTCCTTTAACTAACACTGGGCACCACTGAATTGGACCATGACATCATGCCAATCTATGGCGAAGTACCATTCCTTCCCTCCAAGGTTAAGAAAGGTCAAATTGGGCTACTAAATAGTGCAGCAGTGGGGATAATCGCCCCCTTCTCTAAATAGGTCTTACATAGGTCTTAACTAGGTTTGAATCTGAAATGCACTGTTTTGATGCACAGTGGGTCTTTCTGAATATTTTATCCAGGGAGAGGGAGACCCAGGGGTCCTATTTTTGTTACGCTAACTGCAAGGGCCAGAGAGTTCACCTGACTTTCATTGACCACACTTTGAGTCAGGGCATCATGCCTACTCTCGAGTTATTTTAGGGCTATGGGGAATTTAGGCGAGATGATATTTCTGATGGCTAAGGAGAGATGCTCCCTATTGTCTTCCATTTTGTGTTCAGTAACTCCCCTAAGGATAGAGTTTTAATTTAGTAGATTCTCAGGTATAACGGTAATTGGAATGGGATCCCTAGGAAGAACTATAATTTGAGTCTGGAGAGCAAGGCTATGAAGGCTTGCCAGCTGGTGCACCGGTTGTTCAGAACCTCTGCTGCAGGACTGAAAAAGCCAGTCTGTACCCTTTCATCCTTTTATCGTACAAATTCTTTTAGTAAAGTCTGGATTTCCAGGTGGGTCAAACTGTAGATTTCTGTTCTGTTTTTTTTTATTTGTTTGTTTGTTTCCTCTTCTGTCCACATGTTTTGTGGTTATTACGCTTTGGTGGTGGTGATTAAAAGCACTTTGAGGAGGAGGACCTCTCTCCTCTGCCCATGTTTAGAACTTCCTTCCTCCAGAGCACCTGAAATTGACCTCTATGTTAGAGACCTTCCACACAGAAAGAGTTGCTTTATTAGATTTTAGGATCCAAGGCTCAAGTCATGTTTGGATTAGCCCTTTGGCTTTGCCATGGAGTTGTCTTGAGTATTTTATTCTATTACCTTGAGGATTAAGACCTTTGCTGTGACAGAGACAGGCAACAGAAAATCATTTTGAGGGTACAAAGGAGTCATCTGATGTGAGGAGTGTGGCTTCAGCACATCTTTCCAGAGTCACAACCACAGAACAGGCAGATGTATTGCAGAGGACACCGGTCTTTCCCCAGAGCGCCCCATAAAATGGCAGCTAACGCCTGTTGAGATACACAACCAACAACCACTGGGTAATAGTCATTCCCCCTGAATCTGCTGGCAGTCATGGCTTCTGGCTCATGCGGGAATTAGAAACCCAGTTCTGGTGCACTCCGGTACAGCAACCGTTAAGTCAATCACCTTTGAAGGACACAAGCTGCATACCCCCAGGGTTTGGGTCCTGGGTCTGAGGGGAAACAATTAAATGGAAGTAAACTAAAAGTGCTTCCTCCTCCTCTCTCTTCCTGCCTGCCTGCATGCTCACCTTCATTCCTGCCTGCACCTGTCCTTTAAAAAAAGAGAGAAACACAGAGACATACCAATTGGTGCAGGCCAACACGCATGACTCAGGACTACATTAAGAGAGACCCCATTCCCATACGCATGTTCCTAAATGGACATTAATGAGATATGACTTAGGTTGTTAAATATAATGGCAGCTTGAAAGAACTCAGAAAAATGCAGCACAAAGCAGCTGAGTTCAAAGTGCAAATTAACCAGCGACGGTTCATAACCCACCTGCAAGTCAAAGCAGAAGACAGACCTTCTCAGTCGTGGTCAGTCTCTGGACAGTCTTCTCACATCAACAATTGCTGTGGTCAGCTTGATGAAGTGAGGTAAACTGTACCACCCCGAGGTGGTTTCATATGCCACGCATGCACCAAGGGGATAGGACCAGGTTATTACTCACATAATGGGACTCTCTGGGGAGAGCAGGACAGACTAACCAAGCAGGATCAAAATGCCTTTCAAGAACCAGGAAAGAAACCTGGCTTGGTTTGTACATGATTCTGGAGCGAGAGCTCCTGCTCCTAGGTCAGAGTTTGTGTGGTGTGACTTCTTGGTGTGCTCATCAAAGGAAGGAGCACTTGGGCTTTTTAATCCGCTCGCTGAGTTGTGAGGTGGACAGGGAAAGGGAAAGCAGGGGGCTTGAAAATTAAAAGTGGAGGGTATGCTTTGGGACAGATATATTATCTTCTTTAATTTCCACTTAGCAAATGAGGTAGCATCCTGTAGAGGATGAAACGGGTCACACAGCAATGAAAGAAATAAAATACATTGTGGATCTGGGAGTCACACCTATGCGCACCTCTTCACCTGACCGCTAGGCGACATTGCCCCTTGGGAGGAAAGCGAAGAGCTCAAGCTTTGACCGCTGGGTTACTCACATATCACAAAGGGAGGATCTGGAATGAAAGAAAGAATACATATTACTGTTGGGAAAAAAGGGGCATCTGTTATCAGTGGAGAGCTCCACCATAAATATGCAACTGTACAACATTTGAGCATAAAAAATGAGGAGGGCGAGAAGAGGGGAAATAAGAACCAATTTGTGCTTGAAATAGAAGTTGACTGCCCATCTCTTGGTCTGGTTGCCCAGAATAAGCATGAAGTAGACCAGTCAGTGTTAATCACAGAACTTCTTACCTGAGGCAAAGGGGCGTGAAGGGCAGAGGTGAGTCTCATGGATAAGTGTTATGTTCTATGAAGCACATACATACACACACACACACACACACACACACACACACACACAATGCTTTTCTTCCAGTTTTCTTTCTGTTACTCTGAATTAACAGAAGTCATCTCTGGAAAAAAATTTTGTTGTCAAACAGTATAATTAAGGTGCTTTGTTCTAGGCAATTTTGCTGTGGAATAGGATGTCTGCTCAGTGAGGTAATAGATGGTGTTTATGGTTGTCATCTATCAATGCCTAGATTAATTTCTCTTTGATAGAAATGCAGGAAGGCATACATGGCCAAATGTTTAAGGAAACTGAGAGCATGCTGTGGCCTGGAGTCCACTGCCTCCAGCTGGTGTCACCCACATACATGCCAAGGACACGGATTTGTGACCTGGGACCGGGGGAATGACCAAGATGAACAGCTTAGTAAAAACAAGCAAATGCTTCTTCTTTTCTCTTCCTGCCTCTGCTGGCCTTCATTCCTGCCTCCACCTTTCCTTTACAAAAAAAAAGAAAAAAAAAAAGAAACACAGGATGCAAGTTACGCATCCCTTGATTTCACTTTTGTCACTGAACATAATGGGCCATTCAAGCCACAACAGCTCTTGGAATGCGAATTTCTTGTCAATGGGTGCATGAAACAAACAACGCTGAAGGAGCGGCTACCATCTTGGTACCCAGGTAGCATCTCGTATTGTAGGTGTTTCCTCAGAAGGTTAGATTTGGAAAGTGAATTCATCTTGCCTGGCCTTTGCCTCTGCCGCAGCATCTTATCTGGGAACATGCCACCGCCTTGTCTCTCACAGAGCCAGACAGCACTGCCCCTGTGCAATCAGGGGTGTCTGGGAGCAGATGCATTCCCCAGCAATGATCAAGTTAGTTTATGACTTGCAGCAGAGATACCAATAAAATGGTGCCTCTCTCAAATAACCTCATCTACTCTAAGAGACAAACACTCCTTCCTGATATTTTATATCAGGGATTGCAGCTATCCCTCTTTCCTTTGGCTCCCAGTTGCAAGGACATGCCTACACTTTTCAGTGTGGTGCTACCACGCTTCAACTGTTACGCACATTCTGTTGTCATGAGAGGAAATGTTTTCTTTCAGTGGGTGCCTTGGAAAACAGTTATGGCCGAAAAGTTTGTTCCTTTTCAGGTACAACGTTAACTGGAATAAAACGCCTGGGCATGGAAGGGAGCATCTGGTATAGCTGACAACACAGATGGTTTCTTTGCTTTGGTGAACATGTTGCCGCCTTCATTATGTCTGTATTGGCATGGAAAACTTGGCCAAAATCTTGTAAGGAGTCTTGTCTAGTGCCATAAAAGATGGCCTTTTGAGGCATTTCTAGTTACAAAATGGCGGTATAATCTTATGTTCTTCTTGTTTAAACCCAAGTATGTGTTTACAGAAAACAAATTCCTAAGCTTTTGATTGAACACCGGACAGAACAGAATTTTCACCTTTATCTGGCAATAAAAGGCCCAGATGCAGAACGAGTTAGCAGTAAATTCTTTCACTACTGGACTCTCTAGGAGACATTTATTGGCCATCCGTATGACCAAATATTTCAATTGATGGTTCTTCAGTTACCATTATGGCTGTTGTGGTGAAACCATGAGTTTATTCAACTAGTTTTCCTGTAGGCAGACGATTCTCTAGACTTTACAAGACGGAAAGAAAGCACTTCTGCAGACGGAAGTAAAAAATAAATGATCGTGCCTTCTTCATTTCTTGGGTCGTCAAAATCGGAAGACTCATAGGAGCACAGATGAACTCATCTGAGGATTACTTCTACTCAGACCATCTTTAAATTTAAACATGATCCGTAGTTTCATCCCTCATTGACCCTGCCTCATTAACTTAAGGACCAAAGAAAACTAATGAAATGAAAAAGGCAAAATCCTGCCTTTTGCAGCCACATGGATGGACCTGGAGGGAATTATGCTCCTTGAGATCAGCCAGAAGGAGAGAGACAGACACCAAGTGGTATCACTCCTAAGTGTGTTTAGAGATAATCAAGCAAATAGATGAGCTAAGTTAAACAAAAAATAAACTTAAAAAAAATCACCTAAATCAAACAACAAAAGACTTTAGCCAAACAAAGCAAATCAGTGAGCACAGAAAGGGATGAGGGAAGATGCATAGGGGAAGGGGTAAAGGGGATGGATTGTCTAGTGAAGAAAAACTGAAATAGCAATGAGCTCACTGTATGATAGACAAATGTAGATTTATTAGGATGTATACCTAAAACCTATCTAATATTATAACACAAAGCTCCTTCAATAAAACCAATGAAAAGAAAGACAAAATGAAAATATTTTGGGGGGTTAGGCGTCTACTGGAGCAGCTCTACTCAGGTGGCGAAGAGAATAAAGAGAATGTTAGTGTTTTCCTTTTCATGCATTTTTGGGTTCAGATTGGTTTTTACAGGGTGGAACTTTATTAATATCTCCCTAGTCTACCTTGTTCCATGTAATGCATCCCTAAAAGTCTGTGTGTCTCCTCATTTGTTCAAATAAAACTGTACAGGAGTAAATGCCTCCCTTAATGAGGGCACATGTGTGGTCCCAACTGGGTTCAGCATTTCTGACCCTGAGTGACATTTAAAAGAAGAGTTGAAATAGTCTTTCTCCTGACATCAATGGCCAGTCCACAGTGGTCATTTTATACATTTTTATCAAAGCCAAGCAATCACCGCAATCTCATTAAAATGTGATTTTGAGAAGCATTGTCAATTTTTGCTTTCTGGGTAAGTTTAGCTTCATTCCCTCTGGCACACAAATAGACTTTGTATCTTAAAATAAGTCATAAAAAAATGAGACTGAGACTTTTAAGATTGCTTTTAACTTCTCTATATGCAGGAAATACATTGCCAATGTAAAAGAAATTTAAATGCAAAAGTTTTGATATATGTGTTTCTGGGCATTTCACTTGGAAGCAGAGGCTAACTTTCCTCAGTTTTCAAAGAAGACTTGGATGTGCATAAAGGGAAGATGTCGTAGAACGGCCACATAGGTTGGCTCGACCTCTGTTCCACCTGGTTCCAATTACTCCCAACCACTGGTTAGGCTGCTGAAAGTTCAGCCTGCCTTTGCACCCGAGCCAGCTACCCTTTAATGACAAAAATCCCAGGAAGGTTAGTCAGTTGGATCCCTAGTCCTTAAATCAATCAGCACATCGCTGAAGTTATGCATGAATTTCCCAAAGGTAAACAGATTTCTATTTAAATGCTATTTTTCTCATTAGCATCAGCTGTTTCATTATAAATGTGCTGAGATGCTCTTTTCTAATCTAGTTTATAAATTATGCTTATTACTTTCAGATGTTGAAAATAAATTTATGTTGTTTCCAGCATCCTTTTTCCATTATGCCTTTATTTACTCTGTTCATTTGTGACCAGACTTTTCTGTCTCTCTCTGTGGCCCCCTGGTCTGAGTTCCCTCTGTTTCCTAGTTTCCCTACTGCCCCAGTTTCTTCTTCCACGCCTTCACTGATGAGTTCTTCCTCCTTCCACACCAATACACGAATATCCTTCAGGATCCAGTTATAACCTGTCTGCTTTTCTCTCTTTACATTTGTTCCTGAAGAAAAGACAGCTATAAGTTTCCATCATCTGAAATCTCCATCCCAGGTTAACCTTCAGCTTTCTCCTCTGTAGCCTGGCTTCCCTGATGTGTGGTGGGGGCTTTGAACTGGTACGTGGCTTATTTTCATAGTTCCATATTTATTTGATTGTTTCCTTCCATCTGGGACGAGTTGCTTGAAAGCATGAGTCGACACACTTTGCTGTCAAGGCTCAAATAGTAAATATTTTTAGCTTTGTAGGCCACATGGTCTTGATTGCCACCACTCAATTCAGTTGTTGTAGCTGAAAAGCATCCAGAGACAACATAAATCAGACTGGGCGTGGCCAGGGTGCCTGGAGGCTGTCGTCTGCTGACCTCTGATTTGAAGGAAATAATTATGAAAATAAACGTTCAGGGAGCAAGCAAATATAGAGAAAGTGTGAATGTAAATCCTGCAAGGATGAGGCACTTGGTTTAAGTGATCACTTAGTTCCGTATGTGTCCTTTCTCACAATTGCATTCATACATCATAGGACTGGGGACTCAGGAAGGGGCTTAGTCTACACAGAGAAACAGAGGAACAATTACAGCAGACTGTGAGAGTGACCTCAGAAGTGCCTCCAGGCCGTGTGTGTGTGTGTGTGTGTGTGTGTGTGTGTGTGTGTGTAGGAGGGAGAGGGGCTGTGTTAGTCCTAAAGCAGCTGCCTTTCCTCACCCTCTTCAGCTTGTACAAAGTGATTATACATTTTATGTTAGCCTTTGCCCACTTTGGAGATGAGGAAACTGAGGTTCAGAGAGATGAAAGAATTGTACAAGGGCACAGAGCTGGAGGGAATGAGAGTCGAACTTGAAGGCAGTGGTACCTGTGCCCCAATTACCTTGACTAAGGAATTGATTTCTTCCCCTCAGGGTGACTCAGTGTAACAAAATCAGTTCAATCTTTGGAAAGTCATCAACCTACCCAATGCCCTTGACAGCCTCCCTCGTACCTGCAAACTTTGACTCAGGCCCTGCAGACAGGAGAACTTGCTCTCTTCACCTGCACCAGGAGAGGACAGAGACGTCTTACCAACCAGAAGCTCCAGGTTTCTGAGAAGGCGAGGCCTCCGTCCTTTCCATCTGTCAGCTGCTACTCAGCGTGATGAGGGCTGCCTGCCTGCTTTTAGGACAAAGCAGCCACAGTGGTCATGATCATCATTAGTCACAACAATTAGGCGACACTTCTACATGATTGATGGGATGCGAGCCACTCCTCCAAGCACTTTGCATGCATTGCGTGTGTAATTAATCCATCCTTCTCGTGCCGACCATAACAAATGTTTGCAAACGAGGGGACTTAAAACAACAGAAATTTCTCTCCTCGTTCTGGAGGCCAGAGTCTGGAATCAAGGTGTCAGCCGGAACTCACTCCCTCTGAAGGCTCTCGGGGAGCATGCTTCCTGCCTCTTCCAGCTTCTGGTGGTTGCCAATTGTCCTCATCTTGTAGCTGCATCACTCCAGCCTCTGCCTCTGCCACCACATAGTACTCTTCCCTGGGTGTCTGTTTCCAAATCTCTCCTCACACAGATACCAGCCATTGCATTTAGGGGACACCTCATCCAGTATGGCCTCATCTTAATGACCTTCTAAATAAGGTCACATTCACAGGTGCCCAGGGTTAGGACTTCCACATGTCTTTTGGGGGACACAATTCCACCATTAACAGGGAGGTACTATTATTATTTCCATGTCACAAATGGGGGTCCAAGGTAATGGAGGTGAAGAATCTGTCCACAATCACACAGCTTTATTAGATAAGCCAGGATCTGAACGCAAGTATAAGCCAACTTCTAAAGCCCTGGGCCTGCAGGGGGTGGCTCCTAGGAGCCTGAGGGCAGTGATGGGCTTGGCAATGCCTGGGGGTTCTTGTTTATCTCGACAGGGGATCCCACTCTGGGTGGGCGCCTGACCAGCTCCTGCTGCCACTTGGGTAATTGGTTTTTCTGTGTTCATTTCAATAATGAACAATATTAAAGGAGCCAAAGATGCTATGGAGATACAAGCATTGTGGAAGAAACAAAGAGATTTTTATGTGTCGAGTCGCTGTTCCGGGGAAGATGAGGGACATGATAATCGAGTATTAAAACAGAAGAGATTATGCAGAAGCCCTGGTACCATCCATCATCCCTCTCGTCTGGGCTGGTGGCAGAACTCCGAGTGTGCAGAGATCCCGGCATTATCTCTGTGCTTTATTTACATCTCAAATCAGGTTGTACTGACAGGACTGAAAGGAATTCCAAGGAAGAAATGTAACTACATGATCTATTTCCTACAGAAAGTGCAAACACGATACGGACGATCTGGTTAAATATATCATCCCAGAAACGAGCCAACTGCTGAATGCTTAAGTTTGCACTTTATATTTCTTGCTTTGAGACCATTATATACCCTCTGAGGCCACCTGCCTTTCCTGTTTTCCACCTTTTGGTGGACCCTGATCTGTCACTTCTTCCTCGCTCCTTAAATGTCAGTACTTCCCAGGGCCTATCTTCTACCTTATTTCCTTTTCTCTTCACATCTGCCTGGATAACCTAGCAGGGCCGAAGGGAAACTTTCCTCCTGCCCCACTAGGTTCTTCTCCATCTGGTTGAGTAATCAAAACAGCATCACACAGATTAGCAGGAGAAAAAGATCAATTTAATTACATAGTATGGGGACTCTACCTAAGAATGAGGATTCAGTTTTCAGTGCGAGACAAGGAACAGCATGGGGGCCTGGGGCTTCAAGGAGAGAGGAGGAGGATTCACACGACGAAAAGAACAGATGCTCTGTAATTACACGTTGATTCTGCCATAGAGATAGGTTTCTCTGGCAGAAAGGTTATTTTTGGGGATAATCCCAAATCTGGGCCTTCTTCCCAATTTTCATTCTTCTAGGTAGTTAAGAGAGAGGTCACATTTTTCTTGAGTCTGAGTGACTTCAAATGACCTCACCTTGGAAGATCTGCCTGACAAAGTAACACGTCTTGTTTCGCCCTGGTGGGGTAGTGGAAGTCGGTCACTTCTGGCCAGCATCAGCCAGCGACACCCCAAGAACCCGGGTTCACATTCTGGGGCCTGGGGGGAGCAGCCAAGACGGACAACTTAAGTGAAAGACACATGTGCTTCTTCCTTCTCTCGTCTTCCTTCCTGCCCGAATGTCTGCTCACCTTCATTTCTGCCTGTATCTTTCCTTAAAAAGAAAACCAAAAACCAAAACACCCTCCCCCACCAAATCGAGCTAGCACATCTTGAAGAGGCCTGTTCTGAGCGCCTTCTACCTCATCTTATGCATGGTTTTAACTCTTGACTGGCTCTGTACTGATCACCTCCAAGTTGTACCATTAGCTGCCCAACACATTTTTGTTTTTTTCTTTTAGGGAAAGGTGCAGGCAGGCAGGAAGAGAGAGGGTGAAGAAGCACTTTTTAATCTATATTTAATTGTTCACACTGGTTGTTCCCTCTGGACCCAGGAATCTAACCCAGGAGTATGTGGTCTGTGCTCCTTTGGAGGCAATTGACCTAAACGCTACTCCACCAGGGCACGCCTAAACTCTTTTTGAATAGCACTCCATAAAGATTCCCCCACCCTTCCTTGTCTTGCACCTGCCTGATTCCCATTTTCCTAGAACACCATTGCCTTTTTGTTTCTAATGAAACAAAGGTTCTTTGCTCAGGAAGAAGAAATCACGAATAAATGGCGATGTTTTCTCATTTCTCCACAAATGTGCCACATCATGCACGTATTCTTCACTTGGCTTTTTTCACTCTGCAGCTTTCCAAGACAGAACTACTTCACTCTATCTTTTTCTTTTCTAAAGTTGGAACTGCACGGCAGTCCATTGTCTGGATGTCACATAGTCTCTTTAGCTAGTCTCGGGCAGATGGACTTTGGTTTTCTTTCCAGTCACTTGATGTGATGGTTAATATTATGTGTCAATTTGGCTAGGTCACAAGAAGCTAAGTTTTTGATTAAACATGATTTCTGGATGCGTCTGTGATGGTCTTTCTGGATGAGATTCACATTTGACTTGGTAGACTGAGAAAGTCCACGGCCTCCCCAGGGTGGCTGGGTCTCATCCAATCCATCAAGGGCCTGGAGAGAATAAAAGACAGAGTAAGAAAGAGCTCTCCCTCTCTCTTTCTGCCTGACTGTCTGAGTGGCATTTGATCTCCTGCATTTGGATTGGGACTATACCATTGACTGTCTTGTGTCTAGCTTTCTCAGTCTTCATAATTTTATAAGCCAAGTCCTTATAATTATCTATATGTCTATCTGTTTATCATCTAGCACATATCATATATCTATCATCAATCATCATCTTTCTATGTCTGTGTTTATATTTAAGTAGCTCTATCTATATATCTATCTAGATTTCCATAGATCTCTATTTCTATTTCTATTTCTCTTACTAGCTTTATTTCTCTGGAGCAAGCTGACAACACATGCATTACAAGCAGTGTTATAATGAGGCACATTGTACAAATATAATTTTATACATGTGCAAATATATCCTTAGGATGTATTTTTCAAAGTGAGTTTTTTGAGACAAATGGGAGCTACATTTAATATTTCTTAGTGTGTCAAATTGCTCTCCATTGTGATGGTATGGAATTATACCTTCATCAGCAATGCCAGAGAGTTCCTGTGCCCCCATAGCCCTTATCAGTACAGAGTATTATCAAACTTTTGAATTTTTTTTCAATCTCATAGGAAGAAATAACATTCAGGTAGTCAATTTACATTTCTCATATTATGAGTGAAGTTGAACGTCTTTTGAATATGTAAGAGCTGTTATTTATCCTTTTCTGTGAGCTGACTAATCATATTCTGGCCCGTTTTTAATATTTGGGATTTTTTTTTTTTCCCTCTGGGGCTGAACTCCAGGTTTTAATGTCCAACATGCTGCTTGGATAACCTAGGCATGACTCAGATTTAGCAAAGCCCCAAAGATTGCTCATCATGATCTGTCCCTCTGCCCCTTCTTCTGTCTTGTATTTCCCCATCCTGGGTAACAAGACCCTGCCCAGAAATCTCAAAACTAGTCTAGATTTCTGTCTCATTTGACCACACAGTTCTGTAATAGTGCCTTGCCCTTCCTCTCTGACTGGAAAAGATGAATCTGGAGGTAAGTATTTTTGCAGCTCTATGTGAGAGGTGATGGCGAATCTGTATTATACACTGAGAATAAGAAGAACATGAAACTTGGAGATTATTACTCCAAAGAGGCCAACTCACCTTACAAGGAAGGAAGGACAGAATTCTGGAAAATACTCTCTAGTCTTTCACCAACAGGATGAGCTCCAAACAGAGCTAATTCCAGGTACAGAGGTTTAGTCACGTTCACACACACAGAGAGAGAGAGAGAGAGAGAGAGAGAGAGAGAGAGAGAGAGAGAGAGAGAGAGAGAGAGAGAGAGAGAGAGATCACATGTCTTCAACTTTAAGTCCATGTGTTTCTCCAGTGCTAGATTTTGGGATAGGTCTGCCAGGCAGTTGCCTATAATGCTGAATTATAAAGGGTACTGTAATATGACCAGGATGCAAAGAAAATTCCTGGAAATATATTGAGATATTTTATTCATCAGAACTTCTTTCTTGGAGATTGATAAATGTAAACGGAAATAACCCTACACTTAGCCCTTCAGGACAGAGAATAGAAACCACTCCTGCCTTCATAGAAGGGGCCATAATCTTATTATAATAACAAGTGACAGCTCTTTGGCCTGTAAGGGGCGTTATTGACTTCAGGTCTTTGGTTTTGCTGACTAGGGATGGAACCGGACCAGAGCTGAATAGCTTAGGCTATGCAGAAGCCAGTGGGCACAGTTACCACCCACTCTTCATCTCTACCCTCCCCCTGATGGTGGGTCTAGCATCTCCCTTAACACATGTTGAAAAAAATACTTAACCTATAGAAGTTGGAAGGGATTTACATAATTATCCTACCTAAGCAACTTTCATATGTTAGTCCGGCCCTGAGTCTCTTTCCTTCTTCCGACACAGGGAGTTAGGCACCGCTTTATGTTGGCCCAACTGAACCGCTGTGGAATCCCAAAAGGCATCTGAATCTGTTGTCATGGTTTTCTCTCAACACCTGTTCTCTAGAACCTCCGACAGGTGTGGAGGAATTCAGAGAAAAAGAGTGACTTACAGGGCAAAGAGTTCCTACCCAAGAAGAAAACAGTGTGTTCCCTTAAGTAGAGGGACATTCCTGCCAGGGAGTCAGGGGCTAAGGTGCTGGGGAGAAAGGTGTAGCCTGTGACTGGGCCTCCAGATGTCAGAACCAGCATGATCTCACATTTCTCCAGGATTCTGGGAAGAGAAGCCAGGTGTATTGCTTTTACAGGGTACCAATTATAGGGCCCACTGTTAGAGACTGAATTGTGTCTCCTTAAAATTCATATGTTGAAGCCCTAGGTCCCACTGTGATTGCATGTGGAAGTTAAATGAAATCATAAGTCCTACTAATCTAGTAGGACTGAAGAGGAAGAGAAAGAGACACCAGAGCCCACTGAGGGGCAAGGTCATGTGGAGGACACAGCAAGAAGGCTGCCGCCTGCAAGTCAGAAAGAGAGTCCACACAGTAGAAAGGGTTAGAGGGCCCTGGCTCCTCCAGATATGTGAGGAAATGACCTTCTGTTGTTGAAGCCACCCCGTCTGTGGCCTTTTGTTATGAAACCCCAGAAAAGTAAGGTACCCAAGTTTTTTTTAAATTGATTTTAATTATGTAAGTAAGAGATGCTTTCATTCTCCTTAATAAAAAAACGAAACACTTAAAGCGTCTGTAACTGAGCCCCTGGTTCCTGCGCAGCGGTGCCAAATGAAACCAAACACAAGACTTGGGAGAAGGAAAAGGGTCAATTTATTTTCTGCAGAAAATGGAGACAGGGGAGACCCAATCTCCGTCTCCTTGAGCAAAAACAAACAGGGATATTTAAGGGGCAGTCCAAGCTTGGGAGCTGTGTGATAAGGGAGCATCCTCCCAACATGGGGCCATCTGGTCACCTCCAGCTTCAGTATCAGTGACAGAACTCAGGACCCAGATCAAGGAGAATGCTGATGCATTTGTGAGGGTCGCTGGTCAGTCCTTGATTTCTCCAGATTTGAGACACTCATGCACTAACCACATCCTGGGTCAGTTTGACTGATTAGGTTGTTTCTAAGACTCAGCAAGAGTTGGCAAGGGGAAACAGAAAATAGTAAATATGAACCCATAACAGGAGGGAGCAGGGGACAAAACAAAACTTGTTAGTCATATCTTCAGTGGGCTATATCAATTCTGCTAGTCTTATTACGGGCTGCTGTTTCAGGTCTTTAACCAGCACCTCCCACCTAGGGACTCTAGACCAGGGGCTGTCAAGCTATGACCCTCAGGCCAAATCTGGTTAATGAAATTTAATGAAATCTGTTTTTGAAATTAAGTTGTATTGAAACACAGTCATTCTTTTATGTAGTGTCTATGGCTGCAATTACACCTCAGTGGAAGAGCTGATTCGTCTCAAAGACCATAAGACCTGAAAATAGTAGCTATCTGGGCCTTTATACTTTGGATGAACACCGCTCTAGAAAATTTCCAGAAGTATGCAGTGCTCTGGTTTTATGTGAATTTTTTTCAGCTTAGATAGCACTATATTATTTGGGGTGTGTGTGTGTGTGTGTGTGTGTGTGTGTGTGTGTGTGTGCGTGTGCGTGTGTGTTCATGTTACAGTAATGCCATATCTTTCTGTATCTTTTAATGGAAAGGTATAGGCAGGAATGAAAGTGAGTAGGCAGGCAAGCAGGAGGAGAGAGGATGAAGAAGTATCTCTGTTTTATTTATTTTTGTATTCACACTGGTTGCTTTCCCCCGATCCAGGACTTGAGCCACCTGTGCGTCTGGGTGAATTTCAAGGAGCCAGAACGAAGAGACTCTTGCATTCCTTACTTCAGCAAGTTCAAACGGCTCAGTTCCAGGAACACAGGTTTTGTCAGGTCCTCCTACAGTTCTCTTTAATGGAACCTCCCTTTCTATACCCTGTCTGTCTAGCTGCCTCTGAAATCTTCCTCCAAGTTTTGCCTTGAAAATCCGCGAAGCCATTCTCAAGCCCTGTAGGTAGAGTTGCTTATTCTCCCTGCATCACCATGGATGCTTGCCCACATCTCTATTTTTACACTTCTCACACTGCTCATTTTATCTCTCTACACGTCTTCTCTCCCTTCCTTCATGGCATTGCGGACTTCTTGAAGGAAGAGACTGATATCTTTTCTTTGTGTTCCTAACCCCTAAGACAATGCCTGCTGAGGAATAGTTGCTCCTAAACTTTGACTGAATGGATAAACTAACAAATAAAAAACAGAGATGAATGGACCAAATTGAATTTGGAGGATGAATCCATGGGCGTGTTTCTCCACCCGTCTGCCAATCCTGCAGATGAGCTTATCTGTGTCTGAGGATGGAATTTCCATGTAATTTGCATGCTGGAGGGGGAGGCTGCCAATCCACAGAGGGTTCTTCTAGACATTTGTCATTCATTAGAGAACATAAGCTCACATTGGATTTTATGCAGCAGGGCAGTAGCCAATTAGAGGAGATGGCAGCTTTGGAAACAAACATCTGCTTGATGCTGGGTAAATAATATTTAGAGTCTGGTGTTTTATGACTGTCTATGTGATTAATTGCATCCCATATAATTTCTTATTTGATCATGTAGAATTCACAGAGATCATGCCTATAACCCAAGTCAATACAGCAAAGATGACATCTGGCTGTCCCGACCACTGACCTCAAGTAACAGGAGATGATTTCTCATGGGGGTAGCACCTGGGACAAGAGGTAAGAGTTCAACCCCATGTCTCTCAGAATGGGTCTCCTGTCCATGCTCTACTCTGACATGAAGAACCGAGGACAGTGGAGGACAGCAGGAAATGTGGAAGGATTATAAAGGTTGCAGGGCCAGCAAGCAAGGACATGGGACACCAAAGCTTTATCAGGATGCAAGGCTCATTCTTTTCTGCCTGCAGGGCTCAGCGAATTCTCATCCAAAGGCTGGGCCCCGAATGCCAAGGCTCTATCTTTTATACCTTCCCGTTAGTGCAACCCAGTGCTTTTTCCATGTATGGTTACAAAGGATTTCATTGGTTACATTGCTTATAGAATAATGTACGTGTCAAGTGCTCCTCCTTGCCACATCCCCTCTGTACATTCTCAAATTCCTCCTCTCGCATATACAAATGTGAATTGATACTGATGCACACCTGAGAGCAATGTAATGCTATATACAATGTTGCGTCAGTAAAAAAGATTACAAAGAAATGTATAAGGAAAGAAATACCAATCAGGTTCTTTTGTGGCAGGTTCATGTCTACTTGCTTCTCTCACATTTCGCCATGTGAAGCTCATGACACTCTGGAGTCCGCAATAGCAATTCCTGTTTGACAAATAAGCAACCTGAGTTAGAGGGACTTCCCTGGGTTTCTGTTTAGAAGGTGGCTGCCTGGGAGTTAAGCTGACCTATGCCCCTCCTGGGATACCACTTTGCTTTCCCAGAGGATGTGGTGGCTGGATTGACAGAGTTATTGGCTGAAATGCAGCCTGGATGGCAGAGGACAGGCTGTGGACTTGGCCTCCCTTGCTTCCAAGTAAAATAATGAGATGCATTGGCATCTTCGCCTAGGAGGTAGTTAAGAATGCTGTCCACATGCCTTGTGTGGGAAGATGAGTGACCGCGTGTTAAGTCTGCGGCTGGCGGACTTGAGCACAAAGCAGATGAGAGCCGAGTGGCCATCAGTGTGGAGTGTTGGCCAAGCCAATAAACTGCTTCACTCCATAACTACCATCAAAACCCTCCAACCACTGGCCACTGGGTTTCAACAGAATGACCCATGGAGCTTGAAAAGTCATGCATGTCTGGTCCCTGCCCACCAATATTTTCATCCCATGGGCATTTTAAATAAGCTTTCTGTGCTATTTTGAGCACAGTCAGATTTTGGAATCTACAGTCTAATCTATGGACCATTTGAGTCATCAGACCTGGCATAAGGATTGCTTTCTTTAGGCTGCATCTTTTAGTGATCTCTCTCTCTCTCTCTCTCTCTCTCTCTCTCTCTCTCTCTCTCTCTCTCTCTCTCTCTCACATTTTTCGCTAGCAGTCAGAAATTCTTAAAAACTTTTTGCCACTAAACCATCTGCTAGAGAAATATCCCACTAGGTTTCAAATGCCAAACTGTTCCCAATAGCAATTTTCTTTATGATTTTGGAGAAAAGAATGAATTGCATTTCTTCCCTATGAAAGAGAAGACTTTAAAAATACAAATGTTCATTATGGACTACTAGCAGTTGCTTTTATTTTGAAAAGAAATAGCTTTATTAGATACAGGTTCTACAAATGTACTTAAGGCTTCCCCCAGCCCCTGCTTCTTGCCTACAGGACAGGAAGTCTGGGTGAGCACTGACTGTGCCAGGATGCTCTGACGGTGGCCGTCATGTAAAGAATGGGAGACCCATTTGTCTCAAAGAATTGCAGGATGTTTTATTGACTTCCTGGTGCCCACAAGCTTTATGGAATCAGGCCATACAATGCTTGAAGTCTAGATGGAAGGTTTATAGGGATTGTACCCTTGTCACTTGGCAGAATCCCCTCCCACCTCAAAACCTTCTCCTATAACTGAAAAACTTCCATCTTTGTGATAACTGACAGAAGTGTTAGTAAGAGACTTGGGAAGAACAAACCGGAAAACACTTCCTTTGCCTCTATTTGGAGATAGTTTTCCAAAAGAGTCTCATTAGATGATCTTCTAAGCCTTTGAAATTCATTCTCAATGGCAGATGGCTAGCTAGCTATCAAAACCTCAGGCTTCTCTTTCTATTGCTCTTGGGAGACAACTTCCCAGCCAGGGACCACATTACTCAGATCTCTTTACATTAAGGTGTCATCATCCTGACAGGAAGAGCTCAGAATAGGATGCTGCCTGAGTCACCACACAGGCCCTTTCCTGAGCACTCGAGGCCAAAGAGGTCAAAGCTTATCTGTAAACTTTGGGAAGATTCCAACTTCATGTTTTCCCTAAGACAACAAGGAGCCTGGAGAACTTCCTGGATGATCCCCTTCCTTCTGCTTTTGAACTTCCTCATGAGTTCTGTTCCTTTGCTAATAACAGACACTAGAAAGGGGTCTCCCCCAGAACCTCCTTCCAAAGAGTATAAATGCAACCAGCCTCCAGCCTGCAGGGCTGCACTCCCTGCCCAGGAGACTGTCTCCCGCTTTGCTTGCTTTCTCCTCCACTTTCTTTAATAAACTGATAAAACTGCACTCTGACGCTCAAGAGCGCTCTCTTGAACCGTTGGCCCCCGGACCCCGAGCCCCACATCAGTCTGATCAGTCCTTACCTATGGAACATGAGCAGGAGAGGGCATGTGGCTTCTGGCTCAGAGGTTTTAAAGAGGTAGGTACCTTTTCCATTTCTCTTTCTCAGCCAACGGAGTGTAGATAATTCCAAAGCCCTCGGGGGCAGTGGAAGCATGAGGTGGAAAGAGCTTGGAGCCTGGAATCACTGCCTGGAAGAAAGTTGCTGGCTGACCCCAAGCCCCGTCACTGGGCTTTTATGTGAGTGAGAAATAAGCACTTACTATGCAAAACCACTGATGTGAGGGTTTGCTTCTTACATCTGTGTGGATGACCCTCATTAACCACGTGCTGATGGATTGCTGGGGCGCTGAAGACTCCACCTGGCTTAGGGCACTTCGACCCCCTGACACAGGGAGGCTGATAGGGGTGAAGACTCCTTATTTCCTGCACAGAACACATTGGGCAGGTAAAGGACTTTTGTCCTGTGACAGCTATTATAAAAAAAAAAAAAAAAAGACAACGGTCTTTGAACTGGATAGCGGTCTGAATAGAAAATGATATTAAAAATGAGAGAGGATAGTAGAAGTTACAGCCACGGGGACAGGAAGGCAGATGAGCGATGTCTACCCTTAAGAAGGGGCATGAACATTCCCCACTCCAGCTATGTTCCCATAACCGGCTTTGCAGCCACCACTGCTCTAGCCCTGCAAGACAGTTCTGGCAGGAACCTGGGAAGAGGATCACTTTGCAAATAACACGTTTCCGTACTAATAACAATAAATAACTTTGAAGTTCCTACAAACCAGGCAGTCAGCTCAGTGGAGAGAGGACAAAAAATATCGGCCAAATGATATGTCTTCAGAGTGCTTACCAAGCAGTCAGGGCGACAGAACATAATAATAAGAAATATGAAGGAACAGAAGCCAAGTAGAAAATGAAGGGCGGGAAGGCGGGTGAGAAGGCAGCTGACACAGGCCTTCGGGACGGAGCGTGCGGTGGAGCCAGGCAGGGTCCTCTGCCAGCGTCCCATGCCATCAGCTCATATCAAAGTGGTAAACGCTGCAGGATAAACGAGGTCTCTGCAGCACCTTTGTTTCACACATCATATACAAACACATTTTCAGAATTTGTGTAGGCCTCTCAGAGGGTGTCTTTTTTGAAGACGTCATTTGACATCTGAGTTATGACTCTAACAAAAACTGCAATTCAGTGTCTAAAATTCTACCGGGAGAGTCATGATGCAGTTCCCACTGGAGGCAACATCATGCTTTGAAAAAGAAATGAACATAATTTGGGGCTGAACTATAGATCTTTTCAAATGAACCATTGGCTCAACCTGTGAACTGGCCCATCAGAATAGATGCCAGCCTTAGTGGGGACCTGGAAGCTCCCAGCCATGCTTCCTGTGAGCCCCTCACTGCTGAGTCATAGAGCAGAGAGGGTTCGGGATGAGCAGGGAGGACACTGGGAGGAGGGGGCCTTTTCCCACCCGATACAGAAGTATTTCATTATTTTCTCAAGCTACACAGCTGCACCTGTGCACATGGACCAACCATTGACCCAGAATCATTATCACAAAATGAAAACACTGCAACCAAAATAGAATCTCTCTGGCTCAGCGATGTCTATCATTCCTCAATAGAAGGGTCCTTCCAGATTTGAACAAGTTTTCTGTGCAAACCAACAAAATCATACTATGCATTCTGTGGGCCACACACTGTCCCTTCCTCTTTGAAGAAAGAAAAGAGTGTATTGTGAACTTTCTGCTTTGTGCGCAAAGAATTACCTATGCTCTTGCTTTTCCTTTTATCTCCTAATTAGAAGTTGCGGACCTAAATCAATACCATTATTGAAGTGTTTGTATGCACCACCAGGCTAGAGCCTTCCACTCACCCAGCATTTTAAGTGCACAATGCTCTTTGGTGTTGCTGAGTTCTCCAGTCTCCTCCTTCAGTGACCTTGCCTCCCAGCATTCTAGTCCCCAGCCATTTTCCTCGTCTCTCTCAGTCCATGCCCCATAGACTGATGTCAAGTTGGGTCTTGACATCCCAAGTGATCCTTAGCCTTTGGAAGGATCCATTGTGCATCTGAAATTTCTCCATGGGTTCCCTGGTTCCTCTCTCTCTTTATGCTTTTCCTCACTCAGGGTCCATTCCTTTAAACACATCAGATGCTCCTGTCCCACTTTTCATTCAGCTAGTTTCTTCCATCAGGGGTCAGAAGGTGAAAGACTTTAAATTCCGGATTGTGTTGGTTGGGTTCTAAGCTGTAAGTAGGGAGAGCAGGTGAAGGATGCTCACAAAGGAATGTTTGAGGAGCCCAGTGGGGGCACCAAGGGGTGGGAGAGAAGGCAAGTTGCATGGTAGGTACTGTCCCTTCCATCTGGAATAACTCAACGGTCCCCACCTTCATCTTGCATCATTTCTTTCTCAAACATCACTTATTCCTGGAGACCCCACGCTGCTGTGAGTCACATGCTGTGTGCTCCTGAAGTAATCTGTCCTCATCCCAATAGCCGTTGTTCTTACTCAAAGTTCATTTCTCTTCTAGATTTTTGTCCATGAGGGAAGGACCTGCATCTTTCTTGTTCACTGTGGTTTCGCCATAGCCATGCCTGGCACATAATATGTGCTTAATAAACACTCGTGAATAAATAAGCAGGAGTCCATAAACTAAGCCTCGGTGAGAACTGGCTTGAATACCATAGGACCCAGGTTCCCAGTTGCCCACAGGCTGCAGTTTCTCCGAGAGGCCTGGATGACTGGTCTGCAACAGGGGCGCCTTGCAGAGAAAAGGTGGGCAGATGTTCTGACTTCCAGATGTTTCCTTGTTGGCTGGTGGGCTGTGTCAGATGGGGCTGCCAGCCAGGGCCTGCCATGTCAGGAGACTTTGGGGGAAGGAGCTGATCTCAAGCTACAGCAGATGGCAAGCGCTGTCTTTAGTTTTTAACATTTAAGAGAAAGAACTGGGAATACACACTCGGATAAAAGATAGCATGATGCATTTAAACAAGTCTGGCGAATCATTTACAGAAAGGCCTCTGCCTTTAAAATTCTCAATCCCTCATGGATTTTGCAGGAGTGCTCTTACCCGTCTTTCTATCTTCGGTGCCTAGCAGCGAGCGTGGCGTGGCCAAGTCCTGTGCTCACTGGGAGGGCTGTCTGCTGAAGGAATGCCCGCAGAGACATAATGACAGACAGCAACCAGGGACACCAGCTCCTCTTCCCAGGGAGTGTCGCATCCCCTAAATGCACACGGTGTCTTATGCCTTTTTCTATCACCCCCAATTTACTCAAGCCAGTGTTGGTCCAGGTGGGTCGCTACCACCTGCCTTATAATATTTTCCTGGAGAACAAAGATTTCTGAACAAGGGCAGGCGATGCATTCAGCTTCCCTTTGACAATGGGACCACAAACACCTGCTTCATTAGGTTGCTGTCCAGATGAAGAAAATTCACGTTTGTAAAAGACTCCAGCCCCTGCCTGACATGTGGGAGGTACAGTCACAGATGGACGAGGCACTAAGTCATGCTGGTGCTGGTCACAGGGCCCTGCTTGAACCTCGGCTCTGTCACGTATGAGCTTCATTAACTCGACAACTTACCGTATGTATTTGACTCTAAGTTGCCAGCGATTCTAAGAGGTTTTTGTGAAAAAAAAAAAAAATTCTTTACAAAGACACCTTAGAATGTAATCGGCACCCGATTTTCAGAGACATTAAAATGATAAAAAGAAAAAAAAAGGTGTGGCTTATAATTGAATAAATACGGCCTTGAACTTTTCTGGATTTCAGTGTCTTCAAGGAGAAAGTGGTGCAAAATAATAGAGCCTAACAGAGTTGTCAGATTAAATGCCATAATGCATATAAAATGCCTGGCCATATAGTAAGTGCTCAATAAAATGAGAGTACTCATCAATAGCTTTATTATTCCTGGACAGGATGATAAATGGGGCTGTCCTGGCCTGGCTGTTTGAAATGACCTGGAAAGTGTGTGATGGGGGAGCATTGTACAGAGAGACGCCTCGCTCTTGCAGTTGGTTCAAGCTAAAAACTTCGGAATTGTCCTGGAAGCTCCTAATTTTCTGACCCCCCACAACCAGTCCATCAGCACACCCCAAGGCTCTACCTTTAAAATCTAGCTGCTTCTTACCACCTCCACTGCGACCACTCTTGTACCTCACTCCTGGGTATTGGACAGCAATTCAAGTCCTGTGCGGCCCTTTCTCAGCACAACAGCTGAGCGATCCTCAGCTGGGAAAACACAGTTCACGACTCTTCTCTGCTCAAAACACGCCCATGGTTCCCTCTCTCTCCCAGAGTGAAAATCACAGTCATTCCAGTGACCTGTGAGGCCGCATAGGTCTCTCCCCACGTGGTCTGCTCCCTTCCCTGATCCTCTTCCTCTTTCTCTCCCCTCTCCTCCTCCTCACCTCTTCCTCCTCTCCTCTTCCTCCTTTATTCCTCCTCTCCTCTTCCTCCTTTATTCCTCCTCTCTTCTTCCTCTTCTCCTCCTCCCTCTCTTCCTTTCCTCCTCCTCCCTCTCTTCCCTTCCTCTTCCTTCTCTCCTCCTCTTTTTCCTCCTTCTTTTCCTCCTGTCCTCTTCACCCTCTCCCCTCACTTGTCCAGTCAAGCTAGTTGAGTGACTTTCTTGAACACGCCAGGCACATTCCCAGCTTGGACCTATGCAGGTTCTCCTTTCTTCCTGGATGCTCTTCTCCTAGACATTTCCCTGGCGCATCTTCTCCCTTCTTCAAGACTGTGCTCAAATGTCACCTTCTTGCTAAAGTCTTCCCTGGTTACCAGCCAAAATAACAGGAGGTGCTCCTTTTCCATCTTCAAGTCCCCTTACTCCATTTTCGGCCTTGACCCCTGTCCCAGCAACGAGCCGCAGACTTAACTCCTGTGCTGTGTCTCTTGCTTGTTGTCCGTGTCTCCCTGCTAGGATCTAGATGCCATGAGGACGGGGCTTCGTTGGCTCATCGTTCCGTGTCCAGGATCTGGAACCGCTCCTGGCATGACACAGGTGCACACTGAGTGCTTGTTAAGGGCAAGAGTGAACCAAAGGGAAGAAACCACTTCAAAGATCTAGAGACCACTTGCCAGTGGGAACTCCCACGGCCTGCCAAGTGAAAACATTGACAAATATTTGCTACCAACTTGAAAATCTGGTTCTATTTTTCAGATGACGATTCAAATAAAAAAATTCTAATGAGAGATAAATTGAAGTAACACTGGACCCACCTTTCTTAACGGAAACTACGGGAAGAGTGGAGAAGTGGTGGTCCCCTCTCTGCCAGGCAGGCCCTCTTTAGTTGGCCGTGGTGCTAACTCAGCCCACCTTCCTCCCTGGGTTGGCTTCCTGGCCGTGGGAGGTATCTGGGTTGGCTCCCTTTGATAAGTGTGTCTACTCCCATCTGTACAACAGGGGTCTTTCCTCTGCCTGCACTTTCTTCTTCTTCCTCTTCATTTTTTTTTTAAGGAACAGTGCAGGCAGGCATGAAGATGAGCAGAGGCAGGCGGGCAGGAAGAGAAAGGAGAAAACAGCACTTATTTATTTTATTTAGTCATTCATTTTAGTTGCTTCCCCTGGTCTAGGATGCGAACCAGGATCCTTGGGATGAATGCAAACTGCACGCATGGAAGGCAACGGACCAAACCACTCCTCCACCAGGGGGCTCCTCTCTTCCTATTTTAAGTAATTAGATCCCAGGGTGATAGACTATTATGGAACATCAGCTCTCAGTCACTCCTGAGCACACAAAAATATCCGTGAATACATGAAATAAAAACGTTACTGCGCTGGGAAGCTGGATCAGAGGGCGATGTTCCTGAAACATTGTTAATTGGATTTTTACAATGAGGTGCTGAGTCGGGTGGGGTTTGTTTGATGCAACATGGGTGGTGGCAGCAGCTCTGAGCCATAGTGCTGGGTGGCTTCTCCGTTAGGGAACTGGGCAGCCATCGGACCCACAGTGGGGAGAGGAAGGAGGCTGAAGAGGTCGCTGGGAGCTCCTGTGGTTGGAATTTCTTAATGGCGAGCTGTATGGAGAGCACCATCTCTCACATTTGTCCACATTTTAATGACTGTCGCATTGGAGATAATGACCTGTATCTGGACTTGCACAAAATCCCAAGAATTCTTCTCCGAAAATTGGGCTTTATCTTGGGGACTGCAATGTGCAACATTACTGTTGATATCATCTATTGCAGACGCTTTCTCAGGTTCTTTATTAAGGTTTAATTAAATTTTATGTGTTATCAATTAGGATTAATCTACATTTAGTCTGAATTAGAGGGAGCCAATTATAAATAACACCACTTCTCATTTATTCCTGCATACAAAATGAAGGTTTAAAACTTCCTTTGGAAAAGAGAAACACAGCACCACCCCTCTGAACCAAATGTGCACTTTAAAGAGTTTTATGCCCAGGAGGCTAAAAGTTCTATTAAAGTGAAAAGATGAGAATTCCTGTAGCAAGGTGTTTAGAGATGGAAGGTGAGAGTCGTGGGGGGAAGGAGAATTAGCCCAAGATTTGAAAAAAGTAGACATTGCCAGGGAGAGATTTGACTTGCATTTTCAATGTCCGCACTTTCAAAAAGTGTGTGGATACATAAGCTCATGTACTGCGACATTTTGTTGCAAATAGACATTTTGCTGTTGCTGCAGATATCCTGCAGGGAGCAGGATTTTCTAAAAGTTAATCCTTGTTCCCACCTCCAGTAGCAGAGTTGTACAAAACCACTCCCCAGAGAGTGGGCCTTGGTGGGAACATATCAAAAGTTTTTCCTTCTGGAGAATATGAAAATATTAACTTGAAGAGATATATGCAGTCCTATGTTCATTTGTGATAGCCAAGACATGGAAACAGATAAGTGTCCATCAATAGATGAGCGGATAAAAAAGAGATGGTGTATATACTCACAATGGAATACTACACAACCATAAAAAAGATGAAAGCTTGCCCTTTCCAACAATTGGGATGGAGCTACAGGAGATTAGACTTCGTGGATGAGTCAAAAGGAGAAAGACAAATATTCAGTGATTTCACTCATGTGCAGCATATACATAAATAAAGCAAATGGACAGATCAAAATAAGCACAAACTCTTGGACTTCGAAAACAGAACTGAAGTTATCAGAGAAGAAGGGGGTGTGAGCACCAGCTGAAGGAGGTACAGTGGTGAAGAATTATTAGAAATGTGTTGGTGGGCATGGTGTGTCTGATGAAGAGTTAACCTGTACACCTAAAACTCATAGTGTTGTCAAACAATGTGACCTCAATAAAAAACGTATTCGAAAACATTTTTTTCTTCTGAACTTCTGGCTGGATGTATATTTATTGACATGCCAGACACTATGAGAATAGCAACACCAAGAAAGATTCATTCATGCTGTGGGTGGTGGAGGCAGACTTTCAGCTTTATGGTGCCGACCTGGAGCAAGTGAAGACCAAGGAGGCGCCTGTATCTAGAAGATTCCAGACCAGTGTGCACTCTGGGGTTGTGTCCAACCCAGTCAAATATTTCCACTTCTCTTCTTTGTGGGCACAAGGAGTATTGCATGCCTCCCTCTGTCTGAGAAAGAATTCAAGGAGAAATGCTTGATGATTACATGTAGTGAGTTTCTTAGGAAAAGACAAAGAGAGACAGGGGAGGTATCTGTGGGCAGGAGAGCTGCATTTGGGACTGCTTGAAGATTGGGTTTCTAAAGGTCCAGCGAAGGAATGCTCCCTTCTGGGCTTGGCTACCTCAAGGTTGGTGTTGGTAGGGAGTGATTAGGATTGCCAGGGAAGTGTTTTATTTCGGCTTGCTATTTATTGCTCCCACTGACCTTGATCGATTGATTTCTGTATTGTTAGCCATATTCTGTTGCTTTGAGGCAGCTGTGTTTCTGCTTGCTTGTTTTTTCATTCCGTCCTGGGCCCTCTCCTTTTCTACCCATCCTCTGTTCTGTCCCTCACCAGTTCACCAGCTCATCTTGCATCTTGATTGTTTCTCCGCCGCCCTCCCGCAACTCCTGTCCCGGGTCATAAGCCTGGGTCGCTGGGATGCATGTGGACTGTGCCCTAAGACTTACCCACTAAGCCATGGGGGTACACCAAGATGTTGAAGCTTTTGTGACTTCAGCATAACATCCTGGCTGATAGAACCTCTCTAAGCTTTGATATCTACTTTATGGGGTTGTTACACATGGAAGGAAATAAAGGAAGCCATAAAATATTTTTCACCCAATGGGTACTTGATAAAAAGCTATGCTTGTGCTTAGCATCGTTGTCATGGGGAATGCCAGTAGACAGTGCCTAGATAACCCCATTCGTGATATGTTCAAAATGTACTTAAACTCTTAGCACTTCAATCATTTGCCCCCAACCTAATCAGAAGTCCTGCACCAGAGCAGACAAAACCTTATAATGCCCAGGACTTTGACCCCCTCCTTTCTCAAGGGACTGCCCTACAGTCTCTGGAGACATAATTTAGAAGAGTACAAAAATCAACCGCATGCTAAAAGTTCCTTCAGGAAGGCACTGAGGTTTCAGTCATCGGTTAAAGACCTCGTCTGCACAGGCTTTCCGACACACCTGTGAACTCACGGACTCCTTTTTCCCACCCCCCCACAGATAGCCAGCTGTTGTCAGAGGAACTTGTAATTTGTAATTCGTGTCTCTGCATATTTTCTGACTTGGTGTGTCTAGTCCACGTAGGGGTCTAGCCCATGGGATTTATAAAGACTCAAATTCTTTGGGTGACCAGTGAAGTTTTTCCTGGGTTTGGTACACTTTTGTGCCAGAAAACCTTTAGAAAACCTGAGGGACATTCAGAAACAACAATGAGACCAGTCAAAGAGCACTTAGATCCAGAATTAACAAGGTCCAATTGCTTTGGAAGGAAAGCTCTTGTTCCAAAATCTGAGTGTGATTCCAGCGTATGCAAATATACCTCTGTCAGCAATATTTTGGTGGCAAGTAACAGAAATTCAGCACAAATCAACAAAGGAAACCTATGGACTCTCTTAACTGAGAAATTGCACAGATAACCCCTTCCAGTTTCAAGCATGGCTATATCCAGGCATTCAGGAGGCATCATTAGCTCTGTCTCCTGCCACACCCGGGCTTGTTTGCTCTGTATTGATTTTCTTTTCATCACTTTCACACGATGGCATCAGAACCTTGAGGCTCCCATTGCTCTTACCAATGATCTTTCAAAAAGGCTGCTTTTTCAATAGTAGAGAATTTTCAGAAGAGGGGCTGCAAATAGCCAATAAGCAACCTAACTGATGCTTATTCTTATGGGGGAAGGCAAAACGTGTATATAAAAATGACCATGAGATCATATTATCACTTTATCCATTTGGCCAAAATTGAAATTATTCATAATCTGTGATTTGTGATTGTGTGTGTGTGGTGGCGGTGGGGGAGGATAAGGACTCTCACAGGTGGCCAGAATGAGTAAGAAAAGCTTTAGCAATCCAAAAAAGAAGTGACTACTGAAATTAAAAATAAACATACTCTTTGATTCAACCATTTCACTTTGGGTAGAGACAAGTAAAAACACCAGGTCAATATAGAAATGTTTATCACAACACATATGATACCTGCAAGAATCTAGAAACATACAAAGGGCAAAAATATATTAATTCAAAGCCTAGACTTTTAGGCAGTTATTGAAAAAAGCATATGAAAATATATTTATAATCTTATGAAGTGAAAAAAAAGTTGCATGATCCTATGTTTTGAAAAAAAAAAGAAGAAAATCCATTTATCTGACTTTCTCTATATGAAGGTTTGCATCAGCTCGAGAAAAACATTGAAAGGGATGTACCTCACGGTTGACATTAGTTACTTTGTAGGGAAGGGATCATGTGAGCATATGTAGCTATTTTAGTTTGAAAGAAGAACTCATTAAAATATATATAAGAAAGGACAAAACATCCCTGTGTCCCTGGAACAAATTGCAAGCATAGACAGGTACAGGGTGATATCCCGAACGTTACGATAGAGGCGCAGGGATCTGCACGTCTTGCTAAGGATCTACTTCAGGGAAGCTTGGTGAGCGCTCCGATTGGCCAGTGTTGGTGGTAACATTTTCCACTGCCATGTTCTGCCAGGAGGGAACGGTACTGGTCATTGACATCGGCCAGACTAGACCTTCCCTATCTGAAGAGTAGACACGTCTCCACCATTATGCGGGGTGTGTGGCCGACATTCCAGCAAATATGATGCTTATGCCTCTCTGGCGAAGTCTGAGTCTTGTGGTTTCGTTTGGTTGAACGAAGGCTCCCACTGGTTAATGTTTTCTATAGAAACAACGTGGAGGCCTAATATCCAGACTGCAACAGGTCAAAGGACAGAACGTTTGGCTTGGTTCATCTCCCTCTTACTTTACTGTCATTATGATTTCAACTTCTGAGACATGATTCAGGAGTCACATTATTCCTTGGGGTTCTCAGGTCACAGTCAGTCGGCGCGGCCACCTAACAAATGTTTCTGGAGTGTTGACACTGTCCTCGGGACAGTACTGGACCTGCTCTCAGAGTCTGTGTTTTTCCATGAATATCGAGCAGCTATTATGCTCAGGAATGAGGAAACAAGAGCACTCTCCGAAGTAATTACTCAGTCAAAGGAGAAATAAAATACACCATGAAACGTCCGTTAGAGAATAATAGAATGTGAGTAAGACCTATGAAAACTTACACGATGTTGCCACAGCCCTCAAATTGCTTTTTATTGTTTAAAATAAAAATGAAGTTAGCTTTAAACTTAGAGGTATGAAAATTAGCAAAAAAAAAAAAAAAAAAAAAAAAAAAAAAAAAAAAAAAAAAAAAAAAAAAAAAAAAAAAAAAAAAAAAAAAAAAAAAAAATCCTTAAGGAAATCAAGACAAATAAATCTTTTCTAGAACAAAACAGGAAAGCTCAAGATATGATAAACGCATCTCTTGGACTCTTGGAAGAAACCCAATAAAAAAGACAAACCTCTGCCAAATTGACTGAAGAGGGGAAAACAAAACAAACAAAATTATAAATGATAAGAGACTCTAAAGGTACGTGAGAGATTGAAAAACCAAGCTCTTACTATGTCTGACTCTTTGTAAAGAAATGAAAACACTTCAATGAGGCAGATTCTTTTGGGAAGTAAGAATTCCAAAATGGACTCATGAACAAGTCATGTCCGAAGAGAATAACATCATATAAAAATTTTAGAAAGTGTTACTATGCAATAACTCTACAATAGCTGCCTGGAACAGAGATTGTTCTAATGTGGCTTTTATTTTTTTTCAAGTTTTCCAGTCACAGATTATTCCTATATTTGACTAACGGTTCCAGATTAGATAAAAGCATGGAAAACTTCTCTAATTCATTTTGTGCGGACAGTACAACCCTGAAATCCAATCTTGAAGAATATAGTGAAGAAAAAAAACAGAGGGAGAGAGAATCCAAGACCAAAGCACTAGATGAAAAACTATAAATAAAATAATAGCAAACACAATTCAATAATACATTAATAGAATCATTCACCATGACCAAGCAGGATTTAGCCCAGGAATGCAAAGACTTACCATTTTTTCAGATCATTTTATTAAAGAAGAAATGAAATAAAATCTCACAGATTAGTAAAGGTGCTCTTTCTGCAGCCCTCCCTCATTCCATTCTCTGCTTTCCTCGTTCTACCTCCCCATGTGTTACAAAAAAACAGCGATAACTATTTTGAACTGGAATTTATGCTTCTCATCTACAGGTCTGTATTTATACAACTTTTATAAGTGTCCATAAATATTTAGCTTTGTATGATTTTATATATTCTTACAATTTCATAACCAGTTTTGGTCTGTGTCCCTTTGAAACTTGCTTTGGTTCTCTCAGCATGTTCTTGAGATTTATCCATACGGATACAGGTAAATACAGCTCACACATCATATAAATGCATCATATTTCACTTCTCTATTAGTTTTTACACTTGGGCATTTAGGTGGTTTCCTTGCGGGGGCGGCAACTATAAATAATGCTACAACACACGCCGTGTACACTTCCATCTGTGAGTGCTCTTCCCCATTCTTGCTAACTCTTAGGAGGAGTTTTCTTGTTGCTTTAATTTGCATCTCCCAGATGACCAGTGAGGTGAAGATATCTCCAGTGCTCAGCGATCAAGAAGCGTTTCCTTTCTTCTTAGTTGTCTTTTTATGTCCTTTGTCTAATTTATCCTTGATGAAAAAATCCTCTTCCCATTGATTTGTAAGCTTTCTTTATGTATTCTGAATGATGACGATTCAGGACTACTTCATAACAGAAACTACTAATGTATCACATTGCAAAAATAAGTAAAAACAAAAACACCCAGGTGATATGCCAATGAATACAAAGAGACACTCAGTAGAACTTGAGATTCCTTCCTGATAAAAAGATCTTTGAAAATGTAGGAATAGAGGCCTAAGTTTATTTAGTGATATTTTATGATTTATTTTGTTTACCTTGCTATATCCATTTTAGGATATTGATATCACCTCTCCATCTTTGGCTGTTTCACACCACACCCACCATTGGAGTTCTAGTGCCTTTTTCTCCCACCTGTTCCCTTCTTCCTCCCTCCCCTCTCCCAATCCCCTGGTCACCAGTCTTGTGTCTGGCGAATTTTCTTGGGGTTTGTCTGTTCACTTGTTTTGTTTCTTTATATTCCATGTACAAGTGAAACTATCTTGTAATTACTTTTTTCTTTCTGGTTTATTTTACTAACAGGTATCTTTTAAACAACTTTTCCATCAGACATGGATGATGAAACATCACAAGCATTCCCATGAGAGATAAGGATGCTGACTGTGTGGCTTGAATTGCGTGGCCCCAAATTCAGACACTGAAGTCCTAAGTCCTAGTACCTCAAGATGTGGCTGCATTTGAAGATCAAGTCTTTAAAGAGTTATTCAGTTAAAATGAAGTCACTAGGATGGGCCCTACTCCGATATGACTGATGTCCTTATGAGAAGGGAAAACTAGGGCATAGAGCTGTGCAGAGGGATGGCCTTGTGAAGACAGAGGGAGAGGATGTCTGTCTGCAGGCCAGGGAAAGAGACTAGAACATCGGCTGCCCTCCTGTTCTCCAGAAGGAAGCAATCCACTCAATACCTTGACCTTGAACTTCTAGTCTCCAGAACAGAAATACATTTTTGTCATTTAAGCAACTCGGTCTGGCCACTTTGTTATGGAAGCCCTAACAAACGAATACACTCATTCACTAATATTATATATGTGTCGTTATGTCCATATGACATAACAGAGAAATACAAGATATAATTATGAGAAAGGAAGAGACCACTGTAAGATAAGTGCTATATGACAAGAACTATAACGACTTCAATGGTACCATTCAAGAACATGGCTGGATATGAGATAAACATCTCTAACTAATAAGCAAACTATTGTTTAACATCCTATTTGTAACAGCAACAAAATAACCAGGCTGGTCACAGGAGATGTGCAGAAAGAAAACTACAAAAATGCTCTGAGCATTACAGATAGTTAAATAAATGCAGAGATGTATTAATTACCTGAACAGGAATCTAAAGAGTTTAGAGATTTTTTTAAGTGATTCTAAAGTTAGCTTATAGACTTAACACAAAGAATTTACATTTTTTATTGACTTCATAAAAAATAAATCCATTTCAATTAGGACGATTTGTCCAAGGAACAATGGAGAACTTGAAACACCAGCTCTAGCATATTACAAAGTTCTAACAATGAAAACAATGAAGGACAAGAATTCAGAACCAGGTAAGCAGAATAGCTTTCTAATCATGCAATGATTTGACAATCACAGAGGAGTGGAAGTTGGAGGAAGGAAACAGCACAAGTAAGGCCAGGAACAGTTGTGGATTCATGTGTCAGCCAGTTAGGGACATCTACTCTGCTGCTTCCACCTTCATCTTCTCTGCATTTAGTCCTGCTGACTGCAGGGCAGGGCTGCGAGATGTGCAGAATCACTCTAGCCATCCCATTCTTGGTTCCCCTCCCTTTGGCTGTAGAAGGCGTCTATGACATTCCCTCCAATGGGAAGGCTTCGTGCAATAGAAATCATGCCCAGCTTGAGTGTTTCATGACTCATATAGGCCAGGACTTTATGGCTGGCTAGACAAGAAAATCACATAACACTGAACCTCTCAAGACATCATACCTGGGATGGGTGGTCCTTTTGTGATTCTTCTGGCTCATTGTCTCTGGTGTGGAACTAGTGGTAAAGGCTCCAGGTACAAGGGTCCTGCCTGCTGTAGTCTGGCCCCATGCCACCCCTCCTCTCCACCACAGAGCAGGCCTAGGAGGAAGTGTGGCAGGGGTCTTACCATGCTAACCATGGAGTCAGAGGCATCTGGTAAGTGGAAGTGTCCTGGGTGTCTCCTGCAATGATCCGGATGTGACATTAACTTGTGAATGGGGTAGATGGCATGAACATGGCAAGAAGGACGAGAAGGATGAATTATGAGGACTTATTTTTGTTCAATGCACGGTCTAGAATAGGAATTGGCAAACCTCTTCTGTAAAGGGCCAGAGAGTAAATATTTTAAGTTCTGTGGACCCTATGAGTTCTCTTGCAACTCAGCTTTACCCTTGGAGTGCAAAATCAGCCACAGGTGGTAGGGAAACAATGAGTGGGGGTGTGTTCCAATAAAACTTTATTTACAAAAACACACAGCAGGTGGGGTCTTGCCCTTTGGTTCTAGTATGCAGATCCCTGAGTTAGAACTTGATTTTGCAGTAAGACCTATTTCCATAGCTTTCCTTATATGATGTTGGCAAATTATTTTACTTCTTTGAGATTACGCTTTCTCATGTCTGACATGGAGGTAGTAATAGGCCTACACCTACTCCTAGCGAGCACCTGGGAGAGGCGAGCTGGGCTGTCATTATCTTCATTCTGATGAGTGTTTCTCCCGAGGAACAGACTGCACTTGGGAAGGCCACTCCAGGACAAATACCATCGCCCCTCCTGGCTTAAAAATAAAATCAAAACACTGTTTCTGCTTAACACCTCTGTCAGTAGGCATGCATCTTTAACATTTTCAGCACTCTGAAACATCTGTTGGCAGGTCTTTGGATATACTTCATATCAAATCGAAATTCCTGAAGGATCTATGCTCATTTTTGTCATTGCGAATGGTAGGATGAACCAGAGGTTTTCATGGAACTCAGACAGGTCAGGACTTAATGGTTGTTCAGGAGAATAAGTCATTCTTCCCATAAATCATGCTCTGATTTCTCAGGTGTCTTCAGTGTGGCCAGGTCAGCCTTTTGCACGTTGGCTGAATTTCTTTCTCACGCAGGCAGTCCTCTGCTGTGGGACATTCAGGAGACATACATTTTTCCTTCTGCTTTTCTCTGCTCTACCAAAGCATCCCAAGTCCGTGCTCTGGGGAGGCTTCTGTGGTGGCACTGTTTTGTCACTGTCAGGAGCCAACATGTGGTCTCTGAAAAGCTGGCTCTTCTTTGATCAAAGAGCCTCTGGCATGAAGATGTCCAAATTATTTTATTTGATTTTTTCAGAGCCAATAAATCAGTGTCTGGACTCTATTTTGCAGGCATCTCCTATATGCCTCCCCACAGCCTTGATGAAGCCATCAGCACCTCACTCCTAGGTCACTGGACTGACTTCCTCAGTAGCCTCTCCATGTCTTGGCTCTTACAGGTCCTTCCCACAGGGCCTACATCCATCTCTCCACGTGGCTGTCAGAGAATTCTTGGAAAAATGCAGATTGGATTATATTGACAATTTTTAAAAAGGTTTTTCATCCATCTTCGAATAAAATCCAAAGTTCTTACTATGGTCTATGAGGCCTTGCACTATCTGACTCCCACCCACCTCTCCCACCTTATTGTAGGGTCTGGCCCACGAGGAACCAGCTAAATTTGCCCCCTTCAGATTTCCTAAACACGCTAAAAAGCCCCTATCCCCCCAGGAGAATGTGCAGTTTCCTCTGTGACAGTGCTTGTGTGGTCATGTGCTGAAGACCATCCTTTTGGTCAGTGACAGGCCACACGCACGACGGTGGCTCTGCCCTCTAACCGAGGTGCGTACAGGTGACACCAAGTGGCTTGTGCGATCGCACCTCCTGATGTTTGCATGATGAGATGCCTGATGACACATTTCTCTGAAAGTGCCCCTGCTTTAGCACGATGCGCAACTGTAGGGGTTTCCTTTCGATGTGTGACAAATGACCTCAAATACTGTAGCTGGAAACAACACACATTTCTTATGCAACAGTTTTGAAGGCCAGGAGTCCACAGTGTGTCTCACTGAGCTAAAATCAAAGTATGTTTCCTCTGAGCAGTATGGGGAGCATCCATGTCTTTGCCTTTTCCAGCCTCTATTCCTTGGCTCATGGCCACATCGTTCTGACCTCTGCTTCTGCTTCTCTTAGTTCCCCTTTTCCCTCAGAAGGACCCTGGTGATGACAGTAGGTCCAGCTGAATAACAAAGGATAATCTCCCTTCCTTCTTTAATCACTTTGCAAAGTGGCTTCTGCCATGAAAGGCAGTATGTTCAGAGGCTCTGGGAGAAGGACAAGCATGTCTTTGGTGGCGGTGGGACATTCTGTCAACCGCAGTGCCTTCATCTACTGATTCCTTTCCACCTTCTGCTATATTTTTTATTTTTTAAATTAATCATATTGAAGGAACATTTTACTATAACATTATATAAGTTTAAGGTATACATCATTATCAATCCACATCTGTATATAGTGCATTACTTCACCGCCATTTCAGTTTTTCCCTGCAGAATATACAATTAATATCATACTATATGACATTGTAATATATATATAACTCATAATAGGCAGTTAATCCCTTTTGCCCAGTTTGCTGGCCTACCTTCCCTTGTCTCTTGCTGAATCATTGACTTGCTTTTTTATTTGACTAAAAGTCTATTTTTGTCTGATTTAGCCCATTTGCTTGGTATGCCTATAAAAGCTGGTATTGACTTGCACACCGCCTCATAGATACCTACCCACCCCATCTATAGAGGTTTCCCGTTTTTTTTTTTTTTTTCTCATAACACCCTGCTACTTTTCTTTATTGCAAATTCTTCAATAACTATGCCCCAACTAGCAAGCCTCTTTTATGTTCCCTAAAGCTAAGTCATCCTTATTGTACTGACCTTAACAACCTGCACCTAAGGATCTTTACCCAGAGGGGCCCCCTTGTCCTCGTCCACAAGCTGGGTCCTGCCCTGCCCTGGCCTCCACTGAAATCCTGGAGAAGGTGATGATCTTGGAGGCCCCCTCCCCGCCAGGGCTGTCTCGCCACCAGATTCCCATGACCAGTGAGGCTGAGATGCCAGGGGCATCCCGACCCCTTTCCAGTGGGGCACTGGTCATGAGGGCAAAGACTGGAAAGTGGGGGAATTTAGCAGTCCCTCTTTGTAGACATGACTCTCTCACCAGCTAGAGTTCTTGGCAGGAGCCATCCTCGCATGAACTGCAAATGGTGTGTCGGGTTGAAGTGCTTTCAGGCAGTAAAATTTACGGTGTTAATCAGAGCTCACTGGGAACTTCGCCAAGCAGGAAGCTCTCTGTTTTAGGCTGGGTTCCCCAGAAACAGACCATCAGAGGAGGATCTGTGTAAAAGTGATGTATCTGTGCAGGTGCGTTCTTCGGAAACACTGGTAGGGAGTGGCAGTGAGACGGGGACGGGAAGAATCCAGAAAGGGTAAGGAATCACCCAGAAGACCCAAGGAGGGTCAGTGTGGCTCAGTCCTGTGGTGGTCCAGCTCCTGTCAGACAGGTTCCCCTCACAGTCAGCCCATCGAGACGAGAGCAGGTGAGTTCATGAGCCTGTGTCCCTCACTAATAGAATAAGGGATTCCCTCAAAGGGAACGGGAATTCCCAAGCACTTGAGGCTCTGGGCACACACAGGTGGAGTCAGAGCAATGAGATGTGGATGTGGCTGAGTGAAAACACACCTGGAGCTGCACACCTGTGCTAGTGCACAGAGAATGATGAAGGCATCAGAGTGTGTGGAAAAGCATTCAAGAGCTGTGTTATGTCCCCCTGGCAAATGGACTCATTAGTTCACTCAACATGCATTCCTCCATCTTGTACTCTGGGTCAGGCCCCAGGGAGGCAGGTAACAAGGACATGGTCCCAGTGGTCCGGAACTGCACAGCTGAGGAGCAGGGACAGACATGAAGTTGACAAAACCCTGTAATGAGGCCTTGCACTGGTGCTCAGTGCTGTGGACGAGCAGGATGTGATATCACCAGGGTAGAGCCAGCCTGGTGGGTGGGTGGGCCTGGAAGAGGTCTCTGGACAAGTGAGGCTGAGCCAAGGGCTGAAGGATGAGTAAGAATGAACCAGGCAAGAAGGGAGGAAAGACGAGGATAAGCCAAGGGAGCATGTGCCATGGTCCTGGGGCAGAAGTCAGCAGGAAGAAGTGGGAAAAAGGCCCGTGTGGCAGCAGTTCCCAGAGCAAGGGGGAGAGAGGCAAGAGGTGAGTCTAGGGTTTTCGAGGGATGAGTCATTCCTGCTTGCTGCCTGATTTCTTTTTGATGCTGTCCAATGTCTTTCAGACCCAGATCTCGGGCCCATTCTACAGTAGAGTCTCTGGAAGCTGAGAGGGAAATGGGGACATAGAGAGGATGTGAGGTGGGAGAGTCTATTTTCAACTGTTCATCTTTTCCCCTACTGAAGCTTCTAGCTGAAATTAATACATAAATTTACAGCCACAAGTCAGTTGTGATAAATAATCCCAGAAGTGTTCCGATTATTTACATTTTTATGGAATCTTGCCTGAGCAAACCCAGAGAGCTCACCAGGCACTTGAAGAATTATGTCTTGTTCAAAACCAATTTAATAGCAATGGAAAATAAAGCCATCTGTGGGAACTTGTAGAGCAGAGTAGTAATTCTCTGCCAGATGAGCAATACACAACAAGCACCGAATCAACCTCGCACACCAAGCTCACGGAAAAGTAACAACCACAACTTAAACGAACCGTCCCAGGACAGGAGATCTCTGAGCGTCTCTTACATGTCATTCAAGGAGCATCCGGGTCACGTAGCCACGTGTCCTTCACACCCTCCCTGTGCACAGGGGCGCCGGCTGGAAACAGGTTGTAGAAATGGGAAGAAAGTTTGTTTAGCGGAAGGGTCAAGAGTATATTTTGGGATCAAAGAACGGAGGTTCACATCTGGTTTTTCCACAGAGAGCTGTCTCACATCTGGGAAGTCACTGTTTCTCAGTTTCCTACTATGCAAGATGGAGAATATGTGTTTGTGCTTTTCTGTCCCAGGGCGGTATTCTTTCCCTCCCTACCTAACAGCACTGGTTTTCTCTTCTCTCTCTCTTTTTTCATAGCTTATCATTTACTTTGTTAAGCTTATTGAGGTCTCATTTACATACATTGAAATTCACCCATTTAAAATGTATGGTTCAAGGAGATTTTAGTAAATGTATATAATTGCACAATGATCTTCTGTTTGAGAGCATTTGCTGCGTTCCCCAGACTTTCCTCTTTCTTATGTGGTCAATCCCTGCTCCTGTCTCCAGCCAGAGGCAGCCCCAAAGTGACTTCTGTCCCTTTAGTTTGCCTTTTCTAGAAATATTGCATAACGGAATTATACGATTTGTAGTTTCATAAGCCCACCTTCTTTTACTTAGCACAATGGTTTTGAGATCTATGTTGTTCAAAGAACCAATAGTTTAATCCATTTTTGAAAAGATAATCTTATTATTTCTCTGGTTGACATTGCTAGATGCATTTTAGGATCCTGGAACCACACCTCGGGCAGTATTTCACACCACACCCCCCTCCTGAGTAAGTTTATTTCCTCTCATTGGTATGGGTTACACTGCATTTCGTTTACCCATTCAGCCGTTGATGCTAGATATTTGATTTGTCCAGATTTGAGCTGTTATGAATTATTATGCACAAAAGCATATATGTCTTTGTGTGGACACACATTTTCACTTTTGTTGAGTAGGTAAGAAGGAGTAAAATTGCTAGGTTGCATGGTAACTTTTTAAAGAAACTTCCAAATTGTTTCCCAAAGTGCTGTCTCACTTTACATTCCCATCATCACTGGGAGGATGACTGTCATTCTATGTCCTTACGGACACTTGGCTTGTCTCTCGTTTTTATGCAACTGTTCTAAAGGGTACGTTGTGAATCTTGTGTGGTTTAAATGTGGATCCTGTGAGGGCGGATGCTGTTGAGGACCTCTCTGACACGTCTGACCCTTTGCATGTCTTCTTTGGTGAAGTGTTAAACCCTTGTTCTCCCTTTTTTCCCACTTAAACACTGGATTGTTTGTCCTCTAATTAGTGAGTTGTAAGCACTGAGTATTCCACACATCATCTTTTATCAGATATGTGATTTTCAAATATTTCCTTCTAGTCTATGACTTGTCTTTTCATCTGTCTTAGTGTTATATGTATATGTACATATATGATATATGTAGCTATATATGTATATGTCTGTCATATCACATATATCATTATATACACACATACACCTATAACACTAAAAAAATGAAAAGACAAGTCATAGACTAGAAGGAAATATTTGAAAATCACATAAACGATGAAAGATCATATATACGTATATATATATACATGTTTATGGATATTTATGGATATAGAGAGAGAGATGCACACACACACTGAGGTAATTTAGATTTGCAACAATAAAAGTTTTAGACGTACAAGTTGTCTCTTCAGCGAAAAGATAACTTACCCGACCCCCACCGCATTTCTGATAGTCCCTACCACTGTCCACTGGACCCCACCACGCTCTGCTCCCACCCTACACCTCCTTCCTCTCAGTTCCTCTCTCAAAGACCAAGTGTTGAGATCATCTAGCATGTGTCTTCTTCCTTCTGACTTATCTCACTTAGCACAATGCCCTCTAGTTCCATGCATGTTATCTTCAAGGACGGATGTTTTAAATGGTGAGGCAATCCAATGTGTGCATTTTTTCTTTTGGGGATTATATTTTTTATGTCTTCTCTAAGAGATGTTTGCTTCACCCAAGGTCACAATCATTTCCTTTTATATTTTCTTCTAGAAACTTTATAGTTTCAGCACCCCTATTTAGATTCTGATCCACTTTGAGTTACTTTTTGCATGTGATGAGCGGTAAGGGTGTAAGCGTTCATTTTTAAACAAAAAGATATGAGACTGTTACCCAGTACTTAGAACGAAGCCACCAGAAATGTACTAGCACCATTTGTTGAAAGATTATCCTCTCTTCACTGAATTACCTTGGCTCTTTGTTGAAGCCATTTGACCATTTACACGCGAGTTTATTTCTAGACTCTTTGTTTGGAGGAATAATCTGTCTCCCACTCGATGCAGGTTCGTGGACAGTAACTGACGAGCCCACCCTCTCCGAGAGAAGAGTCGGGGAAGGAACCAAACAGATGCTTTCTACGTAGGATTTGAATCCTAAACAGCCATACAAAATGACTGGTAATGGGTGGACGTAGATTTAGTTATAATGATGGCTTCCTGACCCAGAGTCATTCCATAAGACTCAATAACAACAGCTAACACCCACAGAGCACTCACTCAGTGCCCAGCACTGTGCTAAATAAATACTGAAATCATAAAAATTCATATAATACTTGTAACAAAATCACCACACACATAACCCCCATTTCACAGATGGGAAACCCTAAGCCTGCAGAGCCTGAGTAACTTGCTCAAGCTCAAAGCTAGTAAGCAGCAGGGTCAGTATTTGAATGTAGGGAGTCTGGTTTCAGAGCCCAAACTTTAAAACATCAGGTTATTCTATCATGGTTCTGTTTTTTTCCTTCCTTCTGGCTTCCCTGCCAGATCTCAGTCTTGGCTATTTTCTAGCCACGTCAGACGGTCTGGTCCCCATTTCCTTCTAGGAAATTCCCTGTTGCTTAAGTTACACTTTCTGCTTCTTGCAACCAAAGTGCCCTGATTACTCTGGTGCACAAAGTCATCATGAGGATTTCAGAAAGATGATGTGTGTCAACCACTAAGTCCAGTATCTGGCCCACAGGGCACTGACAGAAAGAAGATGATGCTGATGGAGATAATAGCAACAATATAAAAATCTGTGATTTATTGAGCCCCAAGTCTAGATTTCCCAGGGGAGAGATGAAAAAGAAAGAGAGGACATCTTACTTGCCTCTGCTCCGTTTGGTAACTACAGTAGTTCTGTATTGATGAACCACAAATGATCCCAAAACGTATCAGCTTAATACGACAAACCTTTTTCTTGCAGCATCTGCGGGTCAGTGACCTCTGTGCAGCTCAGGTGGATGCATTCGGCTCAGGTCTTAGGTGTGACTGCAGGTAGGCTATTGGTGAGGGCTTTGGGAGACTAGACAGGGAGAGGATGAGGAGCTGCTGCCAACTGACTTGCAGCGTTGTTGGCAAGCTTCAGTCCTTGGGCACATGCCACCTGACAGGGCAGCTGGCTTTCTGCAGGGTGAGTGATCCAAGAGGGAGCAAGAACGAACGCCTAAGACAGAAGCATCAGTCTTTTTATAATCTCATCTCAAAAGTGACATCCCATCACTTCTGCCATTCTACTTGTTAGAAATGAATCCCTAAGTCCAGCCCACGCTTGAAGGGAAGGGATCACATGAGGTCATAAATTCAGGAGATGGGGAACATTGGGGACTCTTTCAGAGGTTACCAGGGTGACAGTCTTGTGGTAAGAACCAGAATTCGGTGAGGCTCTGCCACCTAAGGCAGCCAGAGGAAGAAGGAATTTGAGAGTGAGTTTGCAGACAATTCCTTCTAAAGATGTCTATCCTCTAAGCCTGAAGAGTGTCTTCGCACGTTCCCAGAAGTCATCTTATTTGAGATAGATCAAAGTGGGCTCAGAGTTTTCCATCAGAGGGAGAATAAACTAACCCTTATTCAGGTGCTTGTTCATTTTATCATTAAAGATGTATTGAGCATTTACTGTGTCAGGAACCAGGCTAGATACTGCCAAGTAAATCAGACACTCAATCTGACTTCAAGGAGCTTAAAATTCTAAAAGAAAGACATCAGATCAAATAATTGCACTGTAATATAGCAGAATTATACACAAGGAAGGGTATTGGCAATGAGAAGGAAATGATCAATTCTACCACTGGGGTATTCAATAAAAGTTTCAGAAAAGATACTGAAGCTGGGTTTTGCAGGATGCATAGGAGTTCACCAGGGAACCAGGCTAGCTGAAGGCACGAGAGGAGGCAGGCATGAGAGCTGGAAATAGTACATATGAAGACCTGGCCAAGTTTGGGGGAAAAACAGAGTGTACAATGGATGAACTGAGGGTATGAGCAGATGGGGTGACAGAGAAGAACTTGGAGAGATATTCTGAAGGACCCAATATATTTTACTAAGGATGTTGATTTTACCCTGAATGAGACAGGGAATCTCTGGAGGAAATTGCGCTTTGAGGTAACATTGTCATGAATATCTAAAAAGCAGCCGTGATCTCCTCTACAAGGTGAGGGTATTCAATAGTGTATTAGTCTACCACGGGCTGCCTAACAGAATGCCACCAAGTGGGTCACTTGGGTAACGGAAATTTACCTCTCATGAGCTGGAAGTCCACCATCCAAGGTAGCCTTGATTCCACCTGAGATCTGCCTCCTTGGGCTGCAGGTGGCTGTCTTCTCTCTGTCCTCAGAGGGCCTTGTCTCTCCAGTACTTCTCGGTCCGTTAAATCTTCCTCTCCTGCCTGGTGCAAGGACCGCGTGCAGCTCCACCACAATTCACAGCCTCAACTGATCCGTAGGGATTTTTTTTTTTTCAGGTGCCTAAGGAGGAATAAAGCACAGAGGTACTTATTGGGGCATTTGGAGAAAGCAGAAATTGTGGGGCTGAAGCAGAGGCTGCCTGGTGGGCTGGGGCTGGGGGTGGGGTGGGGTGGGGTCGGAGGTCCTTGAACTGGAGTTTAGTGAGACTTGTGTATCTTGTCTTCTTTTTGTCTTGTAGGTCACGGGGAGACAGTGAGATCTTCAAGCAGGGTTACCTCATCAGCACCAAGGTACCAAGGCCCCCCAAATGGATTCTGGCCAACTTAGGCCACAAATATTAACTGAAATCAAAACAAAGGTTCAAGAGAGGCGTCCTTAAGCTAGGCTGAGCTTCTGGAACTCAGGGTCTCAGGAGCTGGAGTATCCATTGAGATGGGGTGCTCATTTCCAGATTTGCCACCCGCCCTGTCGGTGGACTCCGGAGGGAGCCCAGGTCCTCACCTTAGGTTAGTGGGAACTCCCAGAGCTGAATCTGCGCTCATCCGACCCTACAGAAAGAGCTGCCCCAAACATCTAGCCAACAGGGACCAACTCTTTAAGGTACGTTTACTACTTTCCTTGTCTTTGGGATCCGCTCCGGATGCACTCTGGGGGGTGGGAGGGGTGAGCAGGAGGAATCTGATTGGCTTATTCTGGACCACATGATCAACATCGAGGCAAGGGAACCTCTTGATTGACAGTCCTACCAGGCAGTTCCCAGTGCTGGAGGGGAGGTGCCTTAGAGTTAAAGTTGGAGATGCTATGGAAGAAGGGGAGTTGTTTAAAACGTCAGAGAAGCTCAAAGTGCTCTACTTGTCACTGAGAGGGCAGACCTGAGAAATGAACCAGAAAAGGCTGCTTTTGTTGTTTCCACCAGCCAGTCTGCAATTCCATGCGCAATACATCTGGGCTTTAAGCTGCTCCAGGCCTCCGGGTAGACTGTGATTGTAGTGATAAATACAGGTCTTTTTCAAGAGTTAAAAAAATCGAATGGTGGCAAGTAGATACATTTCTGTCCATGTGGAAACAGTATATTTTGTAAAAAATTTATTCATGATTTTTTCGAGTAGATAATGCTTGAGTAATATATTCCTAGGGTTCAGAAACCAAAATGATGTGAAAATGTATACACATGAGTCTCATTCCCACCCAATTCACATTTTCAGGTGAATAAATAAGCACTTGTTTCTTGCGGACCATTCTGGTATTTAAAAACAATTCTTAGAAGTACTGATGACTATGTTTGTATGAAAGGATCTGTCCTGGGTGTCCTTTCTGTTGGGGGTCCAAGCAGGCTCTGGGAGGCTGCAGATTTATTTTATTAGCTCAGACCCGCCTCTGGGAGGCTCCCACTGAGCAAAGTGAGCTCCTCCTAGAGTCCTCAGGGATGGTGGCCCCCAGGCCTGGGAATGAGCACCACAATTCAATGGACTGCTCCAGCTCATTGGGACCTGGGCATCTGGAAGTTCAGCCTACTTTCTGCATGCCTCCCAGTTGTAGAGGCAAATTAGTCTGCAAACTACAGCTAGCAGGGCCAGTCCTGTTGACCTCTTTTCTTTTTTAAAATATTTATTGAGGTAACTTTGATTTGCAAAATAATATCAGCCCATTAAGTTCATTGTCATATCTATGTCAGGACACCACACCCACCACCAAATTGCCAAAAGCTCTTCAACACTGTCCATTGGACCCCTCTGCCACTTGCTCCCACCCCCACACCTTTCCCTGCTTATAACTTTCGTCCGGAATGCTTCCCTGTGTTTCAAGAAACCCTCGACATGCCTTCATCAGGAAGTCTGGCAGTCACCTTCATCGCCTCCATTCCCCCGCCCCGTGTCCCCCCCACCCCCGTCCCCCGTCCCCCATCGAGTTCAGTTCAGCGACGTGACGTTCCCACCATTTTCCTCCATTCTGGCCCTTGTCTTCATCTCCAGAGGCACCATTACTCGGGTGCTCACCTAGGCCACAGCGGTCCCCATCCTCGGCCCTAGGCCCCTGCTTGCACGCTGGTGCTGTTTCCATGCACTGCTCACAGGTCAGCCAAGGCGTCTGTTGCACAGCAAAGGTTTGATCGGATCACCTTACTGCTGAAAACACTTCCTAGTGTCCTTGGTGGCCCAAATCCACAGCTGGACGTCTGCATGTGGCTGCGGAGCCCTCCAGATACAGGCTCCCACCTGTCTGCTCTCCCTCACACCTGCGGTGCCATGCTCCCTCCAGAAGCAGGGCTCTGGGACTGTTCTGCTTCTCTGCTGGAACGTGCCACACTCTCCCCGCCTTCCCAGGGAACCCCTCCTCCTCCTTCGGGTGCTCCATCACCGCCTCGGAGAAATCTCTCTTGCCCTCTCGCTAAGTAAATCCCTTCATTACAGGCTTCTGAAGCTGTCCCCATCCCCTGCACCTTGTCATAAGCGCAGCTCTATTTGTGTGCGTGCGTATGCATGGGTGTCTGCGTGCGTGCGTGCGTGAGTGCGTGCGTGCGTGACCACCCCTTCCTCAGGAGCAGGAACCCATGTCCGCCTTGGCTGATCATGCTGCCCCCAGCCCTTCCACCGGGCGTCCGGGAACTATTTCTCCAATACATGAAGAATGAATCTCATTCCATTCCAGCCACCTCTGTGTGATGGGAGAGGTTCTTTATGCAGTTTGTTGGGGTTTTAGGCACCAGGGTCTTCACTTCCCTCCATGGAGAGCTGCAGTTAACAGAGCAAGTTGGCCATCAGTCGCGCCTGGTGTTGATTGAATTCCACGCAGACAGCAGCTGCTGAGTGTCTTCCAAGGGCGTCTCCCGCTCCAGGCAGGACTTGCTTTTCTCCAGACTGTCCCTGAGATGGGCTGCTTTGTCATATTTGCCTGGTCTCCCCTGAACGCACCCAATGGCAATGCTCATGAGGAAACACAGATGACACGCCCACCTCCTCTTTCTGCTAAGTTTTCCAGGGGACCCAGACACTGCATCTTATTTGTTTTTCTGAACCGAGGCTGCCCCTTGACACAGCCGGTGATTGCTTTTTTTTAAACCATGAAGGGAAACTAGGTCCTTTCATCCACTGATAAGGTGCCAGGTGACAGAGAGATCAGCATCCCAAAACATAAATCTGCAACTAATCCTTGGGAATCAATATTTTTCATTAAGAACCTGTGAGAGTTGGGCCATTATGGGGAAAATCTGTTTAGTTTGACACCTTGATGAAGTTATTCAGTTCAGGGGCTTAAGTCATTGAAAGGTAATAAAGAGCACAGAGCAATCTTGGGTCTGGTTAGGGGAGAAAACGATGGGAGTATCGAGCTTCAGTTCTGTGAAAAATGACCTCCTGATTTATTGGGGAATGATGGGGTGCTGGCCTCTTGGGGGCGTTGGGCCAGACATTGTCGATGTGGCAGCGCCCCCTCCTACTACCTCCCCCACTTGCAGTCGCGGTTATTTAGAAGCTGTCCGGCAGTAAAAGCAGCGGAGAAAGACTTGAGGGTCTCAGGATATTACTAACTTTCTCTAAGTCCCACCTGCATGATACGGTCCCACATTTTGGACTTTCTCCTGCAGGTTATAGGAGATAAGGGCACTGAGGTCTTGTAACAGCTTCACAGAGATATCAAACTGACTTTTTTCTTAACTTGCCTTTGTGACCCATGAGATCTGGAAGGATCTTGTCCATCACTAGAAAGAACCAGGTTTACTTGGAACCTGTGGGGAATATAATCAGAATCCAGAGAGGGAGTCACAAATATCCTTGATGGTCCCACTTTGTCATAGAGAATTCCCTTGGAAGGGCTCTTAGAAGTACATTTCCTCCTTTCCTCCCTCTCTTCCTCTTCATTCCTTCTCTCTTCCTCCTCTCCTAACCCCTTACTCTCTTCTTGTCAAGGATCTTAGATCCATTTTCTTGCAATTCCATGTAATTTAGCCACATGAGTCCCATATCTGTTTATTTTTCTCTCCTGGGAAAGTCAGGGTGAATTCTCACATTCTTTGCATAAACCATCTACAAGACAAGTCCCTACTCTGTGACTATTGAGCCCCTCTCATAACTTCTGTGCATTTATAAGTGCCGTCAGTCACAGTGTATGAAACTTTTCTTTGACACCTTATTGTCAGATTGAAAAAAAAGTACCAGCATCAGAAAGTTTTAGAGTGGTGAAAGATAATATTATTCCCGACTTAATGCAGTTGAAAGGTGTCCTCTCTGGGGCTGAGGATGAGAAAGTGTTAAAGAGATGAAGGGTATGGAGAACCCCCATTCCACTGAAAATGATCATTGGAGGCAAGAAATGGAGGGGCAGGTCTGAATTAAGGCAATTGCAGCAGGTTTGTGACAGTGAGGAGAGACTCAAGGAAATGTTAAGAAGTCAAATTGATTGGAGTTGCTGTCAGTTTGGATTTGGGAGATGGGAGACGTCAGCTGGAAGTGGGGCTCAGCAGAGAGTACAGGGCTGTGATGTAGAGGTTGAGAAACTCTAAGCCCTGGATGTGATCAGATTAGCTGGGGGGACAGGGGTGGGGTGGGGAGAGGAAAGAAGGGAGGGAGGGAGGGAAAGGGGGGAGTGGGGAGGGAGAGAGGTCAGAGGTTGGGAGGGAGAAGATGATCTTCTCACCAGCCCAGCCTCCTCTGGGGTGGAAAGGAAAAGCCGGGGTTCAGGGAGGCTTGTTTATATTCAGCCCTGTGTTATTCTTCCCTGTTTTCCTTTTTTTTTTTTCTTCTTTTAAAGAATAAAGGGTTTTATTTTGTTTCAGAAAGATCGATACATTCAAGGACACCTAAGAAGACGTTTAAAATGTTTTTGTTGAAGTAACATTGCGTTTTATTGGATATTTCTGGTGTGCATACTTGCTAACATTTGTGTATATTACTTTAAGTTCACCACTAACAGTTCATTCTAAATGACCAAAACTGCTGTAAACACAATAAAAAATCTGTCGGGTCTGGTTCTGAGATGGTGGACTGTTTAGATCCCAGGCTCACCCCCTCCACATAGCACCACTAAGGAAACAGTGGTTTGGCTATCATGACCTTTGAAAAGAAGCAGGACTGGTATCTCCACAGAGTGAGGGACATGCCCCCTCATAAAGGTGGGTGGGGTTGATCTCTCTGGTGCCACACCGATCAGCTCAGGCCTGGCAGCCGGAAAGACGGGTTAAACAGACACTCCCCCAGCGTGGAGGACTTTCTCCTGCAGCGGGCAGACCGGGTGCTCCCAATCTGGGGGCTGGCTTTCAGTCACTGAGCTGGGCCCTGGGGTGGGGTGGAAAGAGGGCTGCACCCTGGTGAATGGAGACGCCGATTCCTCACGGTGCTAGTACTAGAGCCACTATTACAGGAAAGTCCCCAAGACTTCCCTATGTTGTTGTTATTCCCCCCTCTCCCCTTGAGAATCCGGTGGGAACAGTAGAATCTACATGTAATTCTCAGGTCACACCCAGAGGCTGGTAGCTGAGAAGGTGCTTAACACACAAGCGTGTTTGGTGAATATTACTTTCCAGTTCTAAATCCTGGTGGGTTATTTATTGTATCTTCACCTTTACAGCCTAGGTACCCTTTTCATGATTTATTCTCCATCACCCCAAGTTCTCACTTAAGAAGAATTTAATCTTTTTCACCCATCTGTGTTTATTAATAGCCACCAATTGATTTCATCATTTAGAAATCAGGCAGGCATTCAGCAAAACAGCAAATCACACTATGAACTAGATACAACATAAAAAAGAGAAAGAAAAAGAAAAGGCACTCCAGTCTGTACCTCTTTACTTAAACAGTCGGTTTGGGATCTTTGTTAGCCTGTCCTGTTATGGCAATTAAATGTCCCCCTTTCCTTAGGGACTTGTGAGCCACTGGAAATAGCGTGTGTGCGCCGTCTTTCTTCCTCCAGGGGGCAGCACGGAGTAGTCGTTGAGCCCAGGATTTCGAAATCCGCTTTTTCTGGGTCCAGCACTTACAAGTTGTGTGACCTTGGCCGAGTTACTTAACCTCGGTTCCTTTGCTAGAAAATGGGTGTGAACAACAAATACCCACCTCACAGTCTTGCTAAGGTCTTTCACAAAGAGCCTAAGGTGTATTGGGCGCTGCCTAAGTCTGGGTGATGGAAATATCCATCACCTGCGTGTCGGTGGCCTGGCCAGGCGGCGCCGCCTCCAACAGCCAGAGCCCCGGGCCCCAGCCCGTCTGTGGGACTGAGGAGGATGGCTTTTCAGTCTCGCTCCCCGGGATTTCCAAAGGCAGCAGCCTTTGAGTGAAAAGGAAGGCTCACCTGCTGCGGGCTGGCTCTGTATGTATTGATTAGCGTCACAGGGGTGGGAATGGGAGCACCGTTCTAGAAACACTCACTTTGATTACTCAAATAAATCCCCCCTGGGTCCTGCAAGGAAACTAATTGGGAGTTGATCCTGATGAATAAATGTGCTGCGGCCGCCTGAGGACTGGACCACGCAGGCAGATGGCTGCAGCAGGCGAAGCCCTCTGTCGTGGCCTTCTCGGGGGCTCATCCATAATAGATCCGCTCCAATCCTCGGAGGACGAAGCACTTCTGCTGCAGGTATGAATTATGGATGCCGTTTAGGGTAATGCGGATCTATCTCAAAGGTTCCGCTCAGTTTATGTGCTAGTAAAAGCCGGCAATTTGCTTGTGTTCCAGCTATAATTTGCGCTACATTAAGGGACCCTCCCTTCCATAATGGATGTGCGGTTGGACGCAGGCGCAGTCGGGCTCAAAGACCAGGTGCCACCCCGCCTGACACCGCACAGCCAGGCGCGGCCTCCGCAGCCAATCACAGGACCCGACCCCGGTGGCTGCGGAGGCCTCCCCACGTCCTGGGAAGAAACCGTGCAGAGACCCATTTGAGAGTGGCCCATCAACGGCAGTGGCTGTGCATCCTGAGCAAAGCCCCAGAGAAAACCTCTGGGTGGACGGTCTAGACAGAAAGATCCAGCTGTTTTGCAAGACAAGCCGGAGGGGAGATGGTTGAAAGTGCAGTTTCTGCGGTCAGACTGGCTGGCTTTGAATTCTCTTGTGCCCATGTCTACGCTTTGTGACTTTCTGCAAATTGCACAGCTTCTCTGTGCCTCAGTCTCCTCCTCTGCAAACTGCTCGTCGCAGTCCTGCGCTACCTTCTCAAGCCGAAACAAGCACATTCGTGTTTGCTGTGTACTGGCCAGGGATTTGGTGAGCTGGTGGCTATCCGCAGCCATTATGAAAAAGGAAATGATGAACTTGTACTTAAATACATTACAGTAAAACCAAGGAAAATTAGTGCTGGAAAGTCATTGGCTCCTGATTATTTTAGTATTACCTGTGCTCCTGAAACTCTCCGTCTCTGGTATCTGCAAGGCACAGTCATATGTCATCCCCACTCCAGGCCTATGACATCACCTTGGAATCCTGAAACGACTGTGGTGGAGTATTTACCCCAGGAATATGGCATATATTCCCCCCGAGAACTGGTTATTAAACTTTTAAGAGCTCACCACAAGTACTGACAACATGAAACTGTTTGGAAGATTAAACAATGAGTATGTTTAGTCTTGCTTTCAGCAGGGCCTGGCACATAGCAAACACCATATAAACAGGCGCTAATATTTTTGTCAAAGATTTTTTACAGGTTTCCAACACAGTCCAAACAAGTGATCCCTCGTACTCATGTTTGAGAAAACACAAAACTTGTTTCCTTTCCAGATCCTCACCATCCAACAGTTTAGGGAAGACCTAGTCCCTCTCCCCAAAAGGTGAGGCATTCTGGGGAAAATTGAGCTCCGGGTTTTCCCAAGCTTTCCAAAGTCAGGCCACATGTGGGAAAATATTCCTTTGGTGTGGGCCCATATTTTTGTAGGCTGACTTTGGAATTCCGGTTCTGTGACTTATTAGTTTGAGCAAGTTATTTCATCCCTTCAACCTTTCCTTGCTCAGCTGTATAAAAGCTGCTGGTGACAGCTGCTTCCTGGGTTTGGGATGTCAGGGTCCCGTGATAACCTGTATTATCTCTGGAGTCTGAGTACCTGCCTTCACATCCTACCTCTAGCATTTGCTGGCCCTGGGACTTGGGGAAAAACCCGTAATTCCTGTCAGTGTGAATTTTCTCATCTGAAAAATGGAGGCAGCAACACTTCTATTTCTTGGTGGTTGTGAGACAAAATGGAATGTGTACTTAAGGAATTTAGCACGTGACCTGCATCTACTAGGCACTTGATAAATATTAACAGTGACTATAGCTACTATCTGGAAATGATGCTTCTCTCTGCCCCTGGTCATCTAGGGGATGTAGGCTGATCTCACTGACCGGGGAAGACTCCTCTTTCTTCTTACATATGTCTTCCTCCTAAAAATGGATCTGGCCTTAGCTGGTGATCTTTCCACATTGAGGAGGAGCTCTCTTGGATAGAGTGTAACAAGCCAGAGCACCCCTGCTCAGACCTCCCAATAAACCTCTCTGGGCTGGTGTGAGGATGAAATGAGAACAAGTTATTAAAAATTTAATATGGCAAAAGAGCTTGCTGGAGAGTGAATGGTGTCTTCTGAGCAGGAGGCTCATCCGAAAAGGTTGAGATTTTTTTTTTCTTCTTCAGGAGAATAAGTGGGTTGTTGTGTCCTTAAAGTTGGGTTTGTACGCACTCTGAAGGAAGAAAGAATAGGAAAGAATAGACCTTTCCTCAGGCTGTTGGATGTCAGGAACCGGGAAGGAAGGAAGGAAGGAAGGAAGGAAGGAAGGAAGGAAGGAAGGAAGGAAGGAAGGGAGGGTGTAGATCCTCAGAGAGCTCTGCTCAGAGGCAGTGCCTGGGAGATGGTCCCTGAAGAACAGCGCTGTGGGCAGGACCCTTGGGGTCACCCTGGTTCCCACCCCAGCATTTAAACTGCTGGGTACGAGGTGGGAGGTCAGCCTCTTGTGATTTGGGGCTTTCTTGGACCCCAGAAGGAAGACAGAGGACTTGAAAAATGATGGCATGAGGACATGATAGTAACAGTAAACTCCACTTCTGGTTAATTTGTTTTCTTGGAGAGTGGGGTTTGAACTGGATTATATTTGGTTTAGATAAACACAATATTACTTTCACCTTTTAAATTGAGAACAATTCACATTTGGGGCTCATGTAAGGTGCTTAGTTCCTAACAGAGGCCCAATCGATGGTTATTTCTTCTGAGCTTTTCATACTTCTTCACACATCATCTGAGCCCCACAACTGTTCAGAGGTTGAGACCTAGACTCCTAGTCTGAGTAGACCCAAGTTCAAATCCCTGATCCACTCCTTCGGGGGCAGTGTGACCCTTGGGCGAATTACTTAACCTCCATGCACGTTCATTATACCATCTCTAGAGGGGGCATTAAGACATGGTTCTGCTTTTTTACATTCCACCAATGAATGAAACCATCTGGTTCTTTAACTTTCCTCCTTGTTTCATTTAGCAGAATCACCTCAAGTTTCATCCAGTTTAATGCAAAAGGCATAATTTCTTCTTTCTCAATAGCTGAGTGTCACTCCATCTATACCCACCCCGAGTGCTTCATCTGCTTCATCCAGTCAACTGTCAATGGGCATTTGGGTTGTTTCTATGTCTTGGTGGTGGTGCTTTGTGCTCTGGACAGGCATGGTGTGATATAGACATAAATACTTAGGAATCTATGATCCTGAAAATCATCTAGCAATATAAACAAAAGAAACAATAACAAATAAATTCATTAAAAAGTAACATTGTGAAAATGAAGTGACATCAGCTCAGTGTCTCACACGTAACAAGTACTAAGTAAGTAAGTGATGGTGGTTATTACTGTATGCTCCACGAGTCAAAGAGGACAAACTAAATTCCATGCAACAAGGGGAGAAATGGGGGCACAGAGAGACCACATGTCACCTTTGAGGTCAGGAAGGACTCAGAAACCCAACGCTTGACTCTCTTGCCATCTAAGCGAGGAGGGAACACTTTGTTCCCAGTACCTCTCAGAGCCAGGATTCCACCAGCCCGAGTGTTCCATGTTCCTAAAAGCTTTCCAAAGCTATAAATACAGATGGAACTTTCAGAGAAATTTGCTGGATCAGGACTTAAGTCCAAGCAGACAACTTTGCTTGGTGTTGGCTCCCTTTCTTGATCACTCTGTTCCATGAATCCGTTGTTTCAGTTCACTCTGTGGTTTCTACTGGAATCTTCCAGAAGCACTTTAGAGCTTAAAGAGGAGAGGAGGGTGGGATGCCAGCCTCTGGCAAAACACAGACAGCGAAGAGACCCAGTCTAATTTGGCCAGAGTTGCCAGTGAATCTGATGGGGCAGTTGCTTTTAAGATTTAAGTGGTATGTGTACTTATTTAACTATTTTTAGAACCAGTTTTCTGATTATAAAAGCATTATGTGGCAATTATTGAAAATTTGCAAGTCAAATATCCCATACTTCTGTTTTTAAGTAAGTCGTTTTCTCAAAACCCAATTTTCTAAATCCCATTAGATTTTGAAAATAATTAACACCTTATAGAATGTATAGCTTTTCCAATTAATCAGTAAATCAATTAACCAGGAAACCTTTACTGAGTGTCATTTTGTGTGTGTTCAGGTCGGTCACGGGATTGTGGTGAGATAATAAGATGAAGAGTTTTGAACTGGTAAATGGCATGCAACCCCAGGGAGAAAGCAATCTCATGATGCTATAATTAGTTATCAAGGTTTTGTCCTTATGGAGGGGCAGGAGTTGGGTCAGACAGTGCCGTGTGAAGAGGGAGACATATGAACCCTGAAGGTGACAGGAAAAGCTTACTGAAAAAATCCAGTAGCAGGTAGTGTCCTATTTCTTAGGCCACAATTGAAGGAAAGATTACTCCATCCATTCATTCATCTATCCATTCATTCATACATATATCCACCACCCACCCATTTATTATCCATCTACTCATCCATCCATCCATTCATCCATCCATTTATCCATCCATTCATCCATACATCCATCTACCACCCACCCATTCATTATCTGTCCACTCATCTATCCATCCATCATCCATCCACCCATTCATTCATCATCCTATCCATACGTCCACCCATCTACACATCCAGTTAGATTTGTTTATTATACTTAAAACAGTCCTTTGAGGTAAAATTGATATAAAATAAACTGCACAAATTGTGTGCTATTGATAAGTTTGTACCGATAGACACTCCAGTAAAGTCATCACCATAACTGAGATAATGAATATGTCCCTGACCCTCAAAAAGTTCCTGTGACCCCTGGTACACTTCCTTGCCCATCTTCTTACAACCACCAATGTGCCCTCTGTCAGGACTGACTAGTTTGGTAATTGACCTGTTAATGGATATTTGGTTATCTATAGTTTTTGGCTATTAAAAATAAGGCTGCTGTGGACATTTTAGGTACATATTTTGTACAGACACATTCTTTGATTTAGTCTTAGGTCCATCTATAGGAATAAAATGACTGGTTCATATGGTGGATATATTTTTAACCTTTAAAGAAACTGATTAACTGTTTTCCAAGGTAATTGTATTAATTTTTTCATTCCTATCAGCTGTATATGAAGGTTCCATTTCCTGCACATCTTCGTCAACACTTGATATGATCTGTCTTCTAAGTTTTAACAATTCTAATAGTCTAGAGTAGTGGTATGAGATTTTAATTTACTTTTCTTTAAAGGCTAGGTATTTAGTCTTCTTTTATGGGCTTATTTGTCATTGGAATGTCTTCTTCGGTGAAGAGTTCAGATAGTTTAATCATTTTAAAATTAGTTTATTTATTTTTATTATTGAATTTTATGAGTTCTTACTATGTTTGGGATACAAGTCCTTCATCAGCTGTATGATCGATCACATATTTGAGTCTCTCAGTCTGTAACTTGTCTTTCATTTCCTTAACAGTGTTTTCTGAAGAGCTAAAGTTTTAGAAATTTGATGAAGTCAAGTTATTAGATTATACTTTTATAGATCATGATTTTGATGATGAATCTAAAAAGGTTTTGCCTAGATTGAGGTGACAAGGTATTCTGTCTTCTAAATGTTTGATAGTTTTGCTTTATATTTAGATCTAATATGCCTGAATTAATTTTTTATGTATGATGCAAAGTATGGACACAAGTTCATTTTTCTTTTTGTGCATGGACACATAATCATTCCTGCAGGATTTGTTGGGGTTACCACGTGCTGTCCGCCGAATTCCCTGTGACCCTTTGTGGAAACTCTGCTATTCATGTGTCTGCGGGTGTATTTATGGGCTCTTTATTCTGCTGCATTGACCTACTTGTCTGTTTTTATGCCACATCTACAGTCTTGATTAGTTTTATAATAAGTCTTGAAATCAGATTATATTCTCACTCTCCTTTGCTCTTTTTCAGAGTAATTCTGGCTGTTCTACATCCTTTGCATTTTCCTGTACATTTTAGAATCAGTTTGTCAATTTCTACACGCAAGTCCACTGGCGATTTCTGTTTGGATTGTGGGGTCTGTGGATCACGTTGGAAGTTTGCGTTACTTACCAATACTGAGTCTTCATGAACACATGGACACAGTCTCTCTCTCCACTTATTTAAGTCTTTTATGTATTTTTCTTAGTAATGTTTTCTACTTTTCAGTGTGTAAGTATCTGGTATTTTCTTGTCTAATTTATTTCTAAGTATTTTATATTTTGATGTTATTGTGAATATTATTTTGTTAATTTTTACTTATGATTAGTAATTGCTATTAGAGACATTGAATTGATTTTATTATGTTGACATTATATCTTTATTGGTTCTAGTACCTTTATTGTTGATGCCATCAGATTTTCTGCATAAATAGATCAGCATGTTATCTGCAGATAGTTTCGCATCTTCTTTTCTATCTAAACTCCTTCCTTCCTTTCTTGCCCCCTTCCTTTCTTCCTTCCTTCCCTCTTCCCTACCTTCCTCCTCCCTTCTCTCCCTCTTTGTCCCTCCCTCCCTTCCACCTTCCTTCCCTCTTTCCTTCCTTACTTCATTTCCTACCCCGCTTCCTCCCTCCCTCCATCCCTTCTTCCCTCCCTCCCTCTCCTCCTCTCTCCTTCTCTCTTTTCCTGTCACCGTGTTGGTCTAAAGTCTATTTAGAACCCTTCGTACAACGCTGAAGTGGCAACAAGAACATCTTTGTCTTGTCCTCTGTCCTAGGGGAAAAGCATTAATTCTTTCATCATGATGTTTACTGTAGGTTATTTGTAGATGCTTTTTGTCAGGTTGAAGATGTTCCCTTCCAGTCTTATATTGCAGAGAGTATTTGCTTTGATTAGAAATGAACTTTGTTGAATTATTACAAACGAGGATATTTTCCCCCCCATCTATTGAGATGATCCTATGTATTTTTTTCTTTTTTAATTTATCAATCTGGTGAATTCCTTGATTTAGTTTTGAATGTTAAACTATTGTGACATTCCTGGGGTAAGTCCTACTGGTCATAATATATATTGCTTATATTGTTAGAGTCTGCATGCTAATATTTTCATTTAGCAGCTTTAAATGTATAATCCTGAGGGATATTGCTCTATTGTTTCCTTGTAATAGCTCTGTCTAATCTTTTTAGTGGCGTAAGGTTGATTTTATAGAACCTATTGGGAAGCATTTCTCCCTTTTCTATTTTCTAGAAGTTTTTATGCAAAATAGGTGTCACTTCTTCTTTAGATGTTTGATAAAATTAAGAAATGAAACCATCTCTCTATCCAGGCTTTATCTAGTATGTAGAGCTCTCCAGGTTCTGGAGTCAGATCACCTTAATTGGAGTCTGAACTCTAATGTTTCACAAGTTTGTGAACTTGGGCGATACTCCAAACGTCATCTGCAATAGTGAAGGAATAGCAAAGCATTGGTGCCTACATCAGATGACTATTGTGAGAATTACATGTAATCTGCATCAATAGAACTTATATCTATGTATATATAATTTATCAATTCATTTTACTTACTATTATTGCCATGTGCCCTTGTTTCCTGGACAAGATTGGGCTGACCAGAAAAAGACCTGGGGAAGAGTATATACTGGCTTTCTTTCCAGATTTGTCCTCATTCACCCAGGACTTTTTCTCCTTCCTCACTCTCCAGGTTAATTGAAAAGCAAATGGGTCCACTGTTTAACTTCTTTTCCTCATTGATAAGGAAAGATAGATATATACACATACGTATACACGTATATACACATCTATATATACATAAATATACATGTATGTATATATGAATATATATTATATAAAGGGGAAGGCAGGAATGAAGGCAAGCAGACAAGCAGAGAGAGGAAGAAGAAACACTTTATTTTATCTTTATTTAGTGTTTCATCTTGGTTGTTCCCCCTTGGGTCCAGGATGTGACCTGGGACCTTGGGATGGTTGTGGACTGTGCCTAACTGCTTCTCCACCAGGGCATACCATAAGGAAGGCATAGTAATAATATCAAATACTTAATGACCACTTACGATATGCCAGACATAATCCTGAGCATAATACCACATTAAATTCACCTACTTATTCCTCACAGCATCTTATGAGGTATGGATTGTTATGGTCCTTGATTTTAATGTTGGGAAATTGAATCAGAGGGATGAGTAATTTGCTTCAAGTTGCACAGCAACTAAATGACAGAAGTGGGATGTGAATCTAGGCAGTGTGGCTCCAGACCCCACATTCTTAACTCTGCCCTATTCTTATTCCTTAGAATTTGTTCTTGTGGGTTTTTTGGCGGGGAGGATCAAATAGAATAAACTGGGGCACATGGAAGTTGTCAGTAAGTGCTACTTTACTTTATACGAGCTCTATTCTAGAAGGAATCCTCTTTCAACACTCTGGTTATTTTGTTTTCTTTACCCTCTGTCCCCCATCACCTCAAATCCAGGGTCGACTCCAATTAGTAGAAGCTCTGTTTCAACAGAGAAGACCAGCTCCATTCCCAAAAGAACTTGGACTCTCAAGGCAAGAAAGCAATGCCAAGGTCCCTTAGCCTCTAACTTACACAAAGTGTGGTCCTTGGACCAGCAGTACCAACATCATCTGGGAGCTTGTTAGGCATGCACAGTGTCAGGCTCTTCCACAGACCTACTGAATCAGAATCTGTGATTTAACAAGACCCCAGGTGATTCACTGGCATGTGAAAGTTGAAGATCCCTACCTTCAATCAATACTTTTTCTGCTTAATCCTTCCAAGGGGTTGCTCAGTTGATGAGGTGATGGGAGTTCACCGACACATCCCCTGACAGCTGCTATGTTTGGATTGAGTACACATGCATCTTCCAAGGGCAGGAAATGCAAAGTCAAATGCCTTTGGTAGGCCAGGTGGAAACTGTGCTAACAGGAACCTAGATGCTCTGTGAACGCACACCCATTTTTTAGTACTTCTGATATTTTCAATACAGGTGGACATACGGATATTTATCTGACACCTCTTACTTGTTAAATGTAACATAAAAGAACTTGAATTCCAAAGAGGTGTGTGTGGAGGCCATATTCCCAGGGAGATACCAGTTTGTAACTTCTGGCTTAAAAGCAAATTCAAATTGTCTAGGATCTTGATAAATCAAGTATATATGACATCTTTTGAGTGTTTGGAAGATTTTGCAAAGTACACCAGACTTCCCGTGGTTTGGTTGTTTCCAACACCAGTCACACTCAACCACAAAAATTTACTTGCTTTTTCACCTTCTATGCTTTGGAATATACCTGTTCTCTCTGCATAAAACTATTTATTACCTTCCATCTATCTGACCAACTTTAGTCCATTCTTCAAGATCCAGGTCAATACTGACCACCTCTATGAGGAATTTCTGGTTTACTTCAATTAGAATTGACCACGAGTCCTTCTGCTCTCATGCCTGGACCATGTTCTGTTGAAATCTCTTATTCATATCCTTGTTTTCCCTCTACTTTCCAAGAGTCTTATGTAGTTCTTTATTCCAAATTTAGCAGCTTGAAACAATAAGCATTTACCGTTGCTAAGTTTTTATGGGTCACAAATCTGCGTATGGCTTACCTGAGAGCCTTGGACTCAAGGTTTCTCATTAAGGTTGTGCTGAGAGTATATACCAGGGCTATGTTCTCATGTGAACATTCAACTGGAGACAGTATCTGTTTCTAAGCTCACTCCCATAATTATTGGCAGGATTTAGCTATTTGTGTACTGTTGGAATTGAGGGTCTCAATTCCTTGCTGACTGTTGACCAAAGGGTTTCCTTAATCTTTGCTCAAGGGTCTCTTGTTGGATAGTTCATAATGTGGAACTAGCTTTCCTCAGAATGGGTGAGTGAGAGAGTGAGCCAGATGGAAGACACACTCTGTAACCTAATTCTGGACATGACCTCTCATGACTTCTGTTGTGTTCGCAATAAGCCAGTCACTAATATTGCACACACTCAAGGGGAGGAAATTGCATGGTGTAACTACCAGAAGACAGGAATGATTGCAGCTATCTTAGAGGGTGTCGACCATGATACTGAAGGTGTACTTTGTGTCACAGTTACTTGCTTAGCCTTGGGATTCATATTGTCCAGGTTCAAATCCCAGTCTTACTACATACTTGAGAAAGTACAGTTATCTGTAATAGGCATAAAAGTCTTTGTGATTCATCAAATTATCGTGGAGACTTTGCCTAATTCTGTACCTGACTCTAAAAAGTTTAGCTAGAATTAATCTTATCATTAAGAAATGATTATGGAAAGTACCAAAGTATACAGATAAGTGATTGATCATCAGAGAAATAGAATGAACAGCATATAAAGAGTGAAAAAAGTTTCTGGAGAGATACCCAGTTGCTTGAATCTCTCTTTGACTCAAGTTCCTTATTCCTAGACCTTTCTTTCTTTTCTCAATGACCAATTTGCTGCATCTTTACCCTAATTTGACCTCTACTCCACCAACTCTGCCTCATCTGCCAAGTCTAGTGGAATTTCCCTACTTTGCTCAGATGCTATTCTTCTCCCACACCAGATTGTTCTAGCTCTTGCCATTCCCCAGCCCAGAATGATCCCTAAGATTTTTTTGTTACACCCACATCCCACTGTGCAGTGGTTGGGTTTTGCAGGGAAGACTGACTTGATGGTGTGGGTTCATTGGGTCCATTACAAGTTCATTTTGCCATGCTTGAACTGACCCCTAACGGGTTCCTGATCATCTTTATTGTTTTAAGTTATGGGAAGTTGTTTATTTAGATGTCCATAATGGCTATATCTATCTTTTACTCTCACTTTCTGCTCCTTTTCATCAGATTGTCTATCTATTTTATTGAAATAGATATAATATCCAAATTCTATTTGTAAGCCAGTTCGGCAATAAGAGGCAGAGACAAGAGAGCCCGATGGACTCTTAAGTGAGATTTTATTGTTTCATGTGTAGGCTGGGAAAGCTGCTTTCTGAGAAGAGACAGAAGGAGCAATCTGAGGGAAGCTGTGAGAGAGGGGCTTTTAAGGGAGTAGTCAGACTAGCATGGAGGGGGTTAGAGGAGGAATTCTGATAAGGCCCCCTGGCTGAGCTGCTGATTTAGGGGCAGGGAGTCGATGGGCTGAATGTTAGGCGAGTGTGGAGGGGTGGGATGGAGTCCTTGAGTTCAGCAAACAGGAGGCGGGGTTGAACAGCATCTGGTCTTGCTTCAGACAGCAAAATGTTCTGTTTCTTATGCTTGGCTGGAAAGTGACAACTTTCAGTCTTTTTGTCTCTTGTATCACTATTGACAGCTTATATGAGTTGGGTGCCATTTAAGTCCTTGAAATGAATGATCTCAATAATCACAATAACTCCTACAAAGTTGTACTAGTGTTATACTTCTTTCACATTTAAGAAAAGTTAAGCTTTGAAAGACGAAGTAACTGACGTAGACACGGTTCAAAGCAATTTGCTGGTGGGGCGGTTAAGACGATTTACTGGTAACTCTTACGGAGGTTTCCTGTTCTCAGGGTAGTGGGAGTGCACTGGCTGCGTGGGCTTCTGCCCGGTTCTCCCATCCAGAAATAGTTTCACGGAAGGGAGTCATGCTGTCCAAATTAATCCTCATCAATTTCTGGTACCACAAACTATATAAATTGGGTCCTGCCCCATGCAGTTATTTCCTTAAACAACTATCTTATAAATCAGATAACCTATTTTGAATACCAGGTAAATATAAATAAAAGATTCCTCCAAATATGGACTCTTGGTTTGTAACACACATCAATCAAGTTCAGTAAAAAGTAAAAACAAAAAATTCCATAACTATAGATTCATATTAGCCTTTCCTGTGGTTTTAATAACCATTGTCAAACACCAATAATGAAAGTATAAACCCTTCCCAGTGCAAAGAGACCAGTCTCTTGTTTCGAATCCCATTTCTCCCTGATAAGATTTTTCTTCAAGTCTAAAGATGTCTTTTTTCTCTTTTACGTATTTTTGACTTGGAAAATTGGTAGGTAGAGCCCTCACATTGGCAGCAAAAGCTCACAGAACCTTTTTTTTTTTCATTCTTGCTGTAGTTCTTTTGTTTAAAACAGTAAAAATAACAAATCCATAATGGAATGCTTGCAGTGAGTGCTTCCCACTCAGGGTTCCAGAAATGCTGAGCCCAGACTGCAGAGCCTGTAATATGGATGACTTTTTCCCACTAGATTCCCTCTCCCACCTGTTCTTCTTGGGGCTGTATTTGTCTCTGCCCAAGGCCTTTGCATGGAGAGGGCCTATGTGCTTGGAAAATCCTGTTCTTTCTCCTGCCCTATCCTGGTCTCTTCCTCAAAGGGAGAATGTGGGACCTGAATACAGTATTCTCCACGTTTCTTTTTTAGACTAAGACCTTCAGACCAGCAAAGTTCACCTTGTTCATGCTCTGCAAAGATTCATGTAACACCTTCATCCACCTAATGTTTTCCCCAAAACAACAAGGGGGCCACCAGAATGCTGAGGCCACTTCATAGACCTGGAGAACTTCCTGGAAAATCCCTTCACTTACTTCTGCTTCTGAACTTCCTTGTGATGACCTGACTCCTATTCTTTTGCTAATTACAAACACTGGAAAGGTGGTCCACCCAAAAGCCCCCTCCCAAGGGTATAAACCTGAACACCCCCAGCCTGGAGTGCAGCTCTTTCTGCCTATGGGAGATGTACTCTTATGTTCTCGCTTTCTTTCTCCTTCTTTTTCTCTAATAAATTTATAAAGCTGCATTTCTTAATGTCTCAAAAATTCCTTCTCGAGCTGCTCATTTGCCAAACCTGAGCAGTCCTGAATCTTATGTGCTTCCCTTTTTGGCAAATTGTGCTCATCTTTCAGTGGCTCAAATGTAGTTAATTATGGTAGAGACTGACAGTGTGCTGTCTCTTCTCCTCCGAGAGCCCAAGTTCCTGTGAGCAAAGGCCATTCTCTCATGCTGCTATATCCCCAGGGGTTAGCACAGAGTACACTACTGGTGCTCAATAAATACTTGGCAGAGATTATTTCCCCTCCCTTTGGGGGTGTTCACCATCCTGTAGGTTTGCTAATCACCAGTTGAGTGGCCAGAGATTTTTGCCTTTCAATCTGTGCTTCAGTTTCCTCTTCTGTGCAGTGGAGATAACATAATGCTGATCATAGAGTTGTCATGAGAATTTGTTGAAATAATACATGTGAATCTCTTAGAAAGTATCTCTTGCATAGTTAATGCAATGCTTACAAATATTAGTGTTGATGATGATGATGATGATGATGATGAAGTGCTTAGTGCTGTGTGGAAACTTTGAGGATCCATGAACAAGCAATGATGTTGGAGGGGTAATATTGGATGGAATGTTCAGGAGAGAGCTTCTTGGAAGAGTGGATGTTTGGGGTGAAATCTGAGCAGCAAGAAGGAAGGATCCAGGGGAAGACCTTGGGGGAAAAGCCTTTCAGCAGAGAGAACAGGTTCAGGGTTCTTTAAGGAGGAATAAAATTTGTTTTATTAAGAGACGGTGAACAGACCAGTGTGACTGGAATGGAGTGAGTAACAGAGAGGGTAGCAAGAGAGAAGGTCCGTCACGCAAGGTCCTTCAAGTTACAGCAAAGAATTTGGATCTTATTTTTTATCTGTTAACCCAATTGAAGGAATATATTACATTATATAGGCTTCAGGTATTCACCATCGTAAATCAACACCTATATATAATACACTAAACTCACCATCAACCATTGAATTCTGTTCACCATAAATTTTCCAGTTTTACCCACTTTGCCTGTCTCCTCCGTCTTCCCTTCTTGGAACCTGTCATTTGATTTATAGACCGAATGTCTTTTTTGCTTGATTTCATTAGTTTGTTTCTTTGGTTTCTCTAGATGAGTGAAATCATATGATATGTTTTTCTCCTAGGTGTTTAGATCTTATTTGAGGTGTTGAAGGGTTTCAAGAAGAACATGGCATAATCTTATTTTACCATGGTCACTCTATGGAAAATTGTATGAAGATTCCCCCTCAAATTAAAAATGGAATCACCATATGATCCTGCAGTTCCCAAGAAATATATCCAAAGGAAATGAAAGATATGTCTCAAAAAGACATATGGATCCCCCCCACATTGACTTAAGCATTATTTACAAAAGCTAAGATATGGAAACAATCAAATGTTCGTTGATGGATGAATGGATACAGGAAATATGGTAGATACACACAATGGAATCTTATTCGGTCACAAAAAGAAGGCATTGGTGCCATTTTGGGGGTTTTATGCTAAGTGAATAAGTGTATGATTTCACTTATATGTGAAATATAAAAACAACCCAAACAGCAAAAAACTTGAACTCATACAGAGAAGAGATTGGTAGTTCACAGAGGGTGAGTGGTGGGAAGTGGGTGAAATAGGTGAAGCTGAGAAAAAAACTACAAACTTCCAGTTATAAGATAAATAAGTCTTCAGGATATAATGTCTAGTATGGTGATTACAGTTAACAAACTATATTATATATCTGAAAGTTGCTAAGAGAGTAAAAAGTTCTCATCACAAGAAAAAATATAAAACCATGTGGTGATGGGTGATAACTAAATCTATTATGTTTAATCATTTTGGAATATCTACACATCAAATCATTATGCCATATACCTAAATTAATAAAAAGTTATGTCAATTACATCTCAATAAGCAATATACATAAACAAATAAGTACATCACTCTGACTACATATGGAGAATGAATTATAGGGACAAGATTGGGAATGTGAACAGAATATGTCTGACAAATAGGGTATTTCTGCAGGTTGGAAATGACACAAAGACCCTGAGCTGAGAATGAGCATAGTTCGTTTTGGGGGAACAGAAAAATTACACGGTGGCAAGAACCTGGTGTGCTTGGAAGAAGATGCATCTGTGAATATAACTTGATCCCAGACTGTGAAGGCCTGAGGATGTTCTGAAGTGTTAGAACTTTATCATGGAGAAAAGAAGGAAAGTTATTTAAGCAGAGGATTGATAGGCAGTATCATTTGATCAAGGTCCACCCAGAAGAATGAAAACCTTTCTAGGTATTTCAAAAAGAAGGCATTTAATGCAGGGAAGAGCTGAGAAACCAATCAAAGGGTGGTCCGGCAGCTCACAGGTTTTAAACAGCAGGAAGCCAGTCCCACTCTTTGGGTTGAGGTTGTGGAGGGGGACATCGGAAAGAGGTGCTATTGTGGGAGAGACCTTTTCCCTGACCCCAATGCAAAAGTTATTCTGCCAGGACTGTTATGGTACGACAGAGGCTGTATCTATGTCATGCTCTACGGAGACCGCAGCTATGCCCTGTTATTGTGACCAAGAACAAACAAGCATCGCCTCCCTGCTCTACAGCTGTGCATAACTGATAGGAGTTGCCAGCAGAAACAACACTTAGCCAATGAGATGAATCATTACCATTATCTCAGAATATAAAAGGAGCATCCCTAGATACCCCGCCCCTCCCCGTTGCGCAGCTTTGGGTAACGATACCACTGAGCCAGTGCTGGTGCTTTCAATAAATTGCTGTTTTCGCTACCTTTGAGTGCCCGCTGTCAGTCTTCCATCTGGAGGCTCTGCCATAACAATATTACCAGAATCCAGAAGCTGGGACACTCCAGTAGGAAACAGATTCAGGACAGGAGCTGTCTGGCCACAGGAGAGATGTAGGAACTGCTGGTCACTGCTGGAGACAGACAGGCTGAGAGAGAAACATCCTGACTTGTCTCTTTCCAGCCACAGATGTCTCATCAGTGCCTCCCATTGGCCAAACCCCATCAGAAGCCAGATGGCAAGGAAGCCTGAGGAACACAGCTGGCAGGAGAAGGACGGGAATGGCTGTGGTCAGGACCAGTTCTGTTTTCTAGCTGTGCTGAGGAAGGGCAGTATTAGGCATTAGCAGATTAATTAGGAGATTCCTGCTAGATTCTAAAGGGTCCATGGTGAGAACCTGAACTCAGCAAAGACAGTGGAGGGACCAGCTCAAGGAGCATGCCAAAGCTGAGGTGACAACCTGAATGTAGGGAGAGCAAGAGGAGGAAGAGCGCGTTGGAGGTCTCTAGTTTGGGCAATTGCGTAGAATCTAGGGAGAGAGGGAGGAGTGATAATGAAGAGTTGCGTTTCAACGTCCTGCACTGGAGGTTCTTGCATGTCACCCACACAGACATCTTATGTTCCCCTTCAGAGCCTCTGTTTCATTCTGTTTGATAATGATGAGTAATATAGATAGTATTTATTGATGCCTGCAATGTTCCAGGCATGGCTCCAAGTCCTTTGTAAAGTATAATAACTAATTTGATCCTTAAAATGTCCTCAGGAGGCAGATATCATTGTTAGCACTATTTTACTGATGAGGAAACGGAGGCAGAGAAAGACAGCAGGTGAGCCAGGTTCAGCTCACCTTGTCGGCGAGGGATATGATGGACATTCAGGCAGCCTAGTGCAATCGGCGTCACCTTCTTGGTATTGTCATGAGAATTCACTGAGGTCCCATGTAGCACAGAGCCTGATTAAGGTCACCGTATTTTGTTTCAATGCTATAATTGGAAAAGTGTTAGCTTGGGTGAGAAATTTTGGCTCACACACACTTTAAAAAATAGTTGTATTATTTCTTTTGCTTACATTGCTATATTCATTTTAGGATATTGAAATGGCACCTCAGTCTGGGCTCACATCACCTTTAAGATAATGTTGATATAGTGTGGAGAAAGGGAGGAGGTGTGAGAGATGAGATAACAAGAGTATTTGAAGTTCTGCAGACTTGGATTTGCATGTGGTCTCTTCCCTTACATCTTGGTGAACAAATGAACTTAAACGTTCTGAGTCCTGGTTTATTCCTTTGTAAAATGGGCGTTGGGAGGATTAAGCAAAGTGACGTGGGGGTAGTGTCCATCTCGGTGCATGGCTCGCACAAGTGTTGGTCACTATTGGGTCTTTTTTCCTGGGGAATCTCTTGGTCGAATGGAGCAAGAGGACTGTGGGTTCTGGTTCATCACTAGGGATTTGTCTTTTGGTGAGTCTCTTCCACTCTTGACCTTGGTTCCTCATCATCAAGGAAGTTGAATTTGATGCCCAAAGCTTCAGATCTGTGATCTCATGTCCCCAACTTTCCATGTTGTCAAATCCCATCATGTGTTGACCTCCCAACCATGCCGAGCACCTGGGGAAATGAGGACCTGGTTGAGAACAGGTGGCCTGCGGGAGAACCAGTTTGTCCTTACGGGCAAGGATTTGACAGTATGAGGACATTCTGAGTTAGTCAGGACAAAGGAAGGAGGCTTGGGGTTGAACAGCACTCGAAGAATGTCTAAAGGATTTAAATCATCTTGGAGATGCACATTCTATTCCTACTGTCATTATTTCTTTAAATTTGGGCATGAATCAACGAATCATTTTGCTTTCACCTTTCTTTATTCACCTAAAAATTACTATTCTGTGTGCCTATAATGTGCTGGGAGCAGCAAAAGGTGCTGGAAATACAGCTGTGATCAGCAGTCTTCCTAGAACTGGGGTGCCAATGAAACGACAAGAAACAAACATGCATACAAGGCAATTGAATGAAAAATAAGAAAGAGACAGGTAAGACAGGCAAGTGTGCTGGAGAGGCCTCTTTGTGAAGGCAGCAGCTTCCCTGTGAGGAGGGGAAGAGAATCCAGGCAGAGGGAACAGCAGGTGTAAAGCCTCAAGGCAGAATGAGCTGAGAGCCAACCCGATGAGAGGAGATCATGCAGCATCTTCTAAGTAGCTTTTGCTTTTATTCCAAGTCAGCTATTGGAATGCTTCAAGTCTGGGAGGGACAGTCTGGGTTAAGACTTCATTTACATTTCAAGAGTGCTCAGAAACCTTTGGAAGCAATTTTCTCTGCTGACTTAGAAGAATTAATTAGTTAATATCTGCATGACACTCAAGAATCTTGGAGGCACAGGAACATATTATGATTTCCCCATCGAGGCTTTCTGAATGGAGGTCTGAGTACCTGGGATTCTTGCCCAAAGGAGGCTGAATGAGAAATGGCCCATAGTCCCCTGCTCAGGAAAACATTTCTTTCTCCTGCCCTGCTGGGAAATCTCACTTCCATTTTTATAAGGCCAAAGAGGGCTTTGGAAACAGGATCCGTTCTGACTCTGTAATTAATTTCAAGGAAAGCCTTTTACCTTCACTGCTTATAAAAAGATGAAAAATAACTTTTGTTTAGGTTACACCTTTCTCTAGAGAGCTCGCTCACCAACAGGGAAGTTGTTCTTCTCACTTTCTCAGTCACTTCCCTTTCCATTTTGTTTTTGAAACGAGCTTGAAATGACACCAAAGTTTTCCAAGCTGTGTGGGGCAATCCAGCTGAAGTCAGCAACTTCTCCCTTCACTCCATCCCTGGACCTTAGCCTGACTCCATTCCCTTCCTTTGGAGAATCTGGATTTTTGCTGATGATTTTCATCGGGTTAACCTCTCTCCTACCATATTCCTAGTAACAGTGAATGTCACTTCTGCTTGCCCGCAGCCAGGCTCTCTACACACTTCATCTAGTGATTGAAAAGGTCCAGAAGTCGGGACTGTTGCTTTCACACCTGTCACAGATGAGGAAACGGAGCCGAGGAACTTTGTGTGTTCATGCTGCGTGTAAGGGGCAGGGATGGGGCTAGAACCCAAGCAATTTTGTGCCAGACACACACTGAAATATTACTGCCTCCTTCGGCCAAAAACCCTGAGGGCAGCTTAGATATCTTGGCAGCTCCTTTGTGCAAGTACCACAGGCAGGGCCCCCAAGTCATACTCTTTATTTGTTTTATGGGTGGCAGTCGCATTTTTTGTTCTTCTTTTTTTGTGTGTGAAGCGGTGGGTGTGGGAGGTGGGTGGGTGCAAAATGGAGAGAAATGCCTTTTATGGATTGTCTGCTAAACCTTGTGATGTTGTTGCTGTGTCTTGGTGCCAGACAACTGTGCCTGCTGACTTAATGGCTCTGGAGGATGACAAGGCTTAAAAAATCGACTGTCACTGCAGAACTAGGAACAGATTGAAATAGAGTGCCTGAGTCATCTGTTAGAGATGCCTCTCTGGGCTCCTGTCAGGTCCTGCCCAGTTAGAGCCAGGAACGGATTCAAGAACAGCACCTCTGCTTTCATCTAGGCCTAAGGGCTCTGTCCCTGGTGAGGGGGCTGCCGGACAGACATTGCTGCCTGAAAACGACCCACTTTGGTGACTGCTTGTTGCTGAAGGGTGCAGCTGAGATACAGGAAAGATAGTGATTAGTAAAGTGAGTTTCTCAGCAGGGCTGGTGGCAAGGGCGAGGAGATCCGCTCCAGATTGCCTGCAAGGCTCCTGTCTGCTTCCATTACCCCATACCCCTCAGCAGCCCACACGGCTAGGTACCCCCAGTGCATTCCCAGGGTGTGTACCCCGCACCCATTGCCCCACTCATCCTCAGCCTCCTGCCATGCTGTCTCCAACCACAGCTCCATACCAGCCCTTGCCTGGAAGCTATCGTCACTGCTAACGCTATAAACATTTTGAAGAGCGTGGGGTTTAGAATCAGAGCAGCCCTGAATAGACAGCCCTCCCCATTCTAAACGTGTGTAAGCCGATCCCATGGAAACTGAGGAGGGCTGGCTGCCACCAGTCAGGATGTCAGCAGAAGCCAATATAAGTCACACAATGTACTTGGGTTCCTTACGCATTCTTGTGGGAAGGCTGCGATGCACACATCTTTTTAGCAAGGTGGAGACAGACCTTTTGAAAGGGAATAGTGGACTCACAGGTATGATGGCAGGGAGGCCTGAGGGTGTGTCTACTGATATTGATGATGGGGAAACCAACTGACTTTGAATCCTGGTTCCGCTAGTTACCAGCTGTGTGGCTTTGGACAAGTTACTTAACCCCTCTGTGCCTTAGTCTCACCGATTTAAGAACAGTATCTAACTTTTGGGTTGTCACACAGATGAGATTGTTCGAAGTGCTGGTGTCTGGCACTGTGTTAGCACTCAATGAATTTTAGCTATAAAAGAAAACCGGTGAATAGAGATCCAGGGTCTTATTTTCACCTGGGAAGATGGAGAGACTTGGAAGCAGCAGAGGCTGCTGAAAGGGAAGGAATAGATTTGCCATGAGGCTCTGTAGCCTGGCAGGGAATGGTAAAGATGCGGGTGAGGGTGAGTGAAACACACTGATGAGACTCTGGGTTCATCCAGAAAGAATTCATGGAGGGAGCCATTTGGTCAGGATCACACAGCAAGTTTATTATAAGCAGAAAGAGTGAGGTGAAGCTCCCTGCGGGCGCGAGAGTCACATCCAGGGAATGCACACGTGTGTACGACCCGTGCAGCCTGCCTCTCCCTCAGCCAATGTGGATTCTTGACTATATATGAGGGGAGGGTTTCTTCCTTCATGGGTGTGTCCAAGTACCTGGAGCAAAAACATGTGTGTATCTAGGGGTGTGTCCTAGACTCAAGTTGCTAAGGTGGGGTCATTGCTTTTCCCCAGAAAGATTTAGGAGTCTCAGGTTTTGACAGTTAGTTTCTCCTCACACATCTGCATACCACCCTCTAGATTTTAATCTGTGCTGTCCCGGCATCAGTAACGATGGCTTAGAGACATGTGTCTTTCCTGCCCCATGGGTAGCATTGATCAGAAGGAAAATCTGTGGTCTAGGAAAGTTGAAATTTATTAGAGCAAATAATATGTATGTAAAAACTTTGTTTCCACGAGTGTGATATACTAAATAGATGATGTCTTTGTCCTGGATTCCTGGAACAGAGCAACTAAAACCCCTGGAATTTTCTGAGTGATAGGAGTGTCTCTTATTGCTCACAATGAGTCCTTCAGGTCACAACCGAGTTTATGCTAAGGGATGACTTAGGGTGGGGCCCAGGATGGAGCTGCTCACCAGAAAGAACAAGTCACAAGAGACTGGAACCTTCCGTTCTACCCACTGGCCTCCCAGGAGGAAGAGGCGCATGAACAGGGATGGAGTGTAGACTGAGCCCTGTGTTAAGCTCTATAAAAACACCTGATAACAAGAAGAACTTCGAAGAACTTTGGGGTTGATGAATGCATGCATGCTGGAAGGGTGGTGCACTGTCGTCTCCATGGGGACAGAGGCTCTTGGGCTTGGGACCCTTCTGGACCTTGGCCTCTGCACCTTTTCATCTGGCTGTTCATTTGTGTCCTTTACAACATATTTTATAGCAGACTGGTAATAGTAAGTCAAGTGCCTCCCTGGGTGTGGCAGCCTTTACAGCAAAATATCAAACTGAGGAGGGCCTGGGAACCCCTGACTGGTAACCAGTTTGGAAAGACATATGGGTAACCTGGCGACACATGATGTGTGATTGGCATCCGAAGTGGGGACAGTCTTCTGGGACTGAGCTCTTCATCTGTGGAATCTGCATCAGCGCTTGAAGTGTTAGAATTGAATGAGCTCTGTCGCCCCCTGGTGGAGTAGAGATTGTGTCAATCATCTCCAAAGGACACAGGCCACATACCCTTGGGTTCGAGTCCCGGACTGGATGGAAACACCAGTGTGAACAATTAAATAAAAATAAAGATGCTTCTTTCTCCTCTCTTTTCCTGCCTTCCTGCTGACTTGTCTTTGAAATTCCTGGCTGCACCTTCCCTTAAAAAAAGAAAAAGAATTGAATGAACTCCAGGACATCCAACGGGTCTGCAGAGAATGGAGAATTGCTTAGCGTGGGAAACCTACCTGTTTGGTGTCAGAAGTGTTGGGGAAACCAGAAGTATGAAGGAGAGGGTTTCTCTTCAGACAGGAGTTATAAGGGTCTGATGGGTCTGATGATCTGGTTATGCTAATTAAGAAAAGCTCTGCTCTTTAGACAGGTAGGCATGGAATAAGACTAGGCTAACAGTTTAATCAGACAAGTCTTGGTTGGAAAGATAGTGGCTCATGAGATAAAGAGAAGAAATTCTGGAGCGTTTCTGTCATCATAAGAGGAACATGAACTGTTGACCTCAAATAAAAACAGTTGGTTATTCAGCAACAAAACGGGTTTATTCGGAAAGAACAGGAAATACAGCAGTTTGAAAAATTAATTTATGGCGAGACCCATGTGTGCTTCCTGGAATCCAAGGCCAACAACCCCCACATGGCCCTTGGAGGACCTTTCTCCTAGTTCCGTTGGAAGTGGAAACAGCATCACTTCCCACAGGAGATGCACGGCCTGTTGGGTCCCGGATTTAGCTGGTTTAGACCTGGCAGCCTAGGCACTCACTTTCTAGCCTCCCGACCTCATTTAAAGAGAGTTTCTATATACACAGTACTGTCCACAGAACCAGGAACACAGCTGGAGTTCACCCACGTGGTGCCCACTCCTGATTGCCTGGTGTACAAGGCAACAGGCAATGAAGAAAATGTTAATTATAGCTGCGTCACTGAGAAAGAGACAGGACTGAAATTCGGGAGAGGCTCACACAGAGAACATGGAAGGACTAGCCTCGCGAAGAACATGACTGTTCTTAGTTTGCATTTGGGGGAGTGTCCTGTGTGCAGCATAAGACAGCCCTATCTCTTGCCAAGTGTGATTGAGATGCCCACAGAGACCAAGAGCAGTGAAAACACGGCTCTGTATCTGTCCTGCTGGTTATCATTGTAAGGTCGGAAACACAGGTATCAGCAGTCTTATCCAAAGGAGGAAGTTCATTATCAGCCCAGATCGTGTTGACAAGTGTCTCATCCAACCCACGTCTGTGAACAAGAGGAGCTGACCAGCACACTTAACCTCCTAGCAGGGACTGATGTCGTGAAGTTGTCAGTTACTGTCATTCACAGACTAAAGGACAGAACAGGTGGCAGTGTTCCCCAGGCCACCACGGAGGGCAGGCTCGCTGGTGTCAGGTTTTGAACCCACTGGTCTAGTAACTTGAGGGAAATGCACAGCGAATACCATGAACTTACAAGTTGACCCTTAAACAATGTGGACTTGAACTGTGAAGGTCCATTGATCTGTGGATATTTTTTTTCTGTTATCTGTTGGTTGCATCCTGGATGTGGATTTCTGACTACTCGTGAGGGAGGGTCAGTGTTCCTAGACCCCACAGTTGTTTAAAGGTTAACTGTTCATAAAAACGAAATAAATGAATATATATAATATAATAATAATATGCACACTATTATTATATATTCTATGCAGATAACATATAATATCTATTTTCTATTTGCTATGTATATATATGTATATGTATACAGACACAAATTTAGAAATACGTAATTAGATCGTGTGAGTTAGCACATTTTACAATCACGGGCTTTTAGTCGTTTATTGAAACTTTCTGGGATCCTGTAAAGCTTCCTCATCATACTTTTAATAAAGTCTTGGCACTCAGTCAGAACTTTAAGCAAATGCCTGGGCACTAAACAAGAATCACTACAGAGAGCAATCAGGATGGAATTAAAAACAAGAGTAGCACCCACCTTAAACAGCAAAGTTGAGGATGAAGGAAACTTGGAAAAAATGACACACAGGATGTAGATGGACATTGATTATAATAATGACAGGTCATGTTTAGTGACTGACAGACAGGCCCATGGAAGACTTGAACCCGGATGAACTCTTTCAGCCACAAAGACAGGGGTGTGCTTTCGTCACCATTGTGTGAGTAAGGAAACCAAGGCCTGCTGGCTGATAAAGGCCAGAGTCAGAGTGACAATAAGTGGGGACTGAGCATGCCATCGTCATCATTACTATTTCTTCTGTGAAAATGAAACTCTGAACTGCAGCGGTGGTTTCTTGTGAAACTTCTAGTTGCAGTGAAATGCGCAAAGTTCCCATTTCTGGTTGGGAGCTGTATCATTCTCAATGAATCTTTTTGTGGTCTTCATAACATTCCTGCAGGTGTAGTAATCGGTGAAAATTTTGGCAGAGTGAATTCTGTGCTCCTACTGCTGTGGAAACTCTCTTGCTCAGGCCTCCTATCTGCAGAGCCTGCTTCACTGACCCACCGAGCTGTCTCAGCTCATCGGATTCGTGGATCTGCAGCTGGACTGACATTTTTCTAGGTCTTCTTTGTCTGTGGGTGGGTGACCATCTTTATGGTCACCCAGGTGACGAACCTGTGGTCCTCCATTTCTTCCCTCTCTTTCAGTGCCCACCCCCAAGTCCAACTGGCCATCAAGTCATTTGTTGCTACTCCATAGTCTTCAAATTTGGCCCTTGCTCTAGCCCTAAGGCAGGTCCTTATAGGTTTTTATTATTGTTATTATTATTATTATTTTAAAGGAAACGGGCAGGAATGAAGGTGAGAGACAGGCAGGCAGGAGGAGAGAGGAGGAAGAAGCACTTTGTTTATTTTGTTTAGTTGTTCATTTTGGCTTTTATCTTGGGCCCGGGTTTTGAACCTGGTGGGTCCTTGGCATATATGACCTGTGCTCTGGGTCAAAGGCAGCTGACTGACCCACTGCTTCACCAGGGCACACCTAAACTCTTCTTAAACTAGGGCAGCAGCTATTTTCTAGCTGGTGATCTTGCTAGGTTTTTGCTATCATCCTCCTCCTCATCGTTTCTTTTGTTTACATTGCTCTATAATTTTCTTTGCTGCCTTGTTTTTACTATTTATTTTTATTCTTTCTTCTAGAAATTGTTGTGATTCCTATTACCTTTTGTGAAAACTTGAAGGCATACACCTTTCTTTTAATTCAATCAGCAGTGAGCTTAGAGATCTGAAAAGAAGTTCTCAAATCTGTGTGAAACCAGCAGCATCAATACAGAACTGCAATTTGGGAGTAGAAGATGAGAAATCTCCTTTAGGATTTTCTCTGCTCAGACATTGTGGATTTAACTCCGTCACTTTTTAAATTCTAATAATACAACTTTCAGGGGACAATGAACCTTGTCTCCATACTGAAACGATCCTTTAGGGTACTAGCTCTCTCTCACTGACTTCAGTGGTCAGAAGGGACTGTTTCATTATTCTTCAGTGTTTACCTGGGGTTGCTATTCTGTTTTTCTGGCATGGGTCTTTGCATATTTGAGAAGATCTTTCTGGAGACTTCTCTGCAAACGATAGCTTGGCTGGATACAGAACCCTTTTGTTGAGGCTCTTTAGTGCTTTATCAGTGATGGCCCAGTATTTTCTAACATTTTACATGGTAGAGTACACATCTGAAGTCAACAGATTTCCCCCCTGGATGCTGATAGGAATTAAAATAATTTTTTTCACTACAGCATTTCTATGTGTGGCTCTTATTGGACCAAGCAAATATTCAGTTTCCCATTTCATTTTTTTTTGGTCTTTCTCCTTTTTTTTCTTTAAAAAATTTTGTTCTTTTAGCCTCCATTTTAAAGCTATCACCTTTATTTAGATTCCATGTGATTCTTCTATTTTTTTTTTTTTTTTCCAAATTATCATGCGTTTCTCCCTTTTGGGATTTCTGATATTTTTTTTCCTAATTAAAAAGTCATTTTAGCAATTCCTCTGAATCCAGTGGGAGAGAGGAGTTTTTTTCACGTTCTTCTTCCAGTTGCTGACTCTGGTTTTCTGTGGCCTGGTCTCCTAGGTGTCGCCTCCAAAGCAGCTTCTAATTTGATTATTGTGGTTTCTTCACCTTTAGATAATCCACCCCCATCCAAAATTAATTTCTCACTGTCACCGTTTGTTCCCATTTCACAGATTGGAAAGACTTCTTACATCTTGTTGAGATCACAGATAAAATATCGTCAACATGTTTTCCTCCTTCCCCTCCTCTTCTCACCTTCCTCCTTTCCTTCCTCCTCTTCTTTCTTGCTTGGCAGTAAATTAATTCCCTTCACTCTGCAGAGAGGTTCTTCCTTTGAACTGCAGCCTATTTTTGGATGCCTCAGGCTGTTTTTATAAGAAGGATCTTTGGATCCACATTTAGAAAAGGGAAGGAAAACCAAAAAAGCACTACCAGTCGGTGACCAATTTTAGGGATCCAGAAACGTGTGTGTGTGCATGTGTTCGTGCATGCATAGGGGATGGTTATGGGGTATGGAAGAAACAGGCTCGGGAAGCCCCTGCAGGGTCTCTGGCACACAGGGTGAGAGGGAAGATGGGGCTTTTTCCCACCCAGAGAAAAAGGTCTCACTAAATGTGGCTCTGAAATGGATTTGACTACCAGTCATTGGAGGAGGAAACTTGATTTGGCTAAGATCTGAGGCTGGGTGTGTCTTTTTTGAAAAATTTTTAAAATCTATTTTTATCATTCTATTGATGTATAATTGACAAGTAAAATTGATAGATACTGAAAGTGTGCAATGTGATAGACTGGCATATGCATATATTATGACAGAATTCCTCTCATTGAGCTAACAAATACTTCTGTCTCCATGTTCAAATTGATTTAGGCTGCCCCAGTGGCTTAGTGGTTAAGTCACCACCACCAACCGGCACAGTCCACATGCATCCCAAGGACCCAGGTTTGGAACCTGGGACTGAGGGGAACAACCAAGATGGATAACAAAATAAAATAAATGAATACTTCTTCCTCTCTCTTTCTGCTGGCTACTCATCTTCATTCCTGCCTGCACCTTATTTTTTTAAAAAAAAATCGATTCTAAACAGGTGAATTTGTTTACTTCTTTAATTTTATCTCAATTATTTTCAGCAATCTAGGAATGTGTTTCCTTAAACTCCCTGAAACTCTCTCAAGTTCTGTTTTAATCAGTGCTGAATATTTTAACAATAGGTCTTTTTTTGTGTCTTTGAAATTTTAGGTAATATGGATGCCAGTGAAGGTCACACTGTCCTTTGAGATTGATGCACAAGTTTAAACTCTCCCACACTCCTTTGGGTATTTGAGGTCTGAAGGTGGGTTTTAAAATTCACCCTCCTATACCTGCCTCACCTGGGAAGGCTGAGTTCTACGCGTAACCTTCCCTTTAGTTACATTTCAGAAGCGCATTCAATCACCCAGTTCTAGGTGCTGGGACTGCAAGAGTGAGGAAAACAGACATCACCTTTGCTCTTGGGGACGTCCAGGCTGTAGATCTGAGCCAACAAGATTGTAGTCAGACATTAGTTAATCATCTAATAATCCTAGGAGCAAAGACTAATCACAAACTGAGTGTGAGGACGGAAGTCGGGGGTGCTTCCTGGAGGAAGTGGCATTTGAGCTGTGAGCTGAAGGATGAAGAGACACCAAGGAAGCCAAAATGGGTTGAATAGGCATCAGCAGTGCACCCCTAGTGGGTAGGAGGAAATCTGAACTAGTTGTGGAATCTCTTGGGGTTGGAGTGTGGACAGAAGAGGAGGGGCCTGGACAGGAGGGATGGGGTAGCTGTACCAAATGATCTCAGAAGGGTTGATGAGTGACAGGACAAAGGTCCCCCAAAAGGCATGGGTGATGCCATTTTGTGCTGGGGGCGCCATTGTGAGTGGCATTTGGCCAGGATTCTCCTTGGGCCTTTGTCTTAACCTTTCCTGGTGGCATCAGGTCCTAGCAGGTCCTCACTGTTTTGACTAATGACTTGTATTAATATTTCAATGGATTTCTTAACAGACTCTTTGCCTCAACAGTCACAGACCCACCACTCCCTGGAGTGAAGGGCAGCGGCACCAGCCTGGATCTGAAACCATGCCCTGCCTCCTACATTCCTTAAGACCCGCAACTCCCCCCTCTCCTATTAGACTAGCCGGTAGCCCTTCGCCCTGGGTCTGGTGCTCTCCTCTAGTGAGCCTGCCCACTTCCGAAAGTTCCAGTAAAAATAAACCTTTTTGGATCCTCAAAGCATTTCTAGGTCACTCCTGTGCTCCCCAACGAAGAAGTCCTCAGACCTTCCGAGGAAGCGAACAGCTAGGTCGTAGTGAAGCACCCAGGCTTCATCCTAAGAACAATGGGAACCTGGAAAGGTTTCTTTCAAGGCTGGAGCTGGAAAGGGTGATGACTCAATGGGTGTCACCTTTTGGAACAGTAACTGCAAATGCAGACTCGCCTGGAGAGGAGGAGACCCAGGCAGGTCTAGCAGGCCCGGAGAGACCACCCCCGTGTTCATATGCAGGTATGAAGGGACTAGGTTTTGTTTTTCTTTTCCTTTTTGCTTTTCCTGTGTGAAAACCAGCTACTGTTGTTCCTCCTTATCTGTGGTCTCACTACACGGTTTCAGTTACCGGCGGTCAACTACTCTCCGATAATATTATGTACAATAAGATATTGAGAGAACATTCCTATACCTTTTATTACAGTGCATTGGCCATCATTATTCATTTTAGTATTTGTTCTTGATGCTCATCTCTTGCCGTGCCCATTTAGTGAGTTAAACCTATCACAGGTGTGCGTGCATGGGAAAACACACAGTGTATGCAAAGTACTGTGGAGGTTTCAGGCATCCCCCAGGGGTCTTGGAATATACTCCCCCAAGAGTAAGGGAGACTATGGACTGATGTGGTGGTTTGTTCAAGTGTGTGTGGGGATAGATGAGGGAGAGCATCACTTACTTGAACTTGTTGATAGGTGTGAGGGCAAACTCACACCAGATGTGTGAGGGCAAACTCCTCTGGTCATCGCCTGAGGATGTCTGTCCTGCAGGCTGCCTGTCCAGGACCTCTGGAGGCCCCCAGGATTGAACCAGGCACCCAATCTTTCACCTGCTCATGCCTGGAGTCCACACACAGCCCTCAGTGTGCAGAATGCAGGACGGGAGATGGTTCTATCAGCTTCTGTCACTTGCCCACCACAGCACCTCTTCAGGAAGGAGAGTCGAGGGTTGAGACCTCAAAGGCCTTTCCTGGGGTCCTGTCCACCCTGAAGTGACCCTGCTTCCCTGGCACTCTTGACATGTCAATCACACTCCCGCTGTAGCCTCTGCTCAATACCGGTGAGCGGTGGCTGGAAAGCTGTGCTCACAACATCAAGAATTCTGAACATCAATATATGTTTCTCAAAACATACCTCTGAATAGCCTTTTTGAGGAAAGCCCAGTTTACACTTCTCAAAACAAGAAATGAGAGCCTGCTCCCTTCCTACACTGTCTTTTTTTTTTTTTTTTTTTTTTTAATGTCTGCTACTATTTGGAAGGAAATTGCTGTGTCTTGCTGCTTGGCTCTGCAGTTTTCTCTGGGAGCTTACTTATGAATTGCATTTCCTCTTTCATCAGTGTCTGCTCAGGTCACAAAGGGTTAATGTAAAATGGCTTGATCCCCTGCAGGGAGTCCTGCCTTGGAGCTACAACTAATTATTCTGGCTCTGGGAGATCTCTGAGCTCATTTCAAGGTAGATCAGAGATGATTTTTTGAAAATGTTTTCATCAGTGGGTGGCTTTTGTGGGAGCTGGGAGGGAGGGGAGGTTCTTCCTCAGGACTAATTGGGTGTTTGTGTGCGATGAGAAAAATAGCTCTTGGAATCTCTTGTTGGTTGTTCATGTGTTTTTAAAATTCTGTCGCCAGACTGGTTATCCCTAGAAAATAAATTAATGGACTCTGCAAATCAATGAAATAATTAGTAGATCATTTCTGGGGGAAAAGAATGTTTTAAAATGGAAGTTAATGTGACTGACTCCAGAGGTCAGGCAGGTGACAGGGGAAAGGCGTCAGGGCAGGAGGCAATAGACAGGGTTGGGACTGAGGGGAAAGCAAATGCCATTTCTCATCGCTGAACTGACTTGTAGCCATGTGGGCTCAGGGCTGCCCTGTTTGTTTTTCAAAAGAAGCTAAGGATCTAGATTTTCCCATGGAATCAGTTGGCAGCTAAATTCAAAATACCTCTGCAGATCACACAAGATGTACGTAATAAAAAGTCCACCTGCTTGGAACTTGGGATGTAGGCTGTGATGTGAAGAAGTTCTTTTATCTCGAAGACTTACACCTATTTGGACTCCCCACACAAGAGGGGAGATTACACAGTAGGTCTCACACATTTTGGGTTTTGTTACTCTTTTCTTCTTGAGAGGGGACTTATTTTCAGAACTCTGCTCTGAAAGGAATCTAATAATAAAGTGGGAATAGCAGAATCCATGTCTAAACCATTGAGCTATCAAAGACAAACCACCAGGGAAAGCACCATATGAGCCATCAGGGCTGACAGTTCTAGTCTATCAATTCTCAGCCCTGTGTGGAGTCCTGTGGAAGTTGCCATGGACAGTTGCGCAGGTTGTGTACTGTTCAACAGTAGCGTTTTATTCACATTGTAGACCTGTGAACCCCTAGGATGGTGCTGTCAGAGATCAAATGGCACGTATTCCAGAATGGACAGTGATAAACATGATTGGATATGTGTTGAGTGTATCTGAAGGTACTCAGATTTAACTTTTCCACTGTGACTTTCTTGAGAGCAGAGAATTTGCTTTTGTCGTTAGCAGTGACAATACTTGGCATGCAGTAGACACAATAACTTCTTTTCTGTCTAGAATTTCTAGGAAGTGTGCTTTTAGAGATTGGGAGAAAAGTTAGGTGTAGGGAGAGTCATGAGTGACTTCTCTAAGTCAGTGGGGTCATGAGGTTACTGGGGAGCATGGGTGAGAGGAACCTGGGCTATTGGGGAAGAGAAAATGAATTCATGAAGGAGATTGAGGCGGAATGGTCAGGAATGTGGAATCAGGAGAAATTTTGTCACTAGAGACAAGGACAGACCATTGTATACCCCCTCATCCCCGCCAGTACCCAGTAAATAGTGTCAATAACTATTTAGTGAATAAATGAATCAATGAAGTGCTGGGCAGTGGGTTGAAGGGAGGTCATTAGGTTCAATGATTGAGTGGTTGGTGACTTTGAGGAGAGCAATTGCCATCTCAATAGTGATGAAGCAGAAATCTGACTTACATGGACCAAAAAGAATGCGCTTAGCTGTCCCTTCTTCTGGGAAGCTTTCCGTGACTGCCCTTGTCCCCTCCCTAGGTAAAACTAATGGTCCTATTATGTCCTGCCATCGCACCCCGTATTCAATACTCATGAAATACTTATTTCCCAATATTACCTCTGTGGGTGTTTCTCAGTCCTTGGCGAGTCCGCGGCGCCTGTCATTTGGTGACTTTCACATTGACCTGCATTGTAGTCTTCGGTGTGGTTGGTGCTAACTGGGGGTTAATAAAACGTTGACAGTGATAACTAAGGATATTAAAAAAGCTACTTTTATGCAATATAAATAAAGTTGAAGTGAAAAATGCACAAACCAAAAAGCATGTCGAGTGGAGAGAGAAATGGGTTATCGCTGGAGGGACAGTGTGAGGTTTCATGAGGAGATTTATACAGAACCTTACCATCAGGCAGGGCTGAGGGACCAAGGTGCCCGTTTTGGAGTTCTTAAGATGCCATTTAAGAAAAAGGGACGTTTTTTCTTGTTTCAGGGCTGAGTGCTGCGAAGAGTGACCTTCTTAGCAGCGAGCGCTCTGGAGGTAAGAGCGAGACAGGCTCGGCAAGCCTGACCCTCAGTAAAGTGAAAGTGGCGGCCAGAAGTCCAGCGGCGCTTGGCGACACAAAGAAACGTGTATGAACATGGAAGAATGTTCGCCACGGATTGCTACGTGAAGAGCAGGCTGCAGAATAATATGTATAGTATTTATTTCTAAGAAAAATGTGTTTTTCTTTTTCTTTCTGAAAAAAATGAGTGTTTTCTTAGAAATACACGGATATATAGAAACATAAAAGATTGCAAGGACATTCCCTAAAATGTTTGCCTGGTTACAAAAGACTTTGTGTCTTCTTCCCCTTCTCCTCCTCCTTCTTCCTCTTCTTCTTCCTCCTTCTCCTCCTTCCTTCTCCTTCTTCTTCCTCCTCTTTCTCTTCTTCCTCCTCCTCCTTCTTCCTCTTCCTCCTCTTCCTTCTTCTTCCTCCTCCTTCTTCCTCTTTTTCCTCCTCCTCCTCCTTCTTCCTCCTCCTCCTCCTTCCTCCTCCTTCTTCATTCTCTTCTTCCTCCTCCTCCTCCTTCTTCCTCCTCCTTCTTCCTCTTCTTTCTCCTCCTCCTCCTCCTCGTCCTCCCCCACCTCACCTCCATTCCTCCTCCTGCTGAAACAGGGAGGGAACTGAAAAAAACTTCAGTTCACATCCTTATCTCACAAAACTCAGCCCTGAGACCTAGGGAAGTTTACAACACTGTGCTCTGACTGCAGGATGCTCCACTAGTCACAAAACACCCAAGACAATAAATTTAAGGTGACGGCTCTTTCTGCTTCTGTGAAACCCAGATAATCCCTAGGTTGATTGAAGAGCATTCCTGGCGCCTGGCTGACTGAGCTGGTTGTGAAAGTGGGGACCTCAGACAACGGAAAAATGTTTAAAATGTTTTGTGTAGAGGACCTTCGTAACCATGGTTACGCCTGCCAAAAATTACTAACTGCCTTTGTTCTCTGCACCTCTCTGTATGTCTCTACAAACCCTGAGCTGTGTACACAGGGCGCCGTATGATTTGGGTATGTTTCCCCATACAGGCGCCGGCTAATAAAGCGCCTCCTGAATTCTCTGACTCTGGAACGTTTCTCTGATCTCACCGGTTACTTTGTAACACTCCTCCTCCTCCTCTTCTTTTGGTGGTTTCTGCTTTAAGAATTATTACTTGAGGAGTAAAACTCCCCCATAAAAATAATTCAACAAGAACATCCCCGGTGTGAAGTATCTGGATGGTATGCTGAATCACAGGGAAGACTGTGGTGTGATCTGTTAACCGGAAGAAGAGGATTGTAGCATTTTTTATGTCAGGTGATGGCATGTTGGTGGTTTCGGGGTTGGGGCCTCTGTGTAAGCAAAAGAGAGTAGTTGTCCAGCTGGCAAGCCAGGGGGTGATGTTTGTGTTCTTTTCTGTCTTTTCCATTAAAATAACTATAATTAGTGTTGTAATGAGATTCTTAAAATGGATAAACATTTCTGTTTTAATAGCTGCATGTTACTTTGTAATTGCAATTTTTAACACAAGGGTGTTTCCTCACAAGGGTGTCAGGAAAAATGTATAAGTCCTGGAAAGATGTCTGTAAAAATTTCCTAAGATTTTATCACTTGCACATTTCATAGTCTAGGCTATTTCCTGACTATTTTCATGGGGTAATTAACAAGGGGGCTTGGGGACAGTGGAGAGAAAGCACTTCTTTGAAAATGTCAAATCTTTCCCGAGTCTCAGAATAGAGCGCAAACTCAGTAAGCAGACTCGTAAGGCCCTGGATGAGCTGGCTTTGCTTGTTTCTGTGTCCTCTGCTGTCCCCTGCTCCCTCGTCCCTTTGCAACTCCAGTTGGACACCCACACTTTCCCCAGGTACCCTGGACTTCTGCACCCTCTTCCTGCTGGGACCCGCTTCTTCCCCGACCCCACCTCACAAATTCCTACCGAGTTGAGGTACCAGCTAAAATCTTGCTTCCTTTGGGCACTCTGCTTTCCCATGTAGTCATTCTTATTCATATATTCATATAACACATTGTACCTCTTCTATGGAAGTACCCATGACACCATTGTCATTTCTTGTCTAGATGACCACCTTTCCCACTAATTTGGTCTCTGGCTTCTTATTCACTATGGTGTCCCTAATGCTAGCTCAGGGCTGCAAAAGAGGGGCTGCGGTAAGCTTGTGGTAGAATGAGGGAGGTCATGCTTACCTTCAGCGGGAGAGCTGAAAGGAGCAGCAGGGAGAGTGTTCTTCCTTAGATGTCCTTCCTTCCTTCAGGAATGGAGGGGATGTGTGACGGTCACTAAGGTCCCTCCGAAGCCCATAAAAGAAAAGCTCAGGAACCAGCCTGGGCGGGGGCCAATGGCACTAGGCTTAGAGAGACAGATCCCTGATCGGGCAATGCTTCAGTTAGTCCTTGAATGAAGAGATGGCCTGGCAGAGGACCCTGCGTGAACAAAAGTCTCCAGTCTGGAAAGTGCTGCTAAGTGCTCCTAAGCAGTTAAGAGTGGAGAAGGAGGTGAGATGGGAAAATGAATGGGAGCTGCTCAAAGTGACTCAGGGCAAAGATTTTCCATCTAGAATGTCAAAGCCACACTTTGGTTTTTAGGCAGGAGGGCACCAGTCAAGACTGGTTTATTTTGCATGGGTATCTAACCAGTGGCCTAACTGGAAATAATGCCCGTTAGTCTGCTGCGGCCTTCTGCATCTCCAGATATGCCCTCACGTGTGTCCAAGGAAGCCCCAAACAGGCCAACAGCTCATTTGGACTGAACTGAAAACTATTTCATTCAAAATATGTTCTAGGAAACAAGCTTATAAATGGTGTTTATAAGCAGTGTCATTTGGGAATGAAAGCATTTCTGTTCTGCTGAAGCTCTTTAAAAAATTTATAGCAAGATCAACATTTAATGCCAATAAAGGGATTTGAAAAAACCAACCAGACAAAGAAATGTACCACCAGTTGAACTCAGGCGGATATCACAAAATTCTGTGCTAAGAAATGACTAGTAGGGAAGAAAAGCGTCTTAAATTTTTTAATGGAAATAATCCATGCTCATTGTGTAAAAAGTGAGGAAGATGCAAAGAAAAAGGGGAATAAATTGTACAAAATAGCTTTTAGTGGAGAACAACATTCTTTACCCCACCCCTTCCCGTTCTCCATCCTTTTTCTCAGAGACAACCCATTTGAACTCTTTTTTTTTTTTTTGCAGAGAACATATCTTTAATTTGAAAGTATTGAAGCAAAGATAAAAGTATGGATAGAAATTAGCTAATAATCCTTTATATAAAAATCATGATTGTACCAAGGGAAAATAATAGTCTGAGCATATTATAGTTGATAAAATATTAGGAGCTTTTGATGGATCAATAAATGCTACAGACTTCTGCCAGAAACTGAAGAGATCACTGCTGGGTCAGCCTTTTAGCCTCACCCATGACACCACTTTGCAAATTTTCCCATTACTATCCCTAATTTTCTGCTTTATAATTTACAAAAAATTTCTTTTTTTAAATTTATTTTTATTGTAGTAATTATTCTACACATTAAAATAATTTCTTATGTATAGGTTCCCCATTTCTTAGTTATGTTTCAATACACCCTGTCCTCCACCACATCACCAAGTGTTCTTCCCCACTGTCCAGTGGGCTCTACCACCCTGTGCCCCCACCCGCCCCATTCCCTTTTGGTCACCTCAGTTCTGCTGCAGATGTTTCTGGGTTGGTTAGGTTTCATCTGTTGTTTGAACTCTTTTTGACTCCTGGTTGCCCTCTTATCTCTACAGAAGATGCAAACACTAATATTTCTTAGTTTTTGCCTGTAGACACTGCCTATTGACTGCCATTCTGATGGACAGAATTTTGACCCATTTCTCACTTGATCCCTTCTTCTCGTTCTCATTGTCCTGCTATCATTATATCTTATCATTGGATTTACCTTTGCATATTTAGAAACAAACTTAGGTCAGAAAGGTTTGAAGTCCTTGTACATGTGAGCCTATGAGACCCCTGAGAGGAGGTGGACTGGAAGTGGGAGGAATAGATGGCAGGCAGGAGGATAAAACTCTGGTGTCCTCTCCCTCTCTCCCTCTCTCTGTCTCTCCCTCTCCACATCCCAACACAAGCAGATTCTGTTGGCTCTGCTTGGAACCCAGAGTTCATTGAATTATTGCAACCACTCTGATGGGTCTCCTTGATTCTGCTTTCTTTTCTGCAAAAGGAGGCTTTTCAAATGTAATTCACTTCTCTGCTCAAAACCCCACTTGAATCAGAGTCAAAGCCAACTCCCAAAAACCCTAGCATCACAGCTTATGCCCTAGGATGACCCAATTGCTTGACCCCTTGCTCAGCCACACTGGCCTCCATGTCCTCCACTGAGCCAAGCACACGCCCACTCAGGGCCTATGCTCGATGACCTCCCTGTCTAGAACATTCTTCCCCCGCAGTCTGCATTGCATGGCTGCCTCCCTTTCCTGAGCGCCTCTGGAGGGAGTGGCAGTACATTTGTGAAAGGCTGGGGGCCGATTACTTTTTGAGTCTGGTGGGGGAGGAGAGAGGACCCTGGGTGCCCAGAAGAGGCAGAATGAAGCAAAGCTTATAACAATAAGATGGCCCCAGGCACGCTTTTTAGTTAAAGTAGAAGGAGCTGTTAGAAAGGCAGAAGCTATGAATCCAAGAAAGAGAGGAAAGTTAATGTGTAGAAAATGTCCCTCAGGAGGCAGAGGGCAGAAGATCAAAGGCATGAGTGGATGAAACAAAATTAATTAACAAGCTTCAGCCTGAAGGGCATCATTTTCTCTATAAAATAGAAGGCAGTCTAATCCAAGGAGACTGGGCTAATTTAGGGGCAAGAGGTGATAATGTGTGTTGGAAGCCACCAGCTGCTGAGAAAAGAGAGAGGTGACTGGGAGCATGTCAAAGGGTGACCTGGACGCCCAGGGCCAAGCGAAGTGGGAGACCTTGAATTTGAAGTGTGCATTTGCATGGGTCTTCTTGTTCTCTTAGCAATGCTTAGCGGCCCTGTGTTGTAATAATAAAATAAAAAAATCACGAAAATTTACTAGAGGATTCTTATTTCCCCCACTTTACAAATGAGGAAACTGAGGCACAGAATGTTTGCAGTCAGTAGTTGTATTAAAGTTCTCCCCTTTCCCTCTCATTTATTATAAGTACTAGTTGGTTCATGATTATAGAGGGTATCGATCCCAGCGCTGTAGTGAACAACTGGAGACTGAGGAGAGACAGTGCAGCACCACCTGAACGCGGGCAGGCTTGAGACCCAGGAAGCGTCCACGTTTCAGTTCGAGTCCGAAGGCAGCAAGGAACGGATGTGCCAGCGCATCATTCAGGCCAGAGTTGTTCTCTCACTCAGGGCCAGGTTGTGGGGTTCGGGTCGCTCAAAGAACCCATGAGTGAGCAGGCAGAGATTTCATTAGATGGTAAAGGGATGGAGCCGACCAAGGGAGGCCCAGACCCAGTGGGTTCAGGGTCTCTCCACGTATCAGACAGCCTCAGTGAGTAAGCAAGTTGGGGGTCCATTAGTGGGGAGCAGAGAGAGAGGATGGAGCCAGCCAAGGGAGGCTAAGACTCCAGGTGTCTTGCTGGAGGCCTGAGTTTTTAAGGGAAAATCCTACACGGTGAGGAAGGGTGATGGAGAAAGGAGTCTGCAGACCAGGTTTCAGTTCCTGATGGGGCGAGGTGACATTGTCCTTTGAAGTTATTGGTGTTCTTCTTCAACTTGTGTCATTCTTTTGTTTCTTAGTGGAGGGTCTGTCCTGGTCATGTACTACACATCTCATGTCAAACTTGTCCATCGGCCTTCCTTATTCATTGGATGCATCCACGACTGGGTGCTGGCGCCAGAGGCAATTCACTGTCCTGATAGCTGAACTTTAATCCCTGGTCTAAGGCTGGCTCTCGTGGGGGTGCTGACACAGGTCAGCCTCGTTCCATTCAGGCTGCCAAGTGATGGCACGGGCTCCACCCACATCAGGGAGGGCCATCCATTCTTGCAGATACACCAAGAATATGCTTGACCACATATCTGGGCAGCGCATGGTCTGGTCAATGGACACACACACTTAAGCATCACAGTCATGGAGCCTGAGTCCAAAGCCAGACACTCGCTGCCCATCCTGGGCTCCCATGGGAGTCCAAGGCCGAACATTAGCTGACACGGTGGATGTTGAGAGGTTGAGGAATGACTGATGTCATGTTCCAAGGAAAGTGTAAGTTGAGAAAAATGTTATTACTACTAATTATGGTTGTTTGTAGAAGTGCAGCCAGGACCGGGAGGTACTACAATGGGGGTGTTAGGTAAGGAACAGGCTAAACTGGGAATGCATGAGTGAAGGTGGAGATTAAGCTGCTGTAACAAAGGGGCCTGAAAATATGGAGACTTAAATGGAATGAAATTTCTTTCTTTCCCACGTCACAGTCTAGAGGTGGGTAGGGTGGTTTCCCCACAGCTTCCAGGTCTGGGTCCCACTCTTCCAGCCAGTGAGGAAAGAGGAAGTATAAGGCAGTGCATATCTGCCCTCTTACAGGGTCTGCACCCAGATGCCCAGTGTGGGAGCCAGCGAGCCCCAAGTGGCTCTCGAGCTCTTGAAATGTAACTAGTGAAATGGAAGAAGTCCATTTTGTAACTGATACAAATTTAAATTGCTCTGAAATTAAAAATCTATACACTATTCATTTATTGGAAACCTTAGAATGATGTGTGGAACCATTCGGATATAGGAATATACTTTTTCAACTGTCTCATGAAATCTAAATACAGGTCAACTATTTCTCTGATAAAAATTGTAGCGTCTGGCTTGGGGTGTGCTCTGAGTGTAAACTGCCTCCTAGATTTTGAAGACTGAATATGGAGCAAGGAATGCAAAACAGCTCAATAATTTTAAAATGTGGATCACATGCTGAAAACATAATATTTTGAATATTAGGTATGAAATGAAATGCATTATTCAAGTAATAATAAATTATTTCTTTTTACTTTTTACTTTTTTTTTTCTTTTTACTTTTTAAAAATACTAGAAAACTCAAAATTGCATAGGTGAATTCACATTGTATGCTATTTGACAGAGCTGGTTTAGACTCTTGGGAAGAATACACGTCTGTTAAGCTCATATTGCATTGGCCAGAAATCAGTCCAAAGATAACTAAGATAACTACCTTCATGTTACTCTAGGAAAGGACACATAGAGAAAACTATATGGACCTTCTTACTAAGTGGCACCTTGAAGTTTTGATAGCTTGTTAGAATTCCAATCATCATATGATCCTTATTAGAACCAGCACTGAACTCAATGCCTGTTTCATTACGCACCCTCCAGAAACATTTGTTGATTAAATATATAAATTAGCCCATTAAGATGAAGATAAAAGAAGAGGCACTAGAATACATTATTTACTCAACAAACGACTTGAATATTTTCTGATCTAGGCACTAAACAAAACAGCAGTGAAGGAAACAGATAAAAAAAATTCCTGTTCTCTGGAGGAGTGAGGCTTAAAATAAGCCAATAAGTCTGGAACAAATAATATACTCTCAGTAAAATGAATAGGATGAATAAAATACAAGTGAACAGAGGGGATTGAGAGATGGGAAACGCTGCATTTCAGAATGAGTGACCAGGGAAGTTTTTTTGAGGAGGTGACCTCAGTCCAGAGACCTGAGTGAAGTCTAGATTTGGAGATGGCTGGCATAAGAGCATTCCAGGTGGAAGGCACAGCAGGTGCAAAGGTCCTGGGGTCAGAATGAATTAGTCTTGTTGGATTAGTAACAAGAAGGCAATGTGGTGTGAGACGAGTGGGTGGGAATGAGGGTAACATAGGATTGTGCAGTCAGAACTTGAACCATTTAGATTTCATCTTCAGGGAAGGAAGCCATCAGAAAGAAGACTGTTTTCTGAAGCTGTTTAGAATTGCTACCGAACTGCTGTAAACTACCAGAGGTCAGCAGAACCCCGTGACGATGGGCCATGTGGGGCCATGCTTTCCCTGACTTTTGCTAAAGGACTTTCAGAAATTGGTTTACTTTGCTGTGTTTAGCTTCTCCACACTTTCTCTTTGGCTCACCGAAGAGGGAGCAAAGTGCTGTTTTGGGCTTCCCTCCAGACTTGGAATTAGTTTGTTTTCTATCTTTTATCACAAACATCCGGCTGCCCTTTGCCAGTATTCCTGGTAATGGAACCTTTTTGTTTTGTTATATTTTAATCTGCTTAGTGCATGTGGCTTGTCTATCTGGCCCCACAAATCACTGGTTATCATCACAGTCAATGGTCTGTGTCCACCCAATTTCACAGACAAACACCTCTCTCCTGGTCATAGTCCCTGACGTGGGGAAGTCTGATTTACAAAGTCAATAAAAATGCATTCTGGGAATTACTGGACCTGCTGGCTTAATGGATGAGATTACAATCTCCAAACTTAGGACAAGAAGAAGTCATTTGACACAGGTAAGGTGGTAAGTGGATTATAGAAATATCAGCGACCAAGGTGAGGTGCTACGGCTTGGGGACTTGTTGGAAGACAAAAAGACGAGTTGATGAATTACCTTAAGGTCTTTGCAGTGCGACCCGAGGAAGAGATACCACAGTGTATGTGGCTGGTCTCTTTGGAAAGCAGATAGTGTTTCATAGTGGAAGACTATCTAAACCAAAAACATAGGACATTTTATAAGGATTCTTTTTTAATGAAGTTTTCCTCATTTCCTCTCTAAGTGTGTGTTGTGGACGCTGCAGCGTGGCTCACCTGGGAAGCAGGAGAGAGGAGGCAGGCCTGGATGGAGGGAGAAATTGGGGTGTGGTCACAGAAGGCCTGGGCTGATCCCATGGGAGCTCTGGAGCAGGGGTCGAGGTAAGGGGTGAGGTCTTGTATGCCCACATGCACCTGCCATATGAGACATATCCCAGGAATTGTGTATGTGCGCATGCATATGCATATATGTCTATACATATGTGCACACATGCGTGGACACATGTATATGCATACAAGTCCATGCATGTATGTGCATATGTGTATAGGTGTGTGAGTGTGTGTATGTATATGTGTATATGTATGTGCATGTGTGTATGTATTTGTGTGTGTGCAATTCCGGGTCAGGCTACTCCCCCAGCTGAGGACCATTCCTGGAAAGCGCCTCAGCTGAGCGGTGTGTGGCTGACACTCCCAGGAGCAGGGGTCCCTCCCCCTCAAGCAGGGGTCCGGCCGTGCCCATGCTGTCTACTGCAGGAGACTTTTTGTACCACAGAAGGAAGAAGAAAAGAAAATTTCCCCGGATCCTGCCAACCTAAGAAGATAACTGTTCTACTTTAATATTTATCTTTTCAACATTTATATCATACACATGTATGTATGCACAGGAAATGTATATGGTGTGTGCGGATGAAACACCTACACAAACACACTCCCATCTGTGTGTGCAAAAAGGAATCAGACTAACTGATGTCTGACTTTTTCCTGCCTCTAGTATAAATATTTAAAAATAGCACATCTAGCTTTTAACCCAGCAAATTCACATCAAAGGATTTTCATGAAAGAATTTGAGATGCAAATACAAGGTATTTATTACAGCATTATTTATAATGATGAAAAGATCCAGAGGGAGCTAATGCCCAACAAGAAGGGTCTAACGAAATACCTTATGGAACATCTCTACCATGGCTGTTTTAATCAGACGTCTATTTTAAGGATGTGAGAAACTGAACTCAACAGGCAGTTAAATAGCGAAAGGAGCCGGAAGAAAACATTAGCATGCAAAGGGAAAGAGTGAATGTACCTTGGGGAAGATGGTGGAATATCCACCCAAATGTCATCAATGGGTGCATCTAAATGGCAGAATCATAGATGCCTTTCCTTTAAAAAATTTTTTCAGAATTTTCAGTTTATAATTAGAAAACATTTTCAATGGTTTTAAGATTCTCAAATACTATTAACCCTGCTTTAAAAATTAAAACAGGAATTAATATATATGACAAAAGAGTAAAACAGCAATGTGTGCCATGAGACTGATCTGTCTCTTGTTCCAGAAACTTCCCTCTTCTCCAGCTCTTTCCTCAAGAAGCAACACTGTGAGTGGTTTCTTTTATATCTTTGTAGGAATGTTTTTGGTGTTATGAACACACATACCCATACTCACACATGCTTATGAGAGAGAGAGAGAGAGAGAGAGAGAGAGAGAGAGAGAGAGAGAGAGAGAGAGAGAGAGAGAGAGCTCAGCACACTACTCAATATATCTTGGAGAATGTTCTAAATCATGATATATAGATCAGCTTCATTCTTTTGGTGCCTTAGTGGTGTTTTACTCAGCACACACAGAAGAAGTGCATGAGAGTGAGGAGTAATTCCTAGCATCACAGTATATCTACAAGAAATGTTTGTTGGATGAACAAGTTACTTAGGAGGTGAGAGAGGGTTCCATTTCCTCCTGCCTCATCTAGAGGTTGTCTCTCTTCATTAGTTTTTATCTCTACTTCTTCGGCCCTTTCCCTTTAGTCTTTATATACAGACTTATCATGCAAAGGAAAGAAAGCAGGGAGGGATGTAGGAGGGAAAAAGCAAGGAGAGGAAGGGAAAGTAAAATTCATAATTCTTCTCAATCTTAACTCCTCATTACCAAACAACTGACTTATGTATACCTATTCCGTACCCAGTAGAATATTCTAGCATATTCCAGTAAACAAAACGTTTAATTGTCTGCCCTCATTGAATTACAGTCTGGACAATAAGTGAAAACATCAGGCACTGATAAGTTCCATGTCCCCCGCCTGCCCCCAACCTCTCTGCATATGGTGTTCCTTGTCCTGGTCTCCTGGGGGCGGGATGGGGGGGGTCTCTGGATGGACCACCCACAGGCAGCTCTGGTTTGCAGGTTGTGGCCAGGACCCCTGCATCTTCTCTTTCTTCCACTGACCTCTCCCTTTCCGGTGATCCCTGCTGTCCTGTCCACTTCTCCCTGGTGACATAGGACAAGGCAGTCATGAATCAAAACTACCACCAATGAAACACCACCTTCTTGGTACCTGGCGGGGTAATGAGTCTCTTACATATCTGAACTTGCACGAGGTAGGTACTGTTATTATCTCCATTTTACAGATGAGAAATCTGAGAACCATAGAAAAGAGATGGGATCAGAATTTGAACCATGGCAGATGGTGCCCGGCAGCCTTCCCATCATAACAATAACCCTGTAAAGTGATGTCAACAGAGAGGACATCTTGTTGTTGTTGTTGTTTTTTGGCACTTGGGAATCTTGCTTTTGTGATCAAGTTTCCCAAGATCCTTCGTTTTCTGCTCAGTGGTCTTGAATGTTTGTAAGGGACAAGTCAATTATTTCGCATATATTACTAGCAGCTCCTCTGTTCCAGGCACTAGGCTTTGGAGATATGAAGATTAGGAGGGACGGGTCTGCTGGTGAGTTTAGAGGTGACGAGGTAAACAAAGGACCCACAGTCGACAGCAGATTGGGATATATAAACTGTGGTAGTAACAGTGCCCCAACCGCTAACATTTACGGAGCACTAGCGGCGTGCTCATAAGAGTAGCGAGATTTTATAGGTGAGTAAACGGGGACTTAGAGGTCACCCCCTGGCTGAAGGGAATGGTGTCAGGTAGAACAGAGGATGCTTTCTCAGACCAGCAAACACTAGTCATTGTTTATCTGAAATTCAAAATTGAATGGTGTGTTCTATTTCTTTTTTTTTTTTTTTAAGAAAAAGTGCAGACAGGAATGAAGGCAAGTAAGCAGGGAGGAAGAGAGAAGGAAGACACATTTTATTTATTTTATTTATTTGTTCATCTTGGTTGCATGCCCACCAGACCCAGGTCTTGAACCAGGAACCTTGGGATGCGTGTGGGCTGTGCTCGGTGTACTAAACCGCTAGGTGACCAGGATGCGCCCTGTTCTGTATTCGAGATTTGCTAAATCTCACAACCCGAATCCAAGGTCATCTGGATCCCAATCTGTCCGACTTTGGAGATGGAACTTGCAGCCACCACCCTGTACAGTCAGGGAGTCACAGGGTGGACCAGCAGCGCACTTTCAAATGCACCTGACGGTCAGACAGTCTTCAGACCTCCTGGCCCTCGAGGACCAACTCCCAGGAAGTGGTCGCCCTCAGCAAAGCGCGTGGCGCACGTGCAGGTGTGTGTGTGTGTGTGTAGGGAGATGGAGACAGGCCGGAAGGGGCCACCTTTGTCCTCCAGGCGTGAGAAGACAGAAACTAAGCCGTGAAATGAGTGGCTGCGATCTGAGCTGCCCCTTCCGGAGGGAAATCAATGATTTAGTTAAAGCCTCCCTTGCCCAGTGCTGCGGATTGAGGCCATCCCAGCGGAGTCGCTCTGCAGAGCCTTTTTATAAACCAGCAACAATTTACACTCCAAATGAAGTCCTAATAAACTGCCACTGCAGCCCTGCCAGGAGTAGGTCGGGTAAACACTTCCTCTTGATAAAACACCAGCGTGCTGAGCTCAGCTGGCTGAAACGTGTGTGTGGAGCAGCTGGCCTTGCGGCCTGGGCAGAGGGACCAGGAGGGTCCCTGCATAGCCCCTTTGTGCAGCACTGACCTGCTCTTACTCACCCAGGTCTTTGCTTCTGGCCTCCAGCTTTCCGAGATGGGAGACCCTTAGCTTTCCACCTGACCATCTCACTCTGGGTGCTGGAATTCTGAGTCCCTAGGTCCTTGCTGCTGTTCCGTGGTGACGGTGCTGCCTGCTTACGGGGAACTCTGGTCTGGGGCCAGGTTGTTTTGGCTCATGTCTCTTCCTAGCTGTGTGACCTTGGCTTGGTTTCTTTAACGTCTCTGTGTCTCACTGTATCACCTGGAAAATTGGAATATTTTCATAGCACCTACCATTCAAAATGGAGCCACAGTGCCTACCTGGCATGGAGTGAGCGCTCAGATTCACCGTTGCTATGATTTCCTGATGACAGATGGACTATCTCTGATGATGGTTGCGTTCTTAGTACATACTGAATGCTTGGTCATGGTGCAGTATTCATCTTATTAAATGTAGTGTGATTATAAGCTCTCTCAGGAAGCCTTTGATAACTTTAAAGTCACATTGCTATAAATTCTATGCATTGACCTAACTCATCCTCTTGAAGTCAGATGATAAATTTAACCCTGAATGCCCTCCAATATTGGCCCTACTCCTGAGTGTACCCTACATTATGTTTCTTTCAGGTAAAAGTGTCCCCGTTCCTTCAGTTATTCATCCAGACAGCTGAAAAAACTTCTATATACAGTGTAAAACAGAGACTATAATGCTTAGCTTCCTGGAGGGAATAAGTTCGTGTATATTACATATCTTGGAATGTTTATAGCACATTGTAGGAGTCCTTTCTTACAGTCTCTCCCACGAGAGCAGAGAGTCATGGTCCCATTTCCCAGGACCAGCCCAACGAGTGGTACAGGCTCCGGAGTCAGATTTCCTGTTCCCAAACTGGTTCCATCAACACTGTGTGGCCCTGGGCAAGACAGCCAACCTGTTCTTGCCTCCCTTACCTCACCTGTGAAATGGGAGCAATAGTATTGTATGCGTGTGTTGATTAATGGAGAGGATCCAAATGAAGCATCCAGAACAAAACCTGATGTGTTGTAGATAACCAATAATGTAAACTCATTATTCCAAGCAAGTCACACAGAACTAGCACTCGAGAAATATTCAAGAAGAAGGTACTATTCCCTACCTCTTTCTTTAGTCCAGTATCGGTTCACCATGCCTGGCCAGCTCCTGCCTCTGTCGAGTCATTCTGAGCTCATGGTTTGTCCACATGAGCTACCATTAAGCATCAGCACTCTTCTCTTGTTCTCTACCAGCTGTTCCCTTGTTTGGACTCACATCTAGTCCTTCACGTTGCTCCCTATTTAATTTCATCTTGCTAGCTTTGTGCTGTGATCGCGATTAAGAATGTTGTGGCTCCTCAGTCTATCATCCACCATAGGACGACATTCCTCCTTTCCCAGCTCACGGGTGTTGTACGACCGTGAGGAAGAGTCAGGGTTTGCAGTGGATGCATGTTGATCCAGTTTGCCCTCAATTCATGCCCCATTTCTTTCGCTCCTTATTCCTTCAGAGAATCATCCTTCTCCAATGACATGGAGCTTTGTCGGGTTGTCAATCCTCATTCTAGAGGTGGGTACAAGTCCCAAAATAGGTCAGATTCTTAGTCTGAAGCCAAATGGTTGAGAAGAATGGCACAAGGAACCCTTTCTACCCAAGGGAGTAAAAGAAGAAAAGAGTGAGGGCTGGTTCATCCCGAGAGAGGCTACTTGCACAGATTGTCCATTGGATCTTAATCTACAGATCTTTAGTGCTGCCTGTTAACTGTCTTGCTGGGGGTCTAGTTCTTCTGCTTCATGTCGGATGGCATACATAGGTATTTGTGGCCACATAAAAACAGTGTAACAAATCATTATGAGCGGAATTGTGTCCCCCAAATCTACATGTTAAAATTCTACCTCTACTATCTCAGAATGTGAATGTGATGGACTATAGGACCTTTCAAGAAGTGATTATGCTAAAATGAGGTCATTCAAATGGGCTGAATGGTGACTTTATATAAGGAAATTTGGACACATAGAGAATCAACAGATATGTGCATACGTGGAGGAAAGACTGTGAGGAGGCAATGAGAGGGTGGCATGTGTAAGCCCCAGAGAGACCTCAGAAGACATGAACTTGTTGACACCTTGATCTTGAACTTTAAGCCTCCTGCACTGTGGGAAAATAAATGTACATCAACTAAACAACTCTGCTGGTCATGACTGGACTTTTTCATATTTCTGGTGGGTCAGGTGGGAATCAAGTGAGTTCTAGGATGACCTCAGTTGGGATAAAGGAGGTGACTCAACTGTGTTCGACATGTCTTATCCTCCAGCAAGTTAGAATGGCATGTTTGCAAGATAAAGGCGGAGGAGCAAGAGAGAATGGGAAGTGCCAGGGCTTTTTCAAGCCCCTGCCTCTGTTCTACCTGTTAACATTCTTTCAGCCAAAGAAAATTACAAGGGTGGAAAGAGCTACAAAGTCACACTACAAGGAGTGTGACTAGAGGGAGGGGTAAAGATGAGACGTTACTGAATTATCTGAATGCCTTGAGCTAGTTCAAAACCTAATACATTAGTGTTACCTCCTAGAGTTGGTTTTTGTTGCTTGTGACGGGCTGTCACTGGCACTGAGCTGCATGGTGGAATGAACTTGCATCCACGCTGCAGTCTTAGAAGTCAACAGAAGAGAAGGTTTCAGAGTGGAAGCCATGGTCAACAGAACACAATGTTGGCTGGAAGTCAAGTGCGACAAGGACTAAGAAAGGCCCATTGGATTTACAAGTTAAGTAGGCTATCTGACACCTTAGGAAGAACCGTTTCTATGGAGAAGTGTGGGCAGACCAGACGGAGGTGGGCGAAAGGTGAGGAGGTGGACTCTGTGATGGAGATGACTGTTTCAGGAATCTTCAGCCATGTAAAACCTGGAGGAGGATGTGGGGTTAGGGGAGTTGGGTTTTTTATTTTTTTAAATTGTGTTTGTAAAGGGGAGAAAAAGGCAAAAAGAGCCGATAGGGTGGAAAATCTAATTCTCAGTAATTGAACTAAGCCTGGACTAGCCCACACCCCATTGGGGTGAGTCCAGGGATTCTGGTTACTTTTTTGGTTTCACTTTCCTGCATCAGCATCTAGCGGCTGCCTAAGGCCCCAACAGGAATGCAGCCCATCTTTATGGCAAATTTCCTGTCTCTGTCGCATTCCACCAGGTGAGCATTGTTCCAACCACCCCTCACCATTCCCCAGGGCAAACTCCTGGGAGGGCGGGGCTGGATCGTAAATCAGTGGTGGTGGGAAAGCCTCCTCATCTATTCTCTGGAAGGGGCCAGGTGACTTCCCCAGCTTGACACCGCCTCCTCATCCATCCAGTTGGGACAACAGTCAGTGGTAGTTTTGTTTCATGGAAATACATGGTAAACAGAGAAAATCAGAAAAGGAAAACTTATCTTTCATGTAACACAAAAAGAGCAAAAGTAGAGGTATGATGCTCCCTACCTCAAACTATACTACAAAGCAATAGTAATCAAATCAGCATAGTAATAGAATAAACACAGGCACACAAATATTAATGGAATAGAGGGGAGAGCCCAGAAATATACCCCCACATGTATGAAGAACTAATTTATCTCTTCGATAAATGGTGCTGAGAAAACTGGACATGAATGTCCAGACATGCATACGCAAAAGAATGAAACTAGATGACTAATACTGTACACAGAAATTGATCAAAATGGATTAAAGATTTACAGGTAAGGCCTGAAACCATAAAATACACAGGAGAAAACAAAGGTGATGCATTCCTTGACACTGGCCTATCGATGTCTTTGGGAACTCTTCTCCAATGTCAAGGGAAGCAAAAGTCAAAATAAAAAAAAAAATTAGGACTACATCAGACTCAAAGTCTTCTGCACAGTGAAGGAAACTCTCATCAGAACAAAAAGACATCTTACTGAATGGAAGAATGTATTTGCACATCAGACATCTGACAAGGGGTTAATATTCAAAATATATAAATACCTCATAAAATTTAACAATGATAAAAAAAACCCAATACAAAATGGGAAGGTCCGAATTGACATGTCTCTAAAGACAGGACACATAAATGGACAAGTACAAGAAAAAAGATGGTTTTCCTGTCTTCTTAGGGAAATGCAAATCAAAACAACAATGAGATATCACTCACACCTGTGGAAATGGCTGTTATCCAAAAGACTGGAAATGAGTTTTAATGAGGATGTGGAGGAAAGGGAGCCAACCCTTTACACTGTTGGTGGAAGCATAGTTGATGCAGTTATTATGGAACACAATATGGAGATTCCTAAAAAATTAACAATGAAAATTCCATATGGTCCCATTATCCCACTTCTGGGTATATACATGAAAAACACAAAAGAATACCTGTTCATGGAGATCATGCATACTTATACTTATTGTAGCATTATTCATAATAGCTGGAAGAAGCAACCTAAGCATCCATGACAGAGGAGTGGATAAAGAAGATGTGGTCTATGCACAGTGGAATACTATCAGTTATTTAAAAGGATAAAATCCTGAAATTTGCAACATGGATGGACCTAGAAGGAATCATGATATAGTGACACATCAAAAGGCATCATATGATTCCACTCATACGTAATCCATGGAGAAACCAAACAAATGAACCAAATCAAACAAGAATAGACTTTCAGTTTATTGACTCAAATTAGTGGTAATGGAAGGGAAGGGATTGGTCAAGTTGGGTAAAAGGGGTCACTTATCCGGTAAACAACTGAATGGGACTGTTGGTGGTAAACTTCATCGTATAGACAGATGTTGATTTACAAGGATGCTGACCTTCAGCTTATACAATGTTATGATGTAATACCCCAAATGAAAATTTAAAGAATATGATAAATTATATTTAGGGCACACGCAGTCCCAGGAAGGCACTGTGCACTTCAGGAAGGTGAAGTGAGATGAAGGCCAGCGCAGGGGGAAAGAAGTAGGGAGAGGAGAATTATGTCTTAACTTGAGTCCATTGTGAGACAACTCAGTCAACATTACTCACGCAGCTCCAGCACTGCCTGTGTGACTTTTCTCAGGTGAATGGAATTTTCTGGACTTTCTCCTTATGGGCTTGTGAGAATTAAGTGAAATTTCATTTGTAAACTAGCATGAAGACTGCTAATACATTCCTGTCTCTTATTTCATTACTGTGAAGTTATGAAATTATCATCTCTCGGTTCTACTCCAAACCCTCTCCAATCAGTACTGTGATGCTGGGATTCAGTAACCACCCTTCTGCTGTGGCCACTGCTCCCTTGTCAACAGAGGTGCTAGAGGGAGACTGAGAACTGGGAAAGGAAGTGGAGCCCAGCTTTTTCCTCTTGACTTTCTGTTACTAGAAGCGTTTTCTTAACACTCTTTTTGCCCTAGGTTAAGTCTCTAGTTTTTTTTGGATTTTGTTTTAAATTTACAGAACCAGTCTCACCAGAAACTCCAACAGCAGCTCTAGCTGGCTAGCACCCACTCCTCAGAGATTAGGGTCTCAGGCATGGGGCCCTGATGAATTATAACTCCAGCCTCTTCCTACTGCCCAGCTGGAGTGATGCCAGCTGCATCCGGCAGGGGCTATCTCTGTGATGAGTTGGCGTAATCTTTCCTCTTTCAGTTGTCTAGCTATCAACTTTAAAAATTACTTGTTAAAAATTCCATATACTAATCCCCATCCCATTCCACCAACTAGTATGACAAGTGTCTCTCAACTGGATCCCAGTGAGCCCTCTCTTAGAGACCCTTTTGCAAGGTGCTTCTGTGAGACCAGTGCTGCTGTCCTTGCTTCCTCAGGCCTATGGCTTTCCCACTGCAGGGATGACTAAACCTGGCTGTGTCCGAATTCACTGGGGCCTTCATGAAGACATTGTGGGGGACCCTACCTCTAGAGACTTTGACTCACTCAGGAAACCTGAGGTGAGGCTATGGAACCCGTATTTTTAACAAGTGCTCCTGGCTCAGAAAATCCCTTTTCTGCAGTTAGCAACCAGGTTTTTCCATCTTTATTTCCAAGACTCTGGCACTGCACAGGCATCCATCCAGAAGCTGGTTGAAGGAGTGATTTGCACTATTCTGCAGTCGTTTCTTCCCTGTGGAATCAAGGACCCAGCAGATGTCCAGATCATTTCATGTTTTCCCATTAGGCAAAAGAATGTATAGTGGTCGTCAATGGAAGAGAAGGTCTACTCAACCTGCTTGTTTCTTCTAAGGTAAAATATTGGATTAGGAGATTCAAGCTTTAAGCGTATTAAGAAGAAGGCTAGCAAACACCTCAAGAAGACATCCTGTAAAACAATGGACCGTTGTTTGCAGGAATTACCGAGGTTATCTCTTTTGATAAGTCAAACTGCTTTGTTAACTGATGTGAATGATTTGGAAGTTTTAAATTAATTCACGGAGGGTGGAGTGAGGGGCGCTCATTTGTTTTTTTCTTCACTTGAGGTAGTGAAATTGAGTGAAAATAAATGACCAGTCTCTCATCAGGTAAAAACTGGTTTGGAGATCACTGCTGGTAACTTTATTATGATGGGAAAGGGTGCCGGGGAGGGTGGAACTTTTATTGCCTCTCATAGAAGGGAGAGAGGGCATGAGGGGTTAATTATTAACCAATATGTAATACTTATCCTTAAATTAACTGGATAATGCCTGTCCAAGATTTGTGCTCTGTTCGATCATATCTGTAGGAAAAATGGTTATTAGTTCATGGATCAGTGTTACCACCTGCTAGAGGCGTGGTTCTTAAAGATATAATCCTCCATTTGCAGAAGTCCAGGTAAAACTCCGTCCATCCTGGAATGCAGGGATAATTACGCTAGTTCTAGGGACATGGACAAGGTAAGGGCAGAAACTGTCAGTTGATATTAACAGAGTTGCTGTTTAGCAGCTTTTCCAGGAGAAGAGACCTACTGAAGCACATCACTGGCCCAGCCCCTGGGGCATGGACCCACCTGGAAAGAGTCCATTTCCTGTGGTAGGTAAATCAAGGCTTTCGAGATGAACACGCCCAGGGACCGCATCCCTTTGGCCAGCCTGTTTCTTGTGTACTTATTTCTTTACTGCCAAAGACAAATCTTAACGGAGATTCATTTTCTAAAACACAGTCCTTTGCAGATCGGCTTGACAGATCAAAGTCCGCTTGGAGACATCTGCCCTCATCTATTGTATGAGGAGAATCCTCTTGGCCTTTGGGACCTCACATCTGGAAGCCACAGGGTGTGGGAAGCGCTTTAGGATTCTGGAACGTGGTTGCTGCCTGAGGGACCCCACGGGGGTTCGGGAAGCCCTGCTCTTCAGAATTAAGCTATTTCTACACGGTCAACCAAGTCTTTGTGGAGGAGTCTAGGCTTTTTGGACTTGGCTGTCTGCTTAGAGAGAAAGCTCAATGTCAAGTCAAAAAACAGGAAGGTACAGTTATGCCTGAGGCAGAGAAATAAACGGCAAGAAACAGCCTCAGGGTCCAAGCCTTTGGCAGAGGGCAAATTCGAAAGACCTTGTAACGGGAAACAAAGGATCAGGTAGGGAGGAGCTGGGAGGGGGCCCCACAGGTGGATGAAGAGATAATTTACTGGGCTTGCATGTCATTAAGTTGTGTCACAGGTACCTTGACCCAAGTCCTCTTAGATCTTAGGCAGCCTGTGATGTAAGGACTCATCCTTGCCTCAAGCGATGGTCCCTTCCTCTCAGCAAGCAAAGCAAAGGCGTGTGGAAAGGCCGGCTCTTCTCCTAGACAAACACGAAGGTCTAATCACCTGCCGCTGCCCCCGGAAGATGAAGCTATTACTCTTGACTGAGCTCAGTCATGCAATTGGCCTAAACTTGCTGAGAGCATGCCCGTGTTTCAGACTTTCTGAGGGTCACCTGTTGGGAGGGGTGGTGGCGAACATTTCAGTGGGAGATGCTATGACCTGAGCATGCTGGGTATTATACAACAAATAATATGATTACATCTAATGCAAAAAACAAAACAAAACAAAAAACCCACAAGAAAAGACATGAGCAATGTGATGACCTGGTGACGGTGGCTCCTCAAACCGTGCTTGTGCGATTTGGTCCTCTGACTGGCTTTGGGGCAATAGATGGCAAATCCCTCCCACTAGTTTTCTGCAGTGTCCAGACTCTGCTGATCAGCTCTACACTCTGTGCTCATTTTTATCACCTCACAGAATCTGAGCATCAGACTAGGAGAAGCTGCTGGGGCACTTTATAAGGGACCGAGATCAGCCTGATCCCCTCTTAGAATAAGGCCCACTCTTATCCTGGCTCTTAAAGGCTGTACAATCTATAATAAATCCCATTTGACTTTGATTTCAAATGGCTGTGCTGGCTTCTTTGTTCTCCAAGTGGGTGAGCCCGATGAAATCTTCTCACAAGAAATCTGGAGCGTGACCCCAAGATCCTTGTGGAAACATAGTACGTGAAAACCACAAAAGGACAGCAAAAGAATCAAAGAATCTGGATCCAGAACTTATGCAAGCTGCTCGGTGATGAAGGCGAGGGTGAGGAGACACCCTGAGGAGATGCTGGGTCCGTCCAGAAAAAATTCGTGGAGGGATCCATTTGGTCAGGAACACACAGCAAGTGTGTTGAAAATAGAAATGGTGAGTTGAAGCAACCAGAGGGCAGGGAAAGTTTCATCAAGGGATTGCACACGTGTGTGTATGACCTGGCTGCCCGTCTCTCACACCTGCAAGATGGATTCTTGTATCCATAGGAGGGGCGGGGGCTTCCTCCTCCCTGCGTGTGTTCAGGTTTCCTGGACTAAAAACAGCACAAGTATCTAGGGGTGTGTCCTAGACCCAAGTTGAAACGGTGGGGTCCTTGCTTTTCCCCCCAAAGACAGGAGTCTCAGGTTTTGCCAGTTGGTTTTCTGCACATACATTTGCATACCACCTCCAGATTTTAAGTTCTGCTGTTCCCGACATCACTCAGTACAGATGCAAGAATTTATGTTGTTAAAAGAGGGACATAGATCAGTGTAAAAAAGCAAATTACCTGGAGGTAGTGAACAATAAGGAGACAATAAGCTTATAATTGGAACAGGGCATTTTTACTAACTGATGCTAGTAAAGAAAATACTCTGTCTCTCCTTACCCAACCTCTCCTGCTACCGTTCCGCCATCTATTTATGTTTATTCACATTAATAGAAGCCTGTTTTTGAACTGGAGAAGGAAGGGGATTGTAGGGGAAAGGGGCTAGGAAAGGAAGAGGTTGCAAAGACTAGGCATCCCTCACTCTAAACGAGGAGGTTGGATTAGAGAAACAGTGTGGACATGACATTTTGCAGAACTCTAGACCCAAGTGTGTTACCTCTGAGTTCTTGGGTCAAGGGGATAGTCCAGAATTGGGCTTCTCCCTTATTTTACAAAGAGCCCTGCACCTTCCTGGAGCTCTGAGTTTTGGAGACTTTTGAAACTTCCGAAGACAACAGGCTTGACATGGGCATTTCACGGTGGGCTGGGCAGGGAGAGTCTCTTCAAGCATCTCTGTAGACACCAGATATGGACAGGAGGCGATGATGGGGCCACAGATCCGCTTGGTGGCTGCAGCGGATGGCCTGGCACTTGAGCACATGCTAAGCAGCCCACTGGGGACTCCCAGAGAGAAATGGGGAAGGGCATGAAGTCTTGCGACCCCACGGTTGGAGAGCTGGAGCCAGTGCTTTATTTTATCGCCATTTCCAAAACTTGTATGAAAGGGGACCTCAGGGAAGAGCGTGCAGGAGAGACACATGAGTGGCTTTGGGTGCATTCTGTCTGGTTCACTGATGATCTCCAGCTCCATCCAGGCCCTGGCTGACTCAGCTGGCTCCGTAAAGGGAAACTGAGGCCCAGCATCAAGTCACAAGGTTGAAGTCCATTCCCATGGGACCGGGATCAGGCTGCGCTGCTCAACAAGAGTTGACGGTTTGTGTGGTCCAATGGCCAGACATCTGAATCCTATCTGAGGGATCCAGGTGTAACCAGCCAGAGCGCCTCCCTTCCTCTGCGGAGGAAAACCACCCGGGCCAGATGTTTCCAGCATTGTGGAAACCTCTTGGGCCGCCTTTCCTGGATTTATCCAGAAATCACTTATTCAGTCCACAGAGGCGCCTCGCAGCTGCTCTGCTCCTGCGAACGGTCCTAAGCCTTCCTGGCAAGAGCATAGAGCCCTGCGGGTGGGCATCTGCACCAGCGGACCACTCAGCTCCTTCCTCTGGGGGTCTGGGGTTTCATGGGTTGGCGGTCAAAGGTCAGGCTGTATTCAGGCGATGCTCTCAAGCAGCGCATGCACCCCTGTTAGCTGAGGTCTTGCTAAAATGCAGATTCCGGGTCAGTAGGTCTGGGTGGGGTCTCAGGTTCTGCATCCAGCAAGCGTCCAGGTGACGCTCACACTGCTGGCTCCTGGGCCGTATTTTGAACAGCAAGAGCCCACAGCATAGTCCTTTTTCTAGCAGAAAATTGTCAGTCATCTACTTCGATGGAGTGCTTGTATTTATTTCCAAATTATACATGTATGCTACTATTATGTATATTAGCGGACATATCAAAGAGGAAAAAACTAAAATGAGAGAAAACTAAGTAGAAACAGAAATTGCAATATGGCCTTCCCATATCTCAGTGGGGACACTCTTAAGGGTGTGTGCATAACGCTTTGGGGGCCACTATTCCAGAGGGAAGGTGATCAGATCCACTGCTGAGAGCCCCCAGGTTTTGGTGGCTCCTGTCCTTGCTGAGGACAAGCTGTCTGAAAGCTCTTCTAGTCCCTGAGATTCCAGCAGCTTTCCAGTGATTTCTCTGGTGTGTTTCTTTGACCTGCAGCCAAAGGAACCGGAGTGCAATGAATATTTGCCTCTCCCCAGTCTCCCAATTCATCTGTTGAAAGTCTAATCCCACCATGATAGTATTTGGAGGTCGGAATCAGGCCTAAAGGAGCGGCAGGGATGTTCTTGGGAAATTGAGTCAGGGAGCAAAACAGGCTATGGAGCATGAAATTGGTCAGGGCAGGGGATTTAGTGCTGAGCCCTGGACAATGCAGGGATGTCAGAGGCTTTTTCCCCAAGCTTTGCGCTGCTTACAGGAATAGGCGGAGGCAGCTGTCAACAATGGAACCTGCCTTGGTTCTACAGGAAAACAATCCGGGATCATCGCCGCACTAGGCCACCTCTCCTTAGCCCTCATGGCAGGAGGAGATGGGGGAAGACCTGGGCTCTCATAAAACCCTCTGGAACAATGTCTGGTAGGAAGGGAAATCCATTTGTACTAATTCCACAAGAGGTTGACTGGTATAAACGAAACAATGAAATAAAAAATATGGACAAGCATAAAACAGAGGCTCAAGTTCATTAGTCATAAGAGAAAGGCAAACAACAAACAATAAATAACAAGGTAACCTTTGGCTCCTTCAGACGGGCAGACTTAGCGAGCTCGCTGGTGCCCCCTTTGGGTGGGGCAGGGTGGTTCTCGGAGCCTGAAGTCCCGCGGAGAAAAATGCAGACGGTACAGGCCCTCCGGCAGCTCCCTGGCAACACTAAGTCACCTGGAGTGTTCGGACCCTCAACACCAGCCTTCCTGCTCGCTGCGCATGGGCCGTGGTGGCAGTTTCGGTCCCGTCACTGAGAGGGCCGAGTTAGACGAGCTGCAGAGGAAGCAACACGGTGGATCCTAAATCATGGCTCCGTGTCGTCTGCAGTGTGGGGGCTGTGTCTGCAATGCGGGGGCCGCGTCCTCTGCAGTGTGGGGCAGGGCATGGGGTTAAAGGGGGTTATCCGCCAGAACAAGGGGGAGATGTGTCCAGACGCACGATCGTATCACAGATTGAAAAGGAAAAAACCCACCTCGGCCTCCTAAGGCCTCTTTGCTGTGTTTCTTCTATAGAGTAACAGTGGGACTTCAGCCACTTGCCTGTTGGTTCAAGGTGAATCCAGGGAGTGGCATGTGACGAGGGCTTCCCCTGTCCCCGTCTTCATCATAATACACATGGGCACACAGATGGACACACAGACACATGCACGACGTATACACACTCACACACATATGTCATCACAGGCACACTGAAACATATGCACATGAACACGTGTACATTCACTCATGCCACTTCCCCTCTGTTCCTGGAATGCTGCTCTTCCTTGCATCCATCTCTGTCTTAATATGTGATGCAGACTAATGTTCTCAGGAGAAATTCCAACTTGTGAGTCAACTAGCTAGGACCTCTCCAGACCTGTCCCAGAGTTGAGGACCATGAATCCCATCGCTATTAGTCTAGATGGTAATACTGATATTTTAGTGCCTCAGGGGATGGTGATCATCTGATGGGTCTGGAAACCAAGGAACTAACTGAGGTTCTCAACATGGGCTGCCAGTAGGAAAACTAACAGCAAACAAACACACAAACACACCACCCACAAAACTAATACCTGTGTCTCATCACAGAACAATAAGCAGAATCTTTCTGGTTGGGATTCAGGGGTTTTGATTTTGACCCTTCTGGGGGATTCTGCTTTGCAACCAGGGTTGAGAGCCATCATCCAAGGGCAACGTTTCTCCAACGTCCCTGCTGATGTGAATCACCCAACTTCCAGGGCCCTTTCTCTGGAGACTCTGACCCCAGGTGCTAGGGCTGAAACCCAGGCATTTGTATTTTTAACAATGACAGGCTTGTTATTGCCTAGGACTGGAGATACAGATAATCTTTTTAGATCTTAGTAGGGACATAAGTTTCCTTCATTGTTCCCTTCCCTTTCTCCCTATTTCTGACTGTAGGCAACACTCCCCACTTGAAAGAAACAGGCACGTTTTGGACACATATTCTGTCATCTGCTTACCAGTGACTGTAAGACATTCAAGTCTTCAGAGGTGCTTTTTCCACAGCTGTAGCACTGTCCCTGTACCTCTACATCCATCCCACACTGGAGCTGCTGGGGCAGGTGTATCTCACCTGTAGGTCTGCCAGGTGTGGGACTCAGGGAGAATGTGAGGTGAGTCACTATTGTCACATAGTAAGAGGAGCTCAAAATGCCCCTTGTCTGTTGCTCCAGACATGTGCGCTGCCCATCAGCCCTTCCATGAGACAAACCCTATCAGGTGAGGATCCCTGACTGAATCCATGCTCCTCAGACAAAGCAACCACTTCTGAGGGGTGGTATTCTCTCTCTGGGCCAGAGACTAGATGGGGGACTCCTTTTGTGATCATTCCCATCACCATGACCTGACCTGAACTGAGTTTTTCAGTATGTCTGATAAAGAACTGGTTCCTTTTCCCAAAGGAGCAAAAACCACAAATTATAGGAGATGAAATGCAAGTGGCCCACAAACAAGTAATACTGCTAATAAAGGCAAATGAAGTTACAATAAAATACCAATTTTCACTTGGTATGGCAAAGATTAAAGATGAATAATAATTATGAATAATGATTACTAACGATGAGGTTGTTGTGAAACAGGTCTTCCTCTGGGTGGAAACTTCAGTGATCCAACAAGTTTAGAGAAAAATCTGACAGTCATAAACAGATGTTATTACCAAGAAAGCAAATGCAGTTCTAGCAATTTACTTTGTAGAGCTAGTCACAAAACTATACAAAGACAGATAGAGATTGATCCATTGATCGGTAAACAGATATAGACACTTATTGAAGTACTTTTCATAACAGTGAAGCAACGGGAAATAATCTAAATGTTCCCCAATAGGGGAGCAGTTAAATCGTCTATGCTTCATCTAAATAGTCCGCAGTTGTTAGAGAATGAGGTGGAAAGATCACTAGATCATTAACTGAAGCAAGATTTCTTAAGTCTTCTTTTGGGTGAGGCTTCTGGTAAGTCAGGTCCAAATTTTCAGAATAGCTTTCTACACAGTTAATCACCGACCCTACTCACATTTTTTTTTTTTAAAGAAAGGTGCAGGCAGGAATGAAGGTGAGTAGGCAGGCAAGCAGGTAGGAAGAGAGAGGAGGAAGAAGCATTTTATTTTTATTTTGTTTTTCAAATGGTTGTTTCCCCCCTGGATGTAGAACTCAAATCCAGGGGTATGTGGTTGCTCCTTCAGAGGTGATTGGCCTAACCACTACTCCACCAGGGCATACTCTCACTCACATTTAAAATAGCATATTTTTATTTTTTATTGAGATAACTTTGATTTGCAAAATAATATATGTTTAGATGTCCAAGTTCACTGTTTATCATATATATGATAACATACTACACCATCACCAAATTCCCAAAAGTCCTCTATCACCATCCATGGGACCCTCATCAACACTTACTCCCAACTGCCACCTGGTGCCCTCTGGTAACCTCGGTTCTCTCATCAATGTCCAAGGGTTGGCTTTCGTGGAGCTCTTCACTGGCCTTGTTTCTCTATAGTCTACATATGAGTGAAATCATCCAGCATTGGTCTTTCTCTTCTCACTTATTTCATTTAGCATAACCCCCCACCCCGAGTTCCACCCATATCATCATACATATCAAGGTTTCATCTCTTTTAGCAGCCCTACTCAAATTTAACAACGGAGTTGGAGAGCCTGGGAGGAAGCATCATTAGGGTCATGACAGAGAACTGCTTCCGGGAACTTGACTCTGGCGGGCCATTCAGGTTCATTGGGAGCAACAATCCCCTGTGAAAGGAACAGAGAATGGGGACTGCATGAGGCTGGCTGGCAGCTCCCAAGGACAGGGATCTGGATCTTCTTTGTCTCTGGACGAATCCCAACCAGCTCAAGCAGTGCCTGGCATATAGTAAGTGCTCAATAAATACTGGCTGAATGAATGTGATATTTGGGCAAAGTGTGGCAGTGATTGAACTCTTAACATAGAACCATCCTCTGTCTTTTTCAACACCCAGTCCTCCTAGGATGGTGGAGGTAGCCTGATCTTTTTAGGAACTGTTCTTGGAGAACCCCGATACCAGAAGGGCCCGAGCGGGGAAACCACATCCCAGTATCACTCTGGGATTTTCTGGCTCACAGAACAAAACCTAAAGCCTGTTCCCCAGCTGTCTGCTTCTCACCAGCTGGAAATCACTCTGAGAACAAGTGGCTTGTGTCTCTGCATATTTTTCACTTGACAAATCAACATGCAGTTGGATTAGAGGATTAGCCACTAAATGAACGGCTAATGGTTTCTGTGAGCTGCTGCACAGAAGACATGGAGTAGGTGGCCTCGGACATGCTGAGCTGTAGAGTTTACTGAGGCAGGTCTCAGCTCTTGGCACTGGAGAAGACCTGAGAAGGAAAAGAGAAAGACCTCTAAAATTCAGCTTGGTTGATAGGTTAACCTCTGCTCTGTGGTTTGCTAAACAAAAGCACAGAACCAGAGACAATTTATTCTCAGTCAATTAGTATTTATTAGCCATATACCATGTGTCAAATTTTTGCCAGGCATGGAAGACTGGGCAATGACTAACACTGGAATTCCTTCTACCCTCACCTGGGTCTACAGTTGAAAGTGTCATATCAGAACCACATGGAACTTATCAAAATGTGGATCCTGAGGTCTCATGCCTAGATTTTTTTTTTTTAAAAAGAAGCATCTGAATGGTTCTAATGTGTTCCATCCTAGCCATATCTTGAAAGCCAACTGGTCTACCAGCAATCTCCTATCGCTAAAACGTCAGGTGGGACAAGCAGACCCACTTCCCTACACTGAAATTCTGCCTCATTGGGTTTTCAAGTAAAGAGAATAGGAGAAAATTCTCATATTTAAAATATGCTTGAGATTACTTTTAAAGGTGCCATGTTGGAGGCTGTTACATCATCTTGTAAAAAGAACAGCCAAGCTACTTTCCTTTGACCATGAGAAGTCTCTGGCTCTTCAGTGGGTATCTAATGGCTGACTTGGAGGGTCTACTCTGTAAAGAGTACCAATATTGAAACATTCCACACAGTGTGGCATTCTCTTTATAAGAGGCACACACTGAATTGCAGATTCAAGGCACCATTTTGGGTTCACTCTGGAGTGTTCAACTTGAATGATGTGACAGGAAACATTTCCTGTCCTCCCTAAGTTATGATTTGCTTTTCTTAATTTTTTCACATCCAAGGAATTGCATTAGCAGAAATTAAATGTGTATGTCGTGCAACTTCATAGTTCTAGACAGACCATGAAAGATAGCTGTTACTTGAACTTCCTCATTTTGAGAAAACTCGGAGATCATCTTTAGAGGAGTTTCATGATGGGATCCCTCTGCTTTGCACATGTAAACCGCAGTGTATTGCTCCCAAGTCATGCACCACACAATCTTCAAGGCTGCTGCTTTCACAAACTATAGTGTGACTGGCACCCTAGAGTTGTGCAGTATGCAACCTGCACAACCTCGTGTGATGTCCCTAATTGCTCGCAAAGCCAGTCTTTCAACTTCCAGGGTTTTCTCCAGGTCTTCAATTGGGTGGGTGGGAAATACACTTACTTTATTTCTTTGAAATAATATAGCAGGGAAAACCCAGACAAATGAAACACCCAAGAGAATCTGAGTATTCGTATTTCCAATTACACTGAACATGCATTCTTCACCCACACGAGTGCCAATTTGTATTATTCTGAGTTCCACTGAAATTGGCCCAAGCCCCTGGGGCACTTCTTGCCTAGTTTCACTTGTTACCCTGGGATAATTGGTTTAAAACTGATTACTGGTTCACTAATTATGGAGCCTATTGACAGTGTATTTCAGCTTAGAGAAGCAATTAAAAAGTTCACCCTAATTAATCAGGGGTAATTAACAGGTCTTAAATTTTGCCAAGAGATTAATTATCAAGAAATCCAGAACAAATCAATGTGTGTTCCAGGAGGGTGAGAGAGGACGGTCATTAGCGCTGGAGGTAATTTGGAACATGCATTCGTTCCTTTAACAAATGTTTACTGAGCACCTACATGGTGCCGAGCACAGAGCCCAGAGACTCCAGTGGCTTTGCTGATGTAGCTTCTCATTGGACAGGGCACGTGACCAGGCATTTTTTTCAGATGGCTGCAGACAGCGTCTCTGAAGCATAATAACAAGAGTTTTCTAGTTCGTTGTTTTGAGCACGTTTCATGTGTGACCTGCAGCATGAAGAGCTTGCATGCGTTACATCATTTAATATTTTCAGGCACTCTTCTCAGTAGGTACTATTGGTTACTCAGCGGGTAAAGAAACAGACCCAAGATAGGTTCAGAAACATGCCTAAGTTGGGAAGCACGATTAGCTTTTGAATCCAGGGAGTGCAGGACCCTGCTCTGTGGCAATTCTCAGAGTCTAAGAAAGGAGCAGCTCTTCCCTCAACAGAGCTCCTGGAGAGGTAGTGACAAGGCAGGGACATGTGTGGACACTGGACCCACACTGCCTGGAAATCCCGGTGCCACCAAATAGCTGTATGAGCTGGGGAAAGCTCACCCTAGCTCTCTGAGACTCCACTTTCCTCTTCTGTAAAGTGGGTGTGTAGGAGTCTCAACTTTACTGTAGTCACTATTTTAAGATGATCAATGTAAAACATTGAAAATAGTTGCTGGCACATGGTAAGTGCCCAGTAAGTATGAACTGCTGATAGAATTGATGACTGCCTTCGTACAGGAGTTTGGAGTCTTAGTTTTCATCTTAGCTTTTATTTTTTAACCATGGGGTCGTAGGAATGAATTCTTTAGTGTGGGAGTACGCTACGGGCTGAATTGTGCCTCTCTCCTAGAGTCATACATTGACGCCCTAAGCCCTAACTTGATAGGATTAAGAGGTGGAGTCTTTTGAAGCCAATGAGGTTTACAAGGAGTCATGAGGGTGGGCTCTCACGGGGGATTAATGCCCTCAAAGGAAGAGAGATCCCCCAACACCACCGCCCCCCCCCACCCGCCCCAAGCCACAGTCTCTTCCCTGCCTCTCCCTCCCCTTAGCCTTGTGAGAACTCAATGGGACCCCTGTGGCTACAATCCTGGAAAACTCTCAACAGAATCTGACCAGGAACTTGGATGCCCAACCTTCAGAATTGTGCAGAATGATGTCTGTTGTTGAAGTCATGCAGCCTGGGGTATTTCCCTCTGGCCACCAGGGCTGACTCACGCGGGAGCGTTTAATAACTTTCCAGAACTGACTGCTTAGGACCACTTGGGAGCATTGGGCAGCATCGGTCCCATCTCTTGGATACAGAAATGGTCTGCTGCCTTCAAGACAGCTTTGATATCCGAGAGGATGGCAGCTCCAGAGAGTGTGGTGGGGATGGGGGCCACCCCAAATAAATTCTACAGCAGCGTCTTTTCTGGGGCTGAAAATTGTCAATGAGAAATTCTTAGCTGGAGGCATCAGGCTATGCCCAGTGCCATGGTGACGTCCAGAGACGTCAGACAGGTTTTGGTGACTGAGTATATAAAGAAGTCACTCCCTGGCGTAGAGTGAGCACCTCTGAATGGTGTTTCTTGTTACATGACCCATTTGCCAAGATGAAGGGAAAGTTCAATTGATTCCTGGAGTTGCTTTTCCAAACCATTCCCAATGCATTCCCTCTAAAGCTTTCTTTCAGCAGTTCTCTGCTTTCTGTGCTAGGGAATAGTCAGGAAAACACACACGGGCAGAGGAGATCAGTAATCATGCGCTGAACTTAAATTCTGTAATCGCTGAATCACTGGCTTTGCTGTTGTAAGGGAGCACTTACCCTCCTCCTCACTATTCAATAGAGGTCTTGCACTTGAAAATGGTGAGTGTGTTGAATGAAGGCATTGATACGGTGTTGTTATTTGGAGGGAGACAGAACTCCCTTCTGTCGGAGCAGAGGGTCCAGTGATAGGGTTTCTCAGGGGCTACACATTAAGGAAAGAGGTGTCTGCAGAAAAGAAGGAAGAATTAGAATATCCTCCAGGGTTGTGTTTAGCTCTCTGGTTATGCACAGTGAGATTGTCTAGCAGGAAACTCCTTGGAGGATAAGAGCTCCCGAAAGGAGAGTCTACATTGTACTGACCTTTGAGGGCTAGAGCACTTTTTGTGGTTAGAGTGCTTTTCTATTTTTTGTTTTTCCTATGTTTACTTCTTGTTTGTTCTCTGCTATCACTTAGCATTTTGAATATCCCAGCTGGTTTAGCTCTTCTACAGTGGTGGGGCAGAAATAGGCATGCTGAAGAAAAGCTGTACAAGGGTTTTGAAATTAGAGGTGAGTTCATTAATTCATGATTTATCATACATTCATCATCCATTATCCATCCATCATCTGTCCATCATCTATCCATCATCCATCCATCCACCCACCCATCGATCCATCCATCCATCCAACCATCCATCCTCCGTTCAACATCTGTCCATCATCTAACCATCATCCACTCATCCATCCATTCATCCATCATCCATCCATCCACCCATTTATCCATCTATCCATCCATCCAACCATCATCCATCCATCCATTACTCCATCCACCCATCCATCCATCCAACCATCCATCATCCACTCATCATGTATCCATCATCTGACCATCATCCATCCATACATCCATCATCCATCCATTAATCCATCCACCCATCCATCCATCATCTGTTCATCATCTATACATCATCCATCCATCTATCCACCCACCCATCCATCCATCCATCCAATTATCCATCATCCTTTGAACATGTGTCCATCATCTGACCATCATCCATCATCCATCCATTAATCTGTCCACCCATTCATTCATCCTCTATCCATCCACCCATCCAGTCACCCAAAAATTATTTAGCACTTGCTATGTGCCAGGTAGTGTTCAAGGCCTTGGAGATAGAGCAATGAGGCAGAGATTTGCCCTCAAAGATCTTACCTCCTAGAAATAAAGATAAATGACAAATAAGTAAAATATATAGTATATCAAGTGCTGATACATGCTTTGGAAACTATGAATCAGGGAAGGAAGCAGGGATTTTTAGTGGTGAGCGACTTGAAGGGACTTTGTAGAGGTACAGCAGGACCATAGGTTCCTGTCCTTGTCTGTCAAGGGACTTTTAAGAAAATGTGATGGAAGCTTGGAGACCTTCCCAGGCTTATTGATTATAACAATAGAGGCAACTCAATTGTTGGCAATTGCTTACTTACGGACTAAATTAGGATGTGCACATGTTCTTGAAGAGAACATCTGTTATTTTTGCCCGTGTATCATCAATTCTCCTTATTCTTGTAACTGCATCCTAGTTTTTCCCTTGGGAAACTACCCTTTCCCCTTTCTCAGTATTCTTAGCTTAAATAGAGTCATTCTCCCTTGTAGCTCATGATGAACATGCAACCCAGGTCTGCACACCAGTAGATTCCTTTTTCCTGATCACACGAACACCTGACCTCATAGATCTAATGAGAGCGACCTCCTGGACTTTGCCTGATGCCACTGGGGAAGACGTACCTTCTTTTCTGATGATTGCAAGAATGTGATAATGTGATAAGCTGTAATTTAAAAGTCTACAGCTACTGCTAGCCACCTTTGCCATCTGAAGAGTAGATCTGCACATGAAGCCAGCACAAAGGACATCTGAGAGATTTAGTCCTGATGACACCCTTGGCTCCCTGGATCTAAACTGAGCCTGGTTCACCCACCCCTGGATCCTCTGCTCTGTGAGCAAATTGTGTTTTCAAAAATCTTAGACAATTTTGATTTGGGATTCTGTTAGAAGTAACCCCAAATCCTGACGAACATGCTCAGTGAATATTTATAGAATGGATAAAAATATCAGAATTCTGCTGGAAGCAATCTTAAGACATCCGAATCTTGCTCCCGTTGTTTCTGTTTTTCACATGGATAAGTTCAATGTGATATCTACTAGCTTTTTGTGGCTGTGAAAGAAACTTTACTGATGTTCAGAGTCACAAAACTTAGGAGGCAAGACATGATTTGTAAGTACGTTTAGGTGTAGCTATTCATATGTTTCCAAACTAATATCTATTTACTCTGGAGAATACAGAGAAGCACAAAGAAGGAAATAAAAATGATGTCTCTAATCACTCATAAATAACTTGGCATGCCAGTTTGGTTGTTTTGTTTTGTGTTTTGCATCCATGTTTTTGAAATAAAATTGATTGGAATTCTTTTCCAAATCTCTTGTCGTCCTCCCACCAAGAGTGTAAAAGTGTTCCCTTTTCTCCAAATCCTCATCAACATTTGTTGTTTTAGACAATTCCAATTATTTTAACAATTACATTGGAGAGAGGTAGCATTTTATTATTGTCTTAATTTAATTTATTTGATTCCTACTGATCCTAATTTTTTAAATATGTGCTGGTCAATTTGTAGATATTTTACGTGAATTGCATTTTTAGGTCTGTGACCTTTACTTTTTATCTCTTTGCTTTCTGAATCAAAGGATCTATTTAAATATTAAGGATATTTTCCTACACAGTGAATATATTCTGCTGTACACCATTTGTTCTTCAACTTCAGTTATGACAGCTTTTGAGCTAGGTAAGGTTTTACAGTTTTGTTATAAAATTCACCAGCTTTTTCCTTTATTGTTTTCTGCTTTCAGTAACATGCTTGGAAAATCCTTCTCCATCCTAAATTCTAAAAGTATTCACCCAAAATGGTTTCAAATGACTTCATGGTTTTATTTTCACACAATTTTTTTTAAAAAAATCAGCTGGAATGAATAAATTTTGGTGTAGAGTGTGAAGTTGGGGTATAACTTTTTCTAAATGATTTTCCTGTGTCTTAACATCACTTATTGAATAATCCCTCAGTTTTGGTGCCGTGGAGTAGTGGTTGGGCAGAGTCTACATACATCCCAGGGATCAGGCTTCATGACCCAGGCTCGAGGGAAAAGAACCAAGATGAACTACTGAAAAAATAAAATAAAGTGTTTCTTACTTCTTACGTCCCTCTCTCTTCCTGCCTGCCTACCTCTGCTGGCTTTCATTCCTGCCTGCACCTCTCCTTAAAAAACAATGGAAAAAGAGGTCAATTTTACTATACGCTCTATTGCCACATATATATGCACACACACATATATATACACATATACATATATTACATATATTATGTATATATATATATATAGAGAGAGAGAGAGAGGGGTATATAAATTTCTGGAAATTTCATTCTGTTCTATTAATTTGTATAACTTAGATGCATTACTGTTTATTGTGTCTGGTTATTCTAATGAGAGTCCCCTCTTCTTAAAAATTGTGGTTAATCTTGTGTTTTTGTTTCTCCAAATGAATCATCCATGACCAGGGAAGAGCATGAAAACACACCGGGTGTTTTTCATTATCAACCTGCTCAAATTTTGCATCTAGGGCATTCTGATTCATCAGGCCTGGTCTGGGATGTGAGCATCTTTTAAAAATCATTGCTAAGTCACACACGTAGACAGACACCTCTACTATATGCATCATAGATACAGAGCTCCTTAGTTGATGGTGAGGCCCTTCCAGATTAAGAAAAAAAACTTTAAAAAAGAGACACTGAAAACTTTCTTACAAAGGGGTTTTTACAATTTCATAAAAATATCAGAACTGTAGAATTCTCTTCTCTCTCTTCTAACTTGTTTTCAAGAGCAAGATGCTCTCTTGAGCCTGCCTGGGATATTCTTGTATAACTTGATGTAGGGGATTTTGCTCAGGTTTGGGGAGCTTGAAAAGCCCCACCAGGTCATTCTAATATGCAATCAGGATTGGTAACCACTGATTTAGAGACTCCTCTTAGTCTTGAGCACAAAATCCCCACTCTACTGCTCACATAGATCTCTCTGTGAGCTAGTGGACCCTGATCCCAGCTCTCTAGCAGACTCATCTGTGAAACTTAACACACAGACTGGGCTGAATATCTGCATTACATATTGGCCACCAGCATTAAAGAATAAGAAATACAATTTCACAGTTGATTCTGATACTCAACCAGTACTAAACACCTATTCTCTAGTAAGTTGTCCTTTCATAATGAGCAAACTCACTTTTCACATGTGAGCACATGCACAAAGACTTGACCCTGGGAGTGTATCACCATATCTTAATACAGGTGGTTCTTAAGCTTGACCACTCAGAGTCCCCAGCCCCCAGAGTTCCTGACTCCATTGCTAAGGGCTGATGGTTTGCATTTCAACGGGTTCCCTGGAGATACAAATGCTGCTGGTCCAGGGAATCAAGGATTTATAGCATTCATACAAATGTCAGACTTTTTCCATGATGAAGGAGTGACTTTACTAAACATAAGCGTGGTCTCCAAGCTGTGAGCTGCCGAACCCTGGGATGTGATGGCAAGAGTTGCAAAATGCTTTGTGCACAAAGCATTGCTAAGAATCACAACAAAAACATTTTATGAAACCCCAAGGACCATCATCTTTGGTCTTTATTGTGGTAACTTTCCCCACTCCAAGCCTGTCTCCATTGCTGTGAGTGTGTAACTCCGGATGCACAGCTGTGGTGGGTATGGTGCTCTCTTCACACAACATTACACTGTGTACATGTGTTCCTTGAAGGGTAAGACCTACCAATAGTCCCTTGGGGAAGGCCACAACTCTCAGAATGAGGCAGGACAGATGTACAAGAGAAACCTCCTCCTCCAACGCATTTGGAAGCTTCCTCTTCCAACCCCTTTTATCGACAGTGGAGTCCATAGACTGTTCTCCAATGCAACTCCAGTCATGGGTCCCCATGACCCTTGGGATAAAATCCAAAATTCTTAACATGGTGTTGCAAGTTGAGCTCCCTAGAAAGAAGAGTCTAAGATGGAATGTAGCATGAACCCTGTTTATTAAGGGGTGTCTTGGGACCAACAGCCGTGGAAGAGTTGATTCCCACAGGAGCTCTGGAATTAAATGGTCCCTGAAAGTTGCACTGAGTTGAGTTAAGCTTCCCCTATATTTCCTCAATGGATATGAGCTGCCCATGAAGAGAATGACATGGGCAAGGCAGCTCTCCGCAGCTGAGTCCTTCCCTGGAGGCCCTGACAGCGGACGATGGACTGGTGACAGCATGTTTGGAATCTGGGTAAGGACTCTTTCTTTGAAAGAAGAACAATTGGGCTGTTGCCTACCTCTCTAATCTCATTGATTTATTTTCATTTTTTTAATTTTTTGTTAAAACCTTTAAATAAGATAACTAGAAAGGCACCTGATTTTAAATGGACAGTAAAACATAAATTTACTTTCAAAACCCTTAAGGATTATATAAATACCTTTCAGAAATTGTATTCACCAACAACTGATTCTAAATTGAAATTGGACATTTTATTCCACGATGATTATGGAATGTGGTCCCTTTGGGACATCCACCATAGAGAATCCAAATCAATTGGTTTCTGCACTAAGAAATTCCCTTACACCACCACTAAATATTTTCCACTTGAGAAACATTTTTGGACCTTATTTGAAGTTCTGAAAAACAAGAGAGCCCTTCTGTGGTAATATGCCCATCACTATCAGATGTTGGACTGTATCAAAATGTCACTTGAGGCAAAGAGGAATACAAATGGAATCTAAGCTATTAACCTGGAAATTGTATCCGAAACACAGAAATACAGAGCCAGTCAGGTCAGGTCTAATTTATTTAAAATTCTTCCACTCATTGTCTACTTTCCAAACATATTTTTCTTTTAGTCTATCCAATGATCATGCTCCTTTTTTTTTTTTGCCCCAGGACCTTTGCATATGCTCTCTCCTCTGCCTGGAACATTCTCTTTGCATTCCTGACCTCTCCTTCCACCCCCAAGCCAGACATTCCAATTCATTCTTCAGGTCTCTGCCCAAGTATTGGCAGAGATTCTCTGAAGAAAATTCTCTGAAGAATTTTCCTGACCTCCCACCTAAGTCAGGATAACTGATACATATTTTCAAAACTGAGGCACCCATCAGACTGAGAGCCAAGAAGTGAGGAATCACTTCACCTTTCCTCGGCATTCCATGTGGAAAGAGATGGGCCTGAAATCCACGGGGTGCTGCCTGGATGGGGCAGAGTCGAATATTTTATATGTGCTATGCTGAGTTCCCTTAAAATATGTTTTAGACATTTTGAAAATTCTGCCCCATTTCTTGTATGCGATGTGGGGGCTGGAGTTTAAAAGGAGAAGCAGGAGGAGCCAGAATCAGAGTGAGAGGACTCAGGCGGAAAGTAAAACTTAGGCGAATATATTCCGTCTCAACATTTTTTTCCCGTTTTATGGAGAGGTAATTGATATATAACAGTGTACGCATGTAAGAGGTACCACATAATGATTTGATATATGTATATAGTGTGACATGATTACCACAATGAATTTAGCTAACATCCATTTAAGGACCTCTGATCTGACATCCCTTTTAATCAGGGGATCGACTTTCTTGTTCTAAATCACAGAGATTCAGAGCTTCCTGCTAGTGAATAATAACTATATAATAATAGCAGCAATGGTTCCCTTTTCAGAGTGTTTTCTATGTAAGTACCAGATGTGCTTACTTGCCTTATCTCATTAATCCTCAGCTCAAGAAGAAGGAACTGTCATTTCTCTCTGTCAAAGACACCGAGGGGCCCACAGGTTAAGTAATTTGCCCATGATCACACTGGTAATCAGTGATGGAGCTGAGCCTTGAAGCAGGGCTACCTGACGACAGAGCTCACAGGTCACAGCAGCGCGCCTCGGCCTCTTTGATGTTGTCACGCACGTGAACCTCCCTGAGAGGCTGGGGTTTCAGATCCACGCCTGTGGGCTTCTGTGACTTGGCAGATGCCGCCTGCCTCCGCTGCCGGTTCCACATCTCCATCCGGGCCCTGCTGCCCCCTCCCACCAGCTGGGCTCTCAAGTCCCAGGTGCCTCCGGCTGCAGTGGCCTGAGTGATGACAGAACCCGCCAGAAAACTCCCCTGTATGGGGAAAAGGGCCAATCAAATGTGAGTTATTCTTATTGTAAGTTCCCCCAAGCCAGGGACCTTGTATGATTTATCTTGGTATAACCCACAGCACTGGGAACAGGGTCTGGCACACAGCGCACAATAAATGTTTATGGAGTTGACTGGAGTTTTCAGAGACCTGGGGGACCAAGCACACATTCGCGCACACATATACACACAATTAACACACATCGGCCACACTCCAGTACACATGCACACACACACGTGGGCGCTGTATCCACACATCCTCCACACATTTCTCTCCTTCCCACAGACACACTCTGCACATATATTCACCACACACACACACATTTGCACATACACTGATTTTTTTCTGTGGGTGTGCACTTGTGTCAGTGATCTTTGTCTTCCCTCAACATGCGGTGTGTAGAACCAATCACTCATTTTAATTACGTCATTGTGGGTTCTGTTTGGCCTTTGGCTATTTTTGAGACCAAATTAGAAAATGTAAAGGCAGCCATCTTTCTTCCCCAAGAAGCATCTAGCAGTGATGGCCCCAGGGTGTGTGTGTGTGTGTGTGTGTGTGTGTGTGTGTGTGTAATGGGAACCTGGGTGAGGGCGGGGGTGGGAGGCCTACTTTTTACGAGAGTCCCTTTTGTTCTGTTTGAATTTTCTTTTTAAAAAAACTATGTGCTTGTAGTATTTTTGAAAGCATAAACACAGAAACACTCAGGGAAAAAGCCACCTTGCTTCAGAAACAATGACTGCCTCACATAAGAGCGTGGATAACTGGGTTAGTGAGAGATTAAAGATTCAGCTTGTTCTGGGTGGGTTCACAGGCTCCACATTGAGGGCCCAGGTGTCAGGCTTCTTCTGCATGAGTCCCAGGTGATGTTTCCTCTCAAGGGTGCCCTCCCAGGAGCCCCCCTGCGTGGAGGCTCAACGTTCATTTAGTGATTCTTTTTGCTGGGCCAGTGACAGATTTGCAAGGATTAAGCAAGGTAAACTCTGAAATCTACTCAGTCACATGAAAGTCTGTCCCTTCGTTCTTGGGCTAAAATGAAGATGATTAAATCTGAGGAGTTGGGCTCTGGGGCCAGGGGACTGGCTGTAGCCTTTGAGCTTGAAGTTCTGTTGCATATTTTCTGTGATTTTAGCATCCCTGGTGTCTGGTTCTTAGGCTCTATAGCAGCTGTTTGGGACCTGGAGCCAAACCCAGGGAGCACTGGGGTCTCCAAGGTGGGCCGAGAACTTACAACCAACTGGGCTTTCTTCTGAGTCCCAGATATTCCTGGAGGGATTCATTTTCATCAGATGACTTCTTAATGAGCGTCTGCCTACCTCCAAATTTGGAGACTTTAAAGCTCTTGAAATTTAAAACTAATCAGCAAGCTGGTTGGCTTTGAATGTGAGGGGTTCATACAATCAGAAGCTCCAACAAGAAGAGAACAAGTTGGTAATGACCCAGAGATAGTAGAGTGGGAAATATTAGCTTGAAGTTCACAAACGGCCTTGCTCTGTATTCCTATACAAGGCACAGAGGTGCCAGGTTAGGGTCTGAGGTTGGAGTCCTGGGGTCTGGCTGTGACTTGCACATGTGTTTTGTGTAGTTCACGCATAATTTTAAATCTGGGGAATGTTCACGTACCACTGTGGTGTGCTGACTTCTTTGTAAAATAGAAACTCTTGCAGGAACTGGCTGGAATTCCTGTATATGTGACACTGACCTTGAGCTGCCTGGTGGCTGTCCCTTGGTGATGGGCTATGTGTGCTCTTTCACCGCAGTCCTCACCTTTCCCTATTGCCCTTTCCACTGTATGTTTTATGGTACCTTCCTGGCCCTTATGAATATTTGAGCTTGAGTTTCCTACCCCAGATACACTGTACTCATGCTAAGAATAACCCAGGGGATGAGCTGTTTTGCAAATCTGGGGATCATTTGGCTGGAAGGTGAGGTCACGTCTGCTTCAATGGCTCACTTTGGGGAATCCCTTCATTACAATCCACACTGCTGTTCTCATTTTGTTCCTCTATGACTCACCTTCAGTGGCCTAATATGTCTCCTCTTGCAGCCTGCAGTGGACCAATTCTAAGAGGGCCCCAAATTATCCCTGCTTCCAGGGACTCACCCCACAGAGTGTGGATGGAATCTGTGACTTACTTCCAATCAACAGAAAGCAGAAAAGGTAACAAGGTATTAGTCCCATAGTTACATGACATCAGACTAGTGTTGGCCTGATTAGTAGACGGTCTCCCCTTGCTGATTTTGGTGAGGCAAGTCATCATGCTGGGGAGACCCAGGTGCAAGGACCTGAGAGTAGCTGGCCCACAAGTAGCTAGGAATTGGGGGGCACTTCTAGCCAAGAGCCAGCAAGAAACTGAGCCCTTCAGTTTGACAGCCCTTAGAACCTGAATCTTTTCAACAATCAGGTGAGCTTGAAGCTGACTCTGCCCCAGGTGAGTCTTCAGATCTGAGCTGCTTTAAGCTTCTAAGTTCATGATAATATTAAGTAACAATCAATAACCCACACACATTCCCTTTGGTTTGGGAGTTTTGATATCTACCTTCTTTCTCAGTTTAACCCAATTCCTGTTCCTGTTCCTGTTTCTGGTCATTTTCTTCAAGGTAGAGAACTGCTAAATGCTGCTGCTGGGTCCCCCAAATCTGGGTCAGTGGTTAGGATAGACTTTTGAGGGGTAAAGGTGAGAGTATGGCCACACTCAGGTCTCACCTCTTTTGTGTGATGCACCGAACGAATCCCACAATAAAATGTGTATTCTTGTAGGCACTTGGCTTATCCTGACATTATTTGTGCGGAATATACTGATTTAGTAAGTAGTTGTTGAATAAATGGACATAGCTGAATGATCACTTCAGGCACAGTTTCCCTCCTGTTTCATTCTTTCGTTTGTTAGTTTGTTTTAAAAAAAGGTTCAGGCAGGAATGAGGAGAGTAGGCAGAGAGGCAGGAAGAGAGAGGAGGAAGCATCTTCATTTTATTTTTACTTAGTTGTTCACACTGGCTGTTTCCCTGCTGGGACCTGGACTGGAACCCAGAGCCATGTAGCCTGTGCTCTTTTGGAGGCGACTGACTTAACTGCTGCTCCACTAGACTGTGCCTGTCTCATTCTTAATGATCAGGTCCTCTTCTGTTTTTCAAAAGTACCATAGCTTAGAAAATTAATTTCCTTTTGGCATACATCTTACTTATACATTTTTAAAATAAGATAATCAAGGCTTCAGTTAAGTCTTCTAATAACCAAATGTTTGAACTCATTTATGACTCCTGATGTTTCAAAAATATGCACACTATTATGGCTTTCAGGACTTACTGGAAAGATATTCACCTTCCAAAAATGTAGTATGCTAATGAGAATGATAACTTTCCCATTGGTCAATACTCAATAGTATTTTTCTGTTTAATCTTTGCTCATTTAATAGGTGAAATGGTATCTTATCGTTTATATTTGCATTCCTTTGCTTACGAATGAGGTAGAATAACTTTATTAGCTGTTTGTCATGTCCATGAATCATTTTTCTCTTTTCTCTTATTGACTTGTCAATGCTCTTTACATATCAGATATAAATAATTCATACCACTTTTTAAAAAATTGCCTTTTAAAAATGTGTTTAGGGACACATTTGTAAATTTTTATTTGGTGAAATCGAATATTTTATTTTATCATCTCTGCCCCTAGTATTAGACTTAGAAAGTCCTTTGGCAGAGATTGACCTCCCACTTTGACGTGGGTGGAGCGACGTGACCGTGGAACCCTAGCTGTGACTGAGGTGGACATAAATCCAAAGGTCTATCCCCTCGCTGTTGCCCACCTCACCGAGAAACTCTTGCATCTTGTTCAGCAGTCACGTAACTACAAGCAGCTTTGGAAAGAAGCCAAGGAGGCCACTGAAACTCTCCACAGGGCCATGTCTGAGTTCATTGTGACGGATGCAGACACCCGGCCTTGGAGATCATCTTGCATCTTCTGCTGCCCTGTGTGGACAAGGCACCCCTGTGTGCCCTCCAAGCAGCCCCTGGGTGGGCCTGTGGGGTCTCCGGACCTGTCATCATCTGTTCTATCACCCTCAAAAAGGGCTCACAGCTGAAGCAGCAGATCCCATCCATTCAGCAGTTCATTCAAAGGCCCCTAGTCTAAACCGATGACCTCTGCCCAACTCTCCCCACCACGCCTGCCCCTGGGGTTGTGTATGTATTGTCTGCTAGCATGCAGCGTTTCCACCTACCTTCTATTGTGATAAAGCGTTATAGTACCCAAACTGGTTTTGCATTTTTGTGTTGTTTCTCTTTTGCTTGTAGGTCTCTCTTTCCGCCACCACCTTGGCCCTTTCCACCTTCTTTCCCATCTTATCTGCCCTTTGGAAAAATGAACTCATGCCTAGAACAGGCAGAAAACTGAATGGTGACACCATTCAAAAGGCGGGAAGATCCTGGACAGATCTTCCAGGCACTGACTTCCTATTTTTCAGGGCTTAACAGAAATGAACACCATCTACTCTTTAAAAAAAGAAAGGAAAAAAAAGTCCTTTTCTAGCTTTACCTTATCTATTCACTCTCCAGTCTTTTCTCTAGGGCGGTGGTTGATCTTCAGAGGATATTTTATTATATACAGCAGATAGTACATGGACTTTCTCTGTATGAGTGATGTTTAGGTCAAGTTTAATTAAAATCTAGTTATCTAGAAGCAGGCTGGGTCCATCAGCAGATTCACATTGGGGACGTTTTTGGACTAAACCCTATTGTTTTCCACTCAAGACTTGAGATACAGTCTTCCTCTTTTAGTGATGGAAGCTACTTCATATGTTGAACTAAGCCCTGGAAAGTTTCCTGAGAAGACAGATTCAGCCATGGGTGTTGAGAGGAAGAAACCATTATTGGGATCACAGGTGATAGACCTGAGACGTACTCAGTGTTGAGAGTCCTATAGGAAATGGGAGCGTCAGACAGGTAATCAGAAACACCAGACAGGAACAGGCATTGTCTGAGTGCCAACTTAGTGTCTGGTGCTGTATTAGAATCTTGTTAAGATTCAATTACTCTGTGGTGTAGATATTACTCTTCACATTTTGAAAACGAGGGAAATACTACACAGGATCTTGATGCGGTTTTGAAGTCTATGCTCTTTTTGTCACTTCAGACTACTCTTGTCATGTTTCTCCACATGAATACAGGTGATATTCAAGAGTGCAAGATGGCAGCAGCACCAAGAGAAGAATGACCACACTGCTGTACCAGGTTTCTGGTGAGATGCTGTGCAAGCTTTGATTGGCTATCAAGGTAGACCTATAAAGGAGGAATTTGTGTAAATTTTAGGAGCTCAGCCAATGGCAAAGTCTCCATCAATTGATCTGCCTGTAACTGACCATTGGGATTCTTGATAGAGCTTTCTAGCAGTCTGCATTTTCTTATTTAAGGATGCAATTATCCTGTGTCAACTTGAACTTCTTGTGACAAGTTTTCTTTCACCGATCCCTTCTGTTATCTCTAAGATTTATATAACTTGCTTCATCCCTTGGGGATGACCCATAATTGGACTCACTGTTCCTCTTTGACCTTTGGAAGTACTCTGGTATATCTACTACTTTTCTGGTGCTTATGTAGGTATTTCACATCCAGAGATTATAGAGAGATACATTCACCACATGGAATCACCGAGAGAAAGTATCTCTGCATTGATAGTTCATTAAGTTATTCCACAATGTTTTTTGAATCCTTACTATGTGTCAAGAATCATTCTAGATATTGGAATACATGGAGCGAATAGATGATTGTAATATGTCAAATGAACCTAACTGGGAAAACACTTGCCCTCAAGGACCTTGTATTCTAGTGGGAGTAGGGAAGAAACAAGAAAAAGGAGGTAATGTCACAAAGGAAATAAGTTGAAGAACATGCGGGACCTTGTAAGGGCTTTGGATTTTCCATTGAATGACACGGAGATCCATCGTGGGGCTCTGAACAGAGGAGTGATGTGATATGACTTACCTTTTAATAGAATATGGGGATTTTTGGTATTGATAATGGACTCTAGCGAAGCCTGTAGAGAGGCAGTGAGGTCTGTAAATAGTCTACTGGAAAAACCCTGAGATGATGGTGTCTCAGACCAGAGTGATATAGATAAAAGAGGTGACTAGTTGGATTTGAGGTGTATTTTGAAGGTAAAACCAATAGACTTTCCTACGGTATTGGATATAAGAAGGTCATGGTTGACACTAGAAAGTCAAATGGAGTGGTCTTATCTAAGGTGAAGAGAACAAGTTTTCCGGGAAGTAAAAAACTCAGTTTTGAACTCTTGAAGGCTTATTTCTTTAGCCCCTCATAATATTCTTTAATGAATAATGAAATGTGGCTTGAGGTGATGGGAGTTGAGATGACTCACAAGATGACTGAGGAAGCGTACACAGACAGAGATGGGCTTTACTCATCGTTCTTCTCTGAAAGTCCTTTATGAATAAGTTGTGAAGAATCCCACAACACTGCGGCCTTAACACTGATAGGGTTGCAGAAAGTTAACAAGTTTTCTGAGAGTTTTAAAGTCACACTGATCTCTGTCCTCTTTCCACAGAACCCCAGGGACCCCTAGATACTAATCTAAGATGTGATAATGTGTTATTGAAGGAGCCAGAGAGGATGGCTGATGGGATTTGGGACGAATGACTGAGACAGGATCTCAGGCACCCGGGGTCTCAGATCCAGGTCTAAACATGGCATCTCTCTTTGTTGGAGGAGCTGTCTTGTACCTAGTACTCATCTTCTGCTCCTCTGCACATTGGAGGACGGCCCTCCCGTGAGATTGGGTGGGGCCATGGGATTAGTTCTTAACAATGAACTGGAGTGAAAGTAATAAACCTCATTTGGGGTCAAAACATTGGATTCTCATGATGACCCTGTTACAGTGACCAAGGAGATCTTATATACAGAGTGTAGCAACAAGATGCCAGAGCCTCTGTCAGTCTGCAGTGACTGTGTGGAGCATGGATCCTCCAGTGACCTTGGTGGATACGCACAGTGAGAAGGAAACAGACTCCACTGAGATTCTAGGGTTAATATGCTACGTAGAAAAACCTATACTGTCTCGACTAAAACATGTCTTAAAGACAGAAGCAAATTACACTTTACTCTATTTCTTCTTTCATCCCTTATCCTTTTAAGAAATATAAAAGCTGTTAACAGCCTTCTGATGCTCCTGATAACACATCAGTATATCAGAACTCCCACCTCTCCTCAGAGACTCAGCTCCGTGTGAAGCCGTCCCCACGCCCCCTCCCCATTTCTAAGCAGCGTTAGACGACTCCTCCTCCTGCTCCCACGACGCTCTCTCTACACCTCTATTAGAGCACTTACTGCATTGTGCTGAAATGATTTGTGTATGTCTGTCTCTCCCACTAGACTGTGTCAGAAGCCTCCTCTATTTCTCCCTTAAGAATCAGGGGAAAATACACCAAAGGAAGGATAAATACAGATAAAAGGCAGTGGTACCGAGTCTTACCTCTACCTTTATCTGGCAGTGTTTTAACTAAAGTTCTTTCTGATTGCAGCTAACAGAAACCTAATATTGCTAGTTTAAGTGAAAAAATACATCCGTTGGAAGACATAGTAGTTCTTAGAATGCAAGGAAAAGCTGAAACTCAAGGAATTGCAAGAACCAGTGACAGAATTTTATCATGTGATTCTTCTACAGCTTTGCCATGACCCAACCTTCAGCTCATGGACTCTGGGTTCATCAGTAATATTTTTCAGGAGAAGGAATTCAGTTGGCTCAGTCCTTAAGTGTCTGATCCAATCACCAATGACCAAAAGAAGTGTCAAGAGAAACAGGGTACTGTGCCTTTGAGCAATCAGCATGGGCGGTTCTCAGAGATAAGGGGCGGAAAGTCATCTGATAGATGCTTGTGTCAGTTGACATCTTGTCTAAGCTTTGGCGACAGCATCTACTTGCCTCCTAGCTCTGTAGACTCTCTCAACTTAACACAACCTGATGAGCACCAAGCAAACACCAGCCCTGAAGCCTGCCTAAATGTCCCTAATCACCCTGTACTTCTGCATGAATACCTGGACACACAATCTCTTTTTAGGTAGCAGACTATGCCCAGAGGTTTGGGGACTCGTCTGCTGTAGCTGTTGACCTCTGTTGCTTTTCTTGTAATGGGGCTCAGTGTCCAGGGCAATGGGCTCCTCTCGTGGCTTTTATCAGCCTCTCTGAGGTTGATCTCCTGGCCAAGCTTGACTATTAGTTGAGAACTGAGTTTCCTCATGTTAGGTCCATAGAAATGGTTTGCTAGATGGAACTGAAATGGACTACTGACATTGTCTGGCATTGTCTCTCCTTTTACCAGCATTTTCTGGAAAATCAGAAGTGAGCTGGCATCCTATAGGGAAGAGGTAGTGCAGCATCAGTTCTAGAAAAATCATCTGCCAAGTCCTGACCCTTCATTCCCATTTATGAATTCACTTGTTCTTTCAACAGACATTTTTGGATACCTATTTTGTCCAGCACTTTCCTAAGCCTGGGGATATAAGTCCAGTGGGGGTGTGTGCAGATAGTTAAACAGATAACTGGTATTATAAGTGATAACAGGCAGAGAAATTCTATTAGAAGAGTGTGGGCTGAGGAGGGACCTCAGTATGTATCCTGCCTTCCCCACCTAGCGGCACAACCTTGAACAAATTATTTGACCTTTGGGGATCTTAGTTACCTTATAACAAAAAATAATATCAGTTCTGCTGTATCGTGGAATTAGATAGAAGATCCAAAGAACAGTATAATAAATTGCTTATAAATGGTAATTATTAATATCATTACAAAATACAGCTTTCGAAAACATACTCACATTTGTTTTTGCTTTTGTTTGTTTGGGTTTTTTGGCATAATTTCCTAAAACATTGTCTGGCACATAGTAAGTCCTCGACAAATATTTTTTGAATGAATTAATGAATGAGCCATCATTTCTTGCACACCAATTCACACTAGGTTTTCATGTGCTTATAAGATAGCATTTCCCTTAGAGACAGACTGTACAAAACAGAAGCTAAGACCTTTGTCTTTGATATTAGAAATATTTATACTCTAGCTCTTACTCTGAATTTGGGCTCTGGCTTAGGTGGGGTTCCTAGAAGCAGACCAGAAAAAGGGTTCCTTGCGCAGATGAGACTATTCTCAAAGACACTTGTAGGGAAGGAAGGGAAGCAGGCTTAAAGGAGAAAAGAAGCTAGACAAAGTGGCGTGGTGTCTGGTGTCTCGGTCTAGGACTGGCCACTCCGATGGAGACGTTGCATCAGAATCTTGAATAAAAGGCACGGGGCTTTGCATGCCCACATACGTCAGCTGTTCACTGTGGGTGGCCCTAGGGAGGACAGTTATGATCTCTGAAGCATTTCCAGACAAGTGACACCCATTGACTTCAAGAAGAATATGAACAGGGGGCCCGAAAAGTCAGCATCGGGGGCTGGTGCTGTCAAGCGTCCTGACGGAGACTCAGGATGTTTGAGGCTTACAAGCACAGGGACCCTTGAACCACTGTGGCTTGAACTGTAAGGGTGCACTTGTTGAGAGATATCTTCTAATTTGGGCTCGTGTTTAAGGATTCACCAACCTCACACGTTGGCTAGTTGAATCCCCAGTTATGGAGGGTGTAGAAGCCTCAGCAATGGAGGGCCGACTATAAGGCATAGGCAAATTTTCTGCTGTGTGGAGGTCATTGGCCCTAATCCTCACATTTTTCAAGGGTCAACTGTGCTCTCCTTAAAAATGATACTCCCTAAAAAGTAGGACACATAAGGACACTGAAGTATCAAGACCTTAAACAACTTGAGGTAAAAAGTGAATCCTAATCCCTACTATGAGTTCCTAAAAATAATTACCAGTTAGTAATTGCATGATCACATTTTAGGTAGTGAAATAAATGCACCATCTCATTTAGTGCTCATAACAAATCCACAGGGTAAATAATCTTATTTCTCCCTAATTAAATTGAGAAAACAGATTCTAGGAAGGGTTACATAACTTGATGGTGAAAAGACTGACAGCCGAGCACTCAAAAGTAGAAAAAACGGCTCTTTATTACAAGTACTGGCATTGGCTCAGGAGTATCGCTACCCAAACTGAGCAACACGGGATCTAGGGGAGCTCCTTTTAGACTCTGAGGTAATGATTCATCTCCTTAGCTACCCATGGTTTCTACTGGCAGCGCTTATCAGTTATGTACAGCTGCGGAGTAGGGAGGCGATGCTTGTTTGTCCTTGGTCACGATAACAGGACATAGATAACACGACATAGCTACAGCCTCCATAGCACCGTGGAAAAATCCTGGCAGACCAACTTTTGCATTGGGGTCAGGGAAAAGGTCTTCTACCACATTACTGTCAGTGACATGGTCAAGATTTGAAATCAGATATGCCAGACTCCCAAACCACAGAATCTTAGCCACAATTCTAGGAAAATACTACAAGGTGTTAATGTTTATTCTGTCTCCACAAATTTCCTTTCCTTTCTCCCATTTCCTGCCCTATATTCAATCAAGGATCAGTCCTTGAGTTGTTTTTCTCATGGGACATTTATAGTGGGGTGGAAAACAGAAAAGAAGTTTTCTCACTTGGGCTTTGCCGCCACCAAATCCTTGTATCTTTAGGTAAAAGGGAACTAGCAATGCAGAAGACGTGTATAGGTTTGAATAAATGGGGAGATTCCATTTCTTCCATTAGAATTAGGGTCTGCTAGATGGGAGAATGAGTAGTGTAATAGGATTAACAGAGAAAAGGAGAGAAGAGATAGAGAAATAGATGATCAGTAGATAGAGAATTGATAAGTAGCAGATAGATAGGTAGATGCATAGATGATAAGATAGATGATCGATAGATGCATAGAGAGATAGATAAAGGATGGATTGATAGATGATAATAAAATAAAATGATCACACGTTGCATCCCTGAGCAGCAGAGATGAACTACACTTCCCACCAGCACTACTGGAAGAAGAAACCTCAGAGAAGAAAGGCTGAGTGCCCCTTCTAGGTCGATGGGACCACAGGGAGTCTCACAAAGACTCCGAATCTCCATAAATTACAAAGAAGTGCAGGAAGGGGGTGAATGGAAAGAGGCTATGCAGACAGGAACATTGATGCATCACGGCAACCTGTGTAGACAAGGTGACCGAGAACCAAAGGCAGCTCTTCTAAGATGCAAAAGACCTGGGCAAGAGTGACTTAGGAAGGGTCAAAGTTCACTCTTACAACAGATCAGAGGGAGAGAGCCTGCATCCTAATCACTAGCAGGCCGTCCCATCACTGAAGTGAGCTGGAGAAACTTAGGAATATTTCTTACACCTGTGTTTTAAATTTGAAATGTGCCTGTATGGCCAATAGAAAGATAAGTGGCCTTAGGGAATGTGGGGACAACAGCCTGAACGATGGTGGGTGGAGAGAGCTTCCTTCCTGCCAAAAGGGAACTGAAAAGGGAACCCATACCCATCTCTTTGGCAGCTCCACCCACGTCCCTCCCAGGAGGGTGGGAGGCATGGAGAATTGAGGTCTAAGTCAACCAGAGCTAGAATTCCAAGAGTGACTGCCTCACTGAAAGCGGTTTAGGAAACTGGTGACTGGCAACCCAAGGAAGCAAATTGGGTTATTTGTTGTAAACTAGGGCCTGGATTGAAAAAATTACAAAGCCAATCCACCTATGTGAAATTAAAATGCCTCATGGTGATGTTGAAAATTAAATTCACACTACTGACAAGTGCCCAATTTTCAAAGTAAGAATTTACTTTAAAAACTTGTTCTAGAAACTGCCAGGTTTCCCAGAAAAGATACTTTATAATAACATTACCATAACCCTAGATTCCATGGGATTTTCACGGTAGGAAGGCTCCCCACTAGGATTTAGCTATCATTGCAAAACTACAAACCATAGGAAGAAATTGTCACCATGAGGGAGTGCCAGCTGACACCACACACAGTAAAATTAACAACCCTGGGAACTTCAGGGAGCAGAAAGGTAATCTGAAATCTACTATCAGGTAAGTTCATTTAAATATGATCCTACAGAGATAGAGGAAAAAATTGATACTAATACCAACAATATATAACAATACTCAGAATTGTTGGACTGGATTAAAAGTCACTCTACATGCTAGCTATTAGAAATACACCTAAAAAGTAATTTCTGGTACTAATGGGATGGAAGAACATACCCTATTATAGGCAAATACTAACAAAAAGAAGGCTGCTGATAAAAGTTTATTTAAGACAACAGAGTATAATTAGGGACAAAATGACCATTATATAATTATTAAGGGGAAAATCTCAAGAGACCCAGGGTCAAGAACCAGAGACTCACCCATCCAAATGTTGATCCGTGTGGTTTGCGCAGCAAGATGGTTTTAGGTAAGCGGGCGGGGAAAAGGCGGAGAGTCTCCACTCAAGCCTTAACTGGACTTCTTTGAGTGACAAGCGTTTCTTTGGACTTTGTGTTGGCCCAAGGGCTCTTAGAGGGAGCCCCAAGTGTGGAACCTGTACCCCAATATACGAGTCGCGGCACCATCATGTGGGGGTTTTCGGGTCTCTCAAAGAACCCACGGCAGAGTCAGGCGAGTGAGCAAGCAGAGGTTTAATCAGAAGGTAAAGGGATGGAGCTGACCAAGGGAGGTCCAGACCCCGTGGGTTCAGGGTCGCTCCACACACCAGACAGGCGCAGCGAGTAAGCAAGTTGGGGGTCCATTAGTGGGGAGCAGAGAGAGTGAGAGGATGGAGCCAGACAGGAGGCTAAGACCCCATTAGTGGGGTCGCCGACTCGAGGCCATGCCAGCAGCCTGAGTTTTTAAGGGAAAATCCCACACGGTGAGGAAGCGGGATGGAGAGAGGAGTCTGCAGACCAGGTTTCAGCTCCCGATTGGCCAAGGTGACACTGTCCTTTGAAGTTACTGGTGGTCTTGACTTCACCGGATGTCATTCTTTTGTTTCTTACATGTCCCACATGTCGAACTTGTCCATCAGCTTTCCTTACCGATCCGGGTGCGTCTGCCACTGGGTGCTGGAGCCAGAGGCGGTTCACTCTCCTGAGAGTTAAGCTCTCGTGGGGGTTCTGACAACAAACACTTGAACCTACGTGTAACTAACAACCTGACTTCAAAATATACAAAATATACAAAGCAACACATGATAGAATTACAAGAATTGGATAAATCTAAAATCATGGAGGGAGGTGTTTCTCAGAACTGATGACCCAATGAAGACATAAAAAAAAAAAGGTCTAGTGAGCATGGTTAGGATACAAAACCTGAAAATTAGAATATTCCTTATTAAGCACTCATGAAGGATTTATTAAAATTTTCCAAGGCTACAAAGCAAGGCTCAAAGAATACCGAAATATCAATTTTATGTAGAATCAATACAATGCACTTCTTTGATATTGCAATAAGTTAGAAGAGAAAGCAGTGAAGTCCTCCCCTGATTCTGTGTGTCAAAGAAGTGTGATGAAATTAGGAAATAATTAGACAAAAAGAAAAAAACTTTTAATTAAAACACACAGACGCTGACTCTAAAAATTCATATGGGATGCACCCTAGTGACTCAAGTGAGTGATCTAGTGTCTAGATCATGGGCTTGGGTTCATGACCTGGGGCTGGGGTAGCAACACAAAATAAATAAAAAATGAACGTGCTTCCTTCCTTCCTCACTTAAAAAGGAATCAGATGGAAAGTAGAGGGTCCAGTTCAGTGGAAGTAGAGAAATGCAAATGGAAATAGCAATGAAATTCTTCTATACCTATCAGTACGACAAACATTTTGAAACCAAGCCTGACAATGAGAAGCATTGGTGGGAGAGAGATGGCAGGAGCCTCCACAGCTGCTGGCTGGCAGTGTAAATTCTAGACAAGATCTGAGGAGCGGCTGGTCAGCATCTGAAAACATGGACCACACCCTCACCCTCCAATTGAGTTCTGTCTGTGCAGATTCCCTGGGCTGGCCACCACCCTTCAGTGGGCTGGGACATCAAAAAGGTCCCATGGAAATTTCAAAGGGAAAGAAAATATCAAAGAGAGTGCCATGTAGTCAGATGAGGTATTGATTTTTGTAACAGTAAGAAATCATGTGTGTGGGTAGCAATGTAAATGTGTTCTTTCCAGGTTTATGATTGAATAAAAGAAAAAAAAAGAATTGAACAGACACAGTCCTGAAGAAATGCTCACATGTGGACACAAGGAGGCAGAGATAAGAGTGTTCATTGTAGAATGATTTGTATCATAAAAATGGAGACCAACTGAAATGTGATGAAAGAAAAGTCATATTCTTCTGCTTAGGGCAGGCAGTCCTGCAGTTAACATACCCTAGATCTCCGTTTTCCAGCAGTGAGAAATTTCAAAATCAGAATGCTGGAGATGGAGAGAGCAGGATGTCACTTCTCCAGTGTCCAGGGGCCTCCCTCTGGGGTAAAGATGCTGGAGGAGACATCCCAGTTCTGCTGTGTTCACAGCCTAGTGGGAAGTTAGAGCAGAAACATCAAGCGTGTAGCTTGGAAGAGAAGTGGCGTTTGCTTTATCTGGGACATTCTATTTGTAAACTAGTCTGAAGCAAATATGGGAAAATGCAAACAGCTGTATAGTTTGGGTCCCAGGTATACAGCTGTCTGCTTTTCCCCGCATGTCTGAAATAGTTTCTAAGTAAGCCCTTAAAAATGGTCACCATAAATAAACCCAGCAGAGGCCCCAGACCACAGAGCCAGCTGAACGGCTGGTGTGGACTGGCTGTTTGGAAGGATACTTTGGCTGGCATTTAGCTTAAGGGCAGGACAACAGAATATCAATTTATATCACACACTCTGATGAAATCAATAGAGGTAATTTCATGACTCAAAGCCGTAGATGCGCATAAACCACCCAGATCTACAGAGAGCTTTACATAGAGAGGGATCTCAGGGGGTGATCTGAGGACTGAATTACTCAGTGTCTGTTCCATGTCCCTGCCACTCTGGGCTTCGGCTGGGCCTTTGAGAACCCAAGTTCGGCTTCCGGACTGGCCTCGGCTCAGAGGCTCTGACAGGAACAGACCTGTGATGAATGATAATTGACTTTTTTTTTTCTCTCCCTACATTGGTGTATGGAAATCTGTTTATAGATTTGGATGACCAGTTCTGGAAGCTTTATGTGTTTAATGATTTTTTGCCGATCTTAAAAGGCTCTGTACTAGCTCCACCGTGACTCCATCTAAATTCTGGGCATTGTGGAATTAACTCTGATTTTGCCCTGTGGAATTAAATTCTGTGATAAAGAAAACCTTGAAATGTCACTTCTCCCACGCCCATCCTTTTTATTTTTAAAATTTATTTATTTTTATTGTTTTCAGAAAAAAAAATAGTAGGGAAGAGAAAAGATGGGCATTGGGGGAAATCTTTAGTGAAGGGTTGTTTTTCTCTCCTAGGCTTATCGGAGACCAGTAATTCCAAACTTCATAACCAGAATCCCTGCTGGGTAGAGGGTACTCCACAGGGTCTCATTTGGGTCTCTCTAAGTCCAAAGCAACTAGCTGTGAAGTTCAGTTCTAACAGGATTAAAAACATACAGCAGCAGGCGGAGGAGGGCTACCAAATCAGAAGGCACAGACTGACATACACATTAGAAAGAAACTGAATTAGCAGTGACATTTTTTGGCCTGGGGCCTTTTTTTTTGGGCGGGCGGGGGTGGGGGGTGTTGTGGAAATAAAGACAAACTTTGATCTTTCTACTCAGAATCTGACAAAGACATCAAGGCCAGAATATTGCCTCTAATTTTATTTGTGATTTCCAGCCTGCGTCCCCTTGGCTCCTGCTCCTCGAGGATGGGGCCGTGTTTATCTCTGAATGGACATTGGATGCCTCTGTCACACCGGCTTAGAGGGAAAGTCAGACTGGGTGTCAGAAGGGGTCTTCATGATGGTATATGAGAGGAAGCCTTTGGTCAAAGCTCCTGATTTTTGAACCGTACATGTTCTTTCTCCGTGTGGACAAACCATAACTTTTAGAAGGAACACGCGCAAGAGGGCGGAGACGTGACAATGAATAGAGAATTAAAAACGCACAAGCACACACTTTCTTGTTCTTAAATGAAAAGCTTTACTCATTTTTTTCTTTTTTCAGGAAAAAATCTGCAAGGAGCCCGGCTGCTAATCACCATCTTGAATGCCTTTTACATTTTGAAGACAAATTATTCAGCAAGCATCAAAGCAGGAGAAAGAATTATCTGCAAAAACAAACACACACACAGAGAAGAGAAAAACACAAACCCAAAGTATATATTTAAAAAAAGGATCCAGGAGGCTCTGACCTTTCCACTTCAGCAATCAATGCTGTGCTAGACTCCGGTGGGGCCATGGGACTTGGAGAAAGAGTGATCGCAGCGGAATATGCATCCGAGTTGGCATTCAAGTCTGAAGACATTAGAAAGGCATGTTACAGACCCTGGCAGAGCGGACAGTATTGCAAAGATTCTCAACTGAAAATATCTCGGCATGTAGAACTTTGAAAGCTGCAATAGGGGTCTGGATCTTTCTCGAAGGACTTTAAGCAAAGGAGTGATGTGATGTGAGGTATCTAAGAATATGTTATTCCCGCCTGCGGTGTGAAGAACATACTGCAGCAAGACAGCAGGGTGTAGGAAAGAGGAGATTTTTGTATGCACCAGTGATGAAAGTTGCGCTGCCACGTGATGGGGGTGGGGATGAGAAGAAGTAGTTGGACTGTGATCTCTTCTATAGAAGGACCACACAGCAGGGCTGGTTGACAGATTGTGCTGGGGCTGGGGTGAAGAAGGAGAGGGCTCAGAGAAGACGTCCAGCTTTCTGGTTTGAGCCTGGGAAGATGGTGCTGTGATTTACTCACATGAGAAACACTGGTACACAACTGGGGTTGAAGATCATTGGATTTGTTCTGGAACTGTTAAATGGAACGAACTAAGACTTCCAAATGATATGGCCAAGGAAGTAATGGTACGTAAGACTGGAACCATGAAAGCCCCCTACTTCTCTGTGTCTCCTACATCATTCTCCCCAATTTTTCCACTGACCTTCTGGAACTCCGACTGTGGTCATGACATGGCCCTCTATCCTCAACCTCCTCTGTTTCCAACCCCATTTGCTCCTCCCTTGCTCTTTCTTAGTCCAATAAATGGCATGTCCCCACTGAATTCTTGCTCCTCACTCTCCTCCCAAACTGGCTTCCTCCGTAATCTTTCCCATTTCAGTGAACGACACCTCCAGTCTTGTATGTGTTAAAATCCCAAACCTTTAAAAGTTGTCACTGGTTCCCCCTTTTCTTTAACACCTCTGCACCCAACTTTCCAGAAAATGAAGTGGCTTTCTACATGACTCAGAATAAACACCAAAAATATTACAGTAACACCTACAGTCCTACATGATATGAATCCTCAGATATTATCTCTATTTTCTCCCTTACTCCTGGTACTTTAATCACATTGGCCTCCTTTCTGTGGCCAAAAGACTCCAAGCACGTTCCTACCTTAAGGTCTTAGCATCGGCTCTCTAGTTTGTCTGAAATACTGTTTCCCCATTTATCCAAACAGCTCCTTCATTTTCTTCCTGTCCTTCTAGTCTCACCTCATCAGTCAGGTGTGCCCTCACAAAGCGACATCCATCTCTTATAGCCTCCTAGCACACTCTAAATTTACTTGTTTATTGTCTTTCTCCATCAGAATGCAAGTCCCATGAGAGCACTGTCTGCACTTTGCTCACTGCTGCCCCCTACAGTCTAGAATAATCCTGCTCCGCCTGCGGTCGGTGCCCTCTTGATGCTGCTATGTACAGCTGCTGGCGACTACAGGTCAAATGTTCTAAAATTTACTATCAATTATAACCTCAAGTAACCTCTGAGATTCATCTTTCTTGCCTAGGTAGTGGGGACATAAAATCTGCCCTGCCTCCTGCATGAGGCTGTTGGGAAGATCAAATGAGCTGCTGTTCCCAATGGCCGAACAGACTTCAGACATTTTCCGAGGTCAAAAATACAAAGCAGAAAACGTGGAACTCAATAAAGGCATATTTGTTAATTTCCGACAGAATCCCATGGGAGTGGGGATGAAGGATGAGGGCCCTAACGGAACTGGTGTTCTCACAGGCAGTTCTCTGGCGAGTTCTGATCTGCAAATGATCAGTACATAAAGGATGGAAAGATGGGCGCAAACCCAACGATGAATCAAAAGAATGATAAGCTTGGACAAGAATGGCTTCAGCAAGGCTGTGGCAAGAAAAGAGCTAAGGTTTGCAAAAATGTTAAGGATTAGAAGAATTGATTTGGGGGCACATTTGAAGCAAGAAGATAAATGACAGGCTTGTGCCAACAGATGACAGATTAAGCAGAACTCAGAGCTTAGTTTGTGTCCAACAAAGAAAACGGTCTTCTGATTTCACATAAGAAATCCTAAACATATGAAATGTAAAGTGCAACAGAGGTCTGAAAAGAGACATAAGAATTCTGTGCATTGAATGAGATTGAGCCTCTAGACTCAATGTAATTAGACAGTGACCCAAGTCCCCTGTTCATTCCATGGCTCTTTTTTTCTGCCCCAAGCTTGGCACCCAGGCCACCCCTCAAGTTCTGGGGGTGCTCCCATCCAGTTTATAGCTCAGTCCGATGAAAGAGAGGACGGAGTGCTGCCAGGCAGGTAGAAGAGTCTCTCCCTACCCATGACCAGGCTAGAAGAAGCAGAAGCTGGTGAGCACATTGACCTCGATTGTGTCTGTGTATGTGATCCCGTGTATTTATTTATTATTTTTATTTTTACACATTAAAATAAACTCCTATGTATAGCTTCCCCATTCCTCATATATATATATATGTCAACACACCCTGACCTCCACCAAGTCACCAAGTCTTCTTCACCATTGTCCAGTCCATGCATTTCTTTACTAGGGAGATGTCTTCTGATGACAGCGGACTAGGCTTTACTATCATCGAGCATCTCCTCTACCAGAGGTAGAAGAGTTTGGGGGAGCATAAGGGTTATTGCTTCCCTGCAACTACTAAGTACAACATAGAAGGTTTGAGTTTTCCAGCTTCCGACCAACCAGCTGATAAGACCTTGATTGCTTTCCTGAGAATGCCACGAAATGTTCCTGAGATGCAGAAAACCCCAGTAAGATGGTTGGAGATGCCCTAGGTCATAATGGCTGACCTTATCCTTCAGAGTGGTGTCCTCCTGCAGCATCTGGTTGGATAACAGCAGGATGTATCCAGATCACGATTCTGGTCTAATACATGTATCCAGGTATCTGCTTACATCTTAATCTTATAAAAGATCTCCTAATGCCTTCTTCTCCCATTCTTTATCTTTTCACTGGTGGAAAATGGTTTCAACATTTGATTGTCAGCTGAAGATGATTCTCTAGAAATTTGGGAGTGGTTCAGACCCACATTAACATAGTTTAATCCATGTATAAATTCTTTCTTCTAAAACTTGCTCCCTGTTTCCTCTACCCATCTGTCCCCAGCATGCTCTTCCTGACCTCCCTTTTTCATTGGCTCCACTCATGCTTTCCCCACTAGCTCTCTATACACTGGCTTTGACAGCCAGACTCTGGACTGGCCCCTGGGTTTCCAGGTGGTCATCTGACCATGGGTATCAGACAGCCCCCGCAATGTGCACCCATTTTCCCAGTTCACAGACACTGGCTCCCATATTGACGTCCATTCTTTGTTCCTATTCTTACTAATTGCTTGTGTTTTCCATCTCCCCCGGGGACACCGGCCTCACTTCAGTTGTGGGGTGGATCCATGTATTCTCAGGAGATTCTCAGGTGTGGCCCTTCTGTCTGCTTGGACTTCTGAGCACTGCTTCTCTGGGGCCTTTCCCCAACCATACGTCACCCCTCTTCCTAGTAGTCACTGTCCTAACCACACATTTCCTTAAGCCATGACTGCTGAGGGGCATGCCTCTTGGAAACCATACCTGGTTAAGTCAATCCCCTTTCCTACTTCCCATCTCTTTTTCTTTCTAGAAGGAGAATCTATCTATCTGGGCTACCCACTCTATTTTGCTGTGAATTCTGTCCTCCCCGATAGCTTGAGCTACCATGGTTTTAAAATACATGAAAATGGAATTCCCAACCAACCAGGAGCCATTTGACATCAAGCAGGGAAATGACTGTGTGGTTCTTCTGTGCATCCTGGGTCAGTGAGCAGCCACACATTTTATGGGGAGAAATCCAGACTTGGAGAAGATGCTCATCTCTCCCCAAAAGGCACACTGTAAGATGCTGAAGAGAGTTAAGTGGCAAACCTTATACAAGTCCTTACATTTTTTGCTTGGTCAGCACTTGGAGAGCATGTCATTGGTTGCCAAATAAATTGTATCAAATTGACCTAACTTCCTGATTCTGAGGGGATTCATCCCAGGAATTGTATGATGCACAATCTGTGTATCTCAATGTTTTAAAAATGACAGAAGGTACCTGAAATTTTTATTGTGGTAAAATAGGTATCAAAGAGAATGGATAATTCAGACATTTTTTAGTGACCATTTCAGTGGCATTAAACACACTGGCATTGCTATGGGCACTGTCACCGCCACCCACCTCTAGAACCTTCTCATCTCACCAGGTTTAAACTGTGCCCTGGTCCCTCTTCCCCTTGGTCTCTGAAAAATCACCATCCTGCTTTGTTTCTCTGAAGTTGACTGTTTCTGATGTCTCCTCCTATCAGAGCAACCAGAGACTACCTGTCCATTTGTGACTGGTTATTTCACCATGTGTAACACCTTCAGGGTTCATCGATGTTCTCAGATCAATGCATCAGAACTTACTTTGCTTTATAGGATGAACAACAGAGAATCTCAACTTTAAGAAGACAGAATTTCTCCTGAGAGCCTACGGATAAATGACAGGAATTTGGATGGAGGGTCAGGATACTGAAACACAATGAGTCTGTATCCCCTGGAGGAAAAGCTGTCTCAGGAAGTTCCCGAGGACGCTCTTGTCCTCACTGCCTTACACAACGTTTCCAACAATGACTTAAATAAGAGGCTGCAGGGCTGCCCTGCCAATAATTTGTGAATGACCCCAGACTGGGCAGAACAACGCTTCTGATGACGGTGGAGTCCCAGGATGGAGTACACAAGAGTGACACACCGAAACCAAGGAGATGAAATTCAACAGCAGTCAACGCGATGGACTAAAATTAGGTTCAAGAGCAATGTGCAGACGGCCCCCTCTTCCCCAGCAGGACAGGATGGAGTAAAACTGGACTAAGAGCAGCCTGACCCAGGGCTGCGGCTTTTAATTGACCACAAGCTCAGTCTGAGTCAACAGTGGGCTGTGGTTGCCAGAAAAACAACGAATGCGATCGGAGGGCGCATTAATAGAAGCACAAATGTGCGGAGCAAGGCAGGAAATAGCTGCTCTGGCCCGGTCGGTGAGATCGCCTCTGGAATGCAGTGTTCAGTAGGTCACCGCAGTTTATGAAGGATATCAAAACCCACAGGGCACCCTGCAGAGGGCAAATGGTCAGGAACGAAGCTGACCGTGTGGGGAGCAGGAAACAAATCTGGAGACTTAGCAGGTACAAACAAGTCACTGAACGCAGGAGGTGACTTTAACAGGGAAGGCTTGCTTGTGTGTGGCTTTAGAAACTGGAAATCACCTGTGGAGAGAAGTTTTGGGAAGAGTAAGTTCTACACTGGGGGCTGTCTGATACCCATGGTCAGATGACCACATGGAGTCCCAGGGGCCAATCCAGAGTCCAGCTGTCAAAGTTGGTGTGTAGAGAGCTAGTGGGGAAAGCATGAGTGGAGCCAGTGAAAAAGGGAGGTCAGGAAGAGCATGCCGGGGACAGATGGGTAGAGAGGAAGACTCCTGGGTGTCTTCAAACACAGGGTGGGCATTCTGAGGACAAGCTCCTCATCCTGGGAGGGAGTTACATATTCTGCCCTGTGGAATGCGCTTCCACATAGAAGGTGCACCCACATTTTTGGCCCAAACCTTCAGGGCAAAAAACCCCCCAAAACCCTTTGATTTTCATGTTTTAATTAAAATCTCATTTGGTTATATTTAGGTACTTTTTGTGGTATCATAAAGGAATGTTAGCATTTGTTTTTTAAACATATTGTGATACAAGAAAGTGCATGTAACAAACAAATTCAAAACATAAGAACAGAGACAAGGTATAATAAATTAAAAAAAATTCAAGACATTTTTATAGATACAGAATGAGTACTACCCAGGTCTAATGCACATCCTCATTATTCCCCTCACACATCTGGGCCCCAGAAGTGTGTGTTAAACACAGCAAAATACGGTAACTGGGGTTGCTTGAGAACAGTATTTCTGAGGGGCAATTAGGCCTCTCTGGAGGGGCTGCTGATGTCACAAGAGGAAGGAGGGTTTACTAGTGACCTCTGGTGAGTAGAGACCAGGGCAATTCAACTTCCTGTGGAGCACAGGACCTCTCCCAGGACAGACACACATCCTGCCCAAATGCCAAGAATGTGGGACTTTAGAAAACTGCTTCAGAAGGAATTCCTGGAGTAAAAAGTTTCAGAGCCCAGCCCAAGTCCCTGGTGGGTTTGGCCACAGGTTTGCTTTTGTTTCGTTTTGCTTTTATGTCATTTTTCAACACTGAAGAATCCTGAGATTTCTCATGGACATAAAATTCCAGCCTTTCTATTATATATATATATATATATATATATATATATATATATATATATATATATATATATATATATATATATATATATATACATACACACACACACACATATATGTATGTATGTATCTGTATTTTTCAGCTTTATTGAGGTGTAATTGTATAGCGTGATGGTTTTATATAGATACATATTGTGAAAGGATTCTCATAATGAGTTCACACATCCATCACCACGTCACATATTTTCCTTTCTGGGGGAGAATGCTGAAGTTCCACTTTCTTAGCAAATTTCAGTTGTCTAATACAGTGTCACCACTGTCACTATGCTGTGTGCTCAGTTCTCAGATCTCGTTCAAGCTATAACAGGAGGTCTAGCATTCTGACCAATCTCTTCTGCTTCCCCCACCTCTCAACCCCTCCCTGGAAGTCAGCATTATACTCTTGGTTTCTACAGGTTTGAATTAAATATATATGATACTATAAAGGTGTTTTTTCCCCTTTGGCTATTTCATTTAGCATAATGCCTTCTAGTTCCATCTATTTGTAGAGGTAGAAGTAGATGCACTAGCAATGGAAGGTCATTCAGTCCTAAAAAAGCAATCTTGTCATTTGCAACAACATGGATGGACCAGCTTTTCTTTACTAAATCCCTACAGGCAGCGACAGGACTCACCTGCCTGCGTTGCAACACTGCCTGGATTGCCTGGAGCTGAGCTGCTGTCCATTTTGGATGAATCGAGAACCCTCTGACCACTGCAGGCGTTTGAAGTTGTGAACCTTCAATCCAGTGGGCCTTCAATCCAGTGGTTCTCATTAAATCACCTGGGAGCATTTAAAAAAGGCTGCACCCCAGACCCACATATCACAGCACCCCAAAATGGTTCGAAAATATGGTTGGTCAAGGACAAGAACCACAGCTTTAGGTAATGTAACAGAAATCGGGGGGAGGCGGGATATTCTAAGGTGAACAAACCCATATCTAGTAGATTGAGCTTCCTAATAGTCAAAGAATTTAAGCAATGGAACGGGCTGCTTCAGAAGTGTGAACCACATTTCTGGAGGCAATCGATTGAGAGAAACATCAAGATCTCCCTACTTTGAAATAGCTGGAAGGAGAGAGACTGGACCACAGCTGAGGATCTTTGCTCCCAGTGTGGTCGGGAGACTACAATCCAGTAAAATTGGGTGAGGGAGGAGCAGACACCAAATGTAAAGTTTCTCTAGATGATGCTGGTCAACACATTTAGGGAAGAACAACTGAGTGAGATCAATGACCTCTACGAGACCCGATCTCAACCTTGGTAATGACTCAGGTGCTTAAAAACAAACACAGGGAAATCTTAAAATACACACTGAAACAGAAACATAAATAACATGACCACCATGGGCTGAGGCATATTTTAACATAGAGGAAGATGAGGTTAAACTGGAAGCTGCAAGATTTTCTGATTCTGTCAGAGACTCTGAGACCCAGAGGATTCAAGGAAAGAACTGTTTTCTAGGGTCTAAAATTTTTTGTGACATACCTTACATCTGGCATTTGCTTAAATCATCTCTCAGAAAGCAGCTTATATGCTTGTGCGAGAGTTCTTAGCTTCAAGTGAAAGACATCAAGCCTGCCTGCTTTAAGGTAAAAAGAATTCCATTAAATGAGTATTAGGGCAGTGTTAGTAGATCAGTGCAATGACTTCTTACACCACCATTAGAAATGATCGGACAGATGAAAATGTATTGGTGTGTAAAGATGTTCTCAGTATAGGACTTTGTGAGAAATTCATTTTTATCAAATAGGATGTGAGATATGATTTATATTTATAATAGCATATATTTATATTGATAGTTGTATACAAAATCCAGGGGAAGTGGGGTGGTGGATCTGAACCACGACCTAAATCTCATGTCTTACCTAAAAATTCAAAATGGATCGTGGACTTAAAATGGAAAGTAAATCTATACAATTTTTAGGAAAAATAAGAGAAAATCTTCAGGATCTAGGCTAGGCAAAACATTTTTACTTGACACCAAAAGCACAATCTATAAAAGGAAAAATGGACAAATTTGACCGCAGCAAAATTTGAAAACGTTTGCTCTGCAAAAGAACAGTTCAAAGAATGAAAAGTTGCAGATGGGGAGAACAGATTTACACACACAGTAAAGGACCCGTGTCTAGAAATAAATAAAGGACTCTCAAGACTCAACAGGAAAAACAAAAACAAACAAAAAGATCAAGTTAGAAAATGGGCAAAAGATATTTTTAAAAACACCAAAAAAGATATGCAAATGGAAAAGAAGCACAGTGAAAAGATGTTCAGCATAACTAGACATAGGGAAACCTAAGTTAAAACCACTTGGAATGTCCTCACACACTTATTAGAACAGCTAAAATGAAAAAGTGACACCACCAAATGCTGGTGAGGATGTGGAGAAACAGGTTCACACCACAAAATTACAGTAGAGTTACTTGGGAAAACAATTTGGCAGTTTCTTATCGACTAAACATGCAATGGCCCTTTGATCCAGCCATTGAACTCTTGGACATTTACCCCCGAGAAATGAGACCTTATGTCCACACAAAACTCTGTCCATGAATGTTCATTGCAGCTAAACGTGTAATAGGTAAGAATGGGACAACCCAAATGATTACAGAACTATGACACATTCATACTATGAACTAGCACTCAGAAGGAAAGGGGAATGAACTATTGAGATCCGCAGCGCTGAGGCTAACTGACCAGGGAAGTATACTGAATGAAAAAGCCCAATCTCAAAGGTTTGATTCCATGTATACAGCATCTGAGAAAAGACAACACTTTAGAAATGGATGAGACAGGGGTTAGGGATGGGGAGATGGGGTGGGAGAGAGGTGGGTACGCTTCTTAAGAACAGCAGGAGGGATCTCGTGAGGTTGAAGCTCTCCTGTATCCTCAGGAGCTGGCAGATATACGAATACATACTATCACCAAGTAAAAGGGAACAGACACGCACCTGCACACAGGCGCACGCGTGAGTGCAGGTAACACTGGGGAACAAGATCCCTGCCTTATATTGATGCCAGTATCCCAGATGTGATGCTGTACTAGAGTTTCATGAGATGCTACCATTGGGGCCACTGAGTAAAAGGTGTGTAGATCTCTCTGTATTATTTCTTACAGTTGCATGTGAATGCACAGCTACCTCAAAAATAAAAAGTTTAATTAAAAAAAAAAGAGAAATGCATTGGCACATGAAAATGTCTGCAACACACAGGGTTTTGTGAGAAAACTGGGCTACAAAATAAAGAGACGATTTATTTTTATGATTGTGGGCATTTATATTTATAGCTACATTAACAATCTGGAATATATGCTGAAGTGATTGCCATGAATTCTTCTGTGTGGAAGGATTATGGGTGACTTTATTTTTATCTTCTTTTATGTCTGTGTGGGTTCTATTTTTTCTACTGGACACATGGATGCGTGAAGTGAAAATAAGTAAATATTTAAAAAAAAAGAGAGACTAAAAGACTGTTGGATAGTTTGCAGAATGAGATGTCTGGAGGAAGTGGGGACAAGCCAGGAGGGGCTGAGTAGCAGGAATCTCTGTCCCATCCTGTCACAGAGGGTGGGGACACCACAGCCTCCACCCTGAGGTGCTGTGATCAGGGAGTTGGGCCATCAGCATCACAGCAGTAGACCTGCTACTACAATGACAGAGAGAGAGAGAGAGAGAGAGAGAGAGAGAGAGAGAGAGAGAGAGAGAGAGAGAAAGGGAGAGAGAGAGAGAGAGAGAGGGAAGGAGGGAGAGCGGAGAGAGGGAGGGAGAGGGAGGGAGAGGGTGTCTGTGGTCTGTTGTGTCCTCTGTTCCTCACTCGAGCCTGGTGTGTAGGAAAATTCTATCAACTTCAGAACCTGGCACAGGAACACAAATGGAGACCCACACACTATGTTTAAACATTTACAAGCTATAAACCAAGCCTACAAACGATTAAATAAAACATGTTCTATAATGCAATCCTGACGAATACACCTTCAGAACATCTTGGAAAGCCAAGGGCAGATTTAGAATTCTGAGTCTTTGGAGATCTTCACTTGAGAGCGATGGTAGTGGAACAGCCAGTCCCTGGCCTCTATTGCTCCTCTTCTCTTCCATGCCTGGACCACCTTCCACTTCAACTGCTTTGCACACAAGCATACATATGTCCAAGCTCCAGTCCCCCGCTCTTCCGCAAAGAGCCAATCTTGGTCACTCGCGTGCTGTCCGACCTCAGAGGGGCACCCTGGGGAAGAGATCTGTGAGGACCTGGAAATGGGTCGAGGCTATGTGGTCAGATCTAGGATGTCTGGATCGTGGTCTAAAGGCGAGATCAAGGGTGAGGACATCTGCGTCCTCTGGACTCCTCACTCCATGGGAAGGGACACACTCAGAGTCTCGGTGTCCTTAGCTGCCAGGGAGTGCGGGAAAGTGAGGCCCTTCACTTCCAGCTTCCAAGTGGGGGGCAGATTTTTCATGCCACCAAGTCTCTTCACATGGGGGGATTCCATAAACAGAGGGAGGCGTCATGAAAGAAAGATTGCCCGCTCCAACGCCTTAGCTCTCGGATGTTGTCTGTTGGCAGCACAGAGTCGGAGAGGATGAAGACGATGGCGGTCGACACTTACTGAGCATTACTTCTGCCAGGCACTCTGCAAACGTCTTTACATACATTGTTATCACACCTAATCCTGACAATTACAGGTGCAACCCCTTTTGCTATTGTCACTTGTGACGGATTTAAAACAAAACAAAACCAACTGAGATGCTAGGAGGTGAGATAACCCGGGCAGGGTCAAGTGGGCAGCTCCGGGCCCACACGCCTTGCCTCCAGAGAGCAGACTGGTGTTTCAGCAGCTACTTGCCTTGACTTTGGGGAGCCTGCACAGTGCCTCCTTCAACATCTTCTCCTGTGTGAAGACACCCATTCGAATGAGGGGCCCCGGGAGCAGTCTATCGCGCTGAGTTCAAGGATATTTTAACACTGTCAGCCCCAGCGCTGTCCCCCACGCATCTTCTCGAAGACTAAGGATTCCAGCAGCTCAAAGTTGTGTTAGCCCAGTAGAAATGGAGACCAGATGGGGCGCCTTTGGGGGTGACTGCCGTCATCCTGGTGATACAGAAGGCGGGGCTGCTCCTGTTTCTTTCTCCTCTTCTTCCTTCCCACACCCCGTTGTAAGACTGGGGGCGGGATGAGTTTTTAGGGATTATCAAGAAAGGAATGATCTTTCAGTTTGGCTGGAGGAGTCAGGGATGAGAGGATTCTGTGGCGCCAATGTTTTGGAGGGATTTAGTTGAGAGGCAGAGCGGTGCAGAGCGGCGGGAGGAGGATGAGATAACCGGGTACTTCGGGGAGGTAGCTGCATGCTCGAGTGTCGCTTCTAAACACAAGTCTCCTAAGCTTGTCTTGCCATCAGAATCACCTGGCGCACTTGTTAAAAATGAGTTTTTGAGCAGTAACCCAAAATTGCCAAATTTGAAACTCTCAGGGAGAGTTCTGGGTCAAACAGATGGAGGGTCTGGTTTGAAGGAAAATGGATGCCAAAGCAAGTCTGGGCTGACTTTTGGAAAGGAGGCAGAACCAGGTCCTCATTGGAGTGAAAGTGGGTACTGGGCTAGAGCAAAGCTTCTCCCAGTGTGTGTGGGGTTCATGATGGCACCCAGAAAATCCCAAGGGTTACAGTCAACTCACCAAGTGATTTCACAAACATCTTTCAATGCATCAAGGAGGCTTCCCAGTGTGGAGCTATGATGCCTATAACTCCCTTCTGAACAAAGAACCAGTCTCAAATCCCGCCTCTAGCAGACAGCACTGTCTAAAGGCTATAATAACACTGTTTTGTCTTCATTACATGCTTCTCAGTCTACCTTCAGTTTTGAGAATTGACACTGAATTCACCTTTGAGTTTGTCAGGTTCACTTTAAAAATATGTACTTAAGGTGCGCCCTGGTGGAGTAGTGAGTGGTTAAGTCCGCCGCCTCTGGCCAAGCATAGTCTACAAACATTCCAAGGACCCCGGGTTCATGTGTCAGGGCTGGAGGAACAACCAAGATGAACAACAAAATAAAAATAGAGTGTTTCTTCCTCCGCTCTATTCCTGACTGCCTGTCTCTATTTGCCTTCATTCCTGCCTGCACCTTTCCTTTAAGAAGTATCTTTTTAGACATAAAAGATGAGTCAATAAAAAGAAATCTTAACTACATTGTTGTTACATGGACAGGAAATAAATCATGAAATTACAATGTAAATGACTGAAACTGAGAAAACTTTGCTCTGGAATATTTCTAGTTGTCTGTCTTAGGAATCTGAGCATGGTGGAAAGGGTGCAGAAAATGAAAACACAAAAACGAAAGTATCCACACCTACTCCGCTTCCCTCTTATTCTTTCATCTTATGCTTAGAAGGAGGGATTCTCAACATCATTAATACACCACTTCCTTTCATAGGCTAATACATGATCTGAAATGAATGATGGTCCCTTCAGATCACAGTATCATTAGGCAGGGATCGGGGTGAGTGGGAAGCAGAGACAGGGCGGTGGGAGGGGTGAGGGAAGAAGCTGATGAAAAAGAAGCATTTTCAAGGTCTGCAGCTAAGCCTCCAGCCATCACTGTATGAGCAAGGAAGTGCTAGAAAGTTGTTTGTGTGAAATGGAGTGTAAACTGCAAACGTGTTATTGAGGTGGAGGAGAAGGAAGCAGAGACTGGGGGAGAGCGGGTAGAGTTGGAATGTGTGGACAGAAGGAGGGGCCCACTTAGGAAGCATTAGCCCCCCTGCAAGTGGGAGACGCTGTAGGAGTTGGCTGTCCTTATTTATACAATACCCGATAACGCTGCCGCTCACACTCCGTGCATTTACCGCTACACCTCCATCAACAGATGGAGGTAATAAAGAGGCTAAAAATAGAAACATGAGCGGGTGTGTAGCTTTGCTGTGGCAGTTTGTCACGGAACAGTCAAGAATCCCTAGCCGATGAGTGTGCTCGTCAAGGTCACCCCTGACCTCTTCGGCACTAAATCTCACAGATGCTTGGCTGGGTGGCTGCAGGAGGCCGGGGAGGCCGGTCTCTTGGGGGTAGGAGGCTGGCTGCTGCCCACTTGCGATCAGCCGGGCTCCAGCAACAGCTTAGCTTCCCTGGCGTTTCTGGAGGCTGTTAGTTCCAGCTTTGGTCAATAGCCTATGTAATTAATCAACTTAAAGGGAGTGCTGGTTAGCGATGGTTCTTGACCCCGGCTGCACACTAGATTCATCTAGGGAGCTTTAAAACAAATACCAGTCCTAGGCTTCGCCCAAGACCAATCACAGGGGCCTCAGATATCAGCTCTTCTCAGAAGGGCCCCCAGGTGTCCCCTATAGGTAGCCAGGGCTGAGAACCGCTGGGCTAGATCATTAAAGGCCCAAGTTCAGCCACCCGTGTGGGTGCCAATCTTGTTCCCTCTCTAATCTGTGACCTCCAGCCTCTTCCTAGTGTATTCTGAATTGGGGCGGGGAGAGGGGATTGGCCTTGAGGGAGCAAGAGACCATCATTTATTTAAGCAAACACCAATTGATGCCATTTTAAGATTGCTTCCAATTTTATATAAATAACCCTATATGGAACCAGTCACCTTGTGCACAAATTGCATGTATGCATAATCTGTTTTCTTGAGATAAATGTCTACCCTGAGTCAAAAGGCCTGAATGTTCTCTATGGCTTGTAATGCACAATTGCCAAATTGTCTTCCAGAACAATTGTTCTAATCGACATGCTCAAGGATGTATGAATGTGCCCCTTTTCCATATGTTTCATTTAAAAACTAATGGCCAGGTGCACCCTGGTGGAGCAGTGGTTAGGTCAATGGTCTCCGAAGAAGCACAGGCCACATACCCCTGGGTCCAGGTCCAGGTCCAGGGGGGAAACAACCAGTGAGAACAACTAAATAAAAACAAAATAAAGATGCCTCTTCCTCCTCTCTCTTCCTGCCTGCCTGCTCGCCTTCGTTCCTGTCTGCACTCGTCCTTGAAAAAATAAACGGCCAACTTGACTGGTAATAAATTCTCTATAACATTATCTTATTTTGCCCTTCTTTAATGTTCAGTTTTTCCACATGTAAATCAGTCATTTGTATTTCTTCTTTTCTGAAAGGGTTTTGACCATTTTCCCATTGTGATGGTCATTTTTTTCTTATGTGTTTTTTAAGACTTTAAGATGAAGAGCATTAAAGTTGGTGTTTATATTTTTGCTATAATTTTCTTTGTTTTTTTTTTTTAATATACAAGAACATTCCTATTTGGTATGATTTGGTAAGTTCATTTTTAGGTCCTAGAACATTAGAATTTTTTGGACATCAATTAATGGTAATAGACTTTACAGACCCCTCAAATGACCTACAAATCAGATCCAACAGGGATGTTCTACTTTTGGATAACAGGGGCCCCTGTAGCCATGCACATATTGAATGAAAGAAAGCAAGTTGCAGAATATCATAATCATTGGCTATTCTTATCCCAGACCTCCTACAAAGTACGCCTTTTGTTTTGTATGTTACAAGCAGAGAAGAAAGGCTGAATGCAAGCTACCTAAACTGCGATTCTGTTAATAACTTGGAAGAGAGGATACAAATTGCTGGGGATGGTCAAAGGGCCCCTCATCTTAGGCTAAACTAGTCCACATTTTAACGCAAGGGAGGACTCAGGTACACCTGTATAGAGCACATTAATTAGGCTTCCTGCCTCCCAGCCAGCTGACCTTAAACTGTTGACTTGCCCGCTGCTTGCCGCCTGCAGGGTCCACATTTGAGGGCTGCCAGAGCTAAAGACGCAGGCCTGGAGGAGCAGCCTCTTTGGCACTCAGAGACCAGCGCAGGAGACGCCACCGCAGTGCTTTTTGTTAGAGAAGTTCAAGGTTGTTTGAGAAGTCCTCCGTCACACAGGCGGTGGTGCTCACAAGACCACTGTGTGCACAGGACTGAAATAAAGACATTCATCTCGACAGACAGAGAAAGGGAGGGAACACAACTGCAGATGAGAGATCACGATAAAAGAAAATACTGGAAGCAACACCTGAGAAAGTTGCACTAAATATCTAAAATAGGAACTAAGGCCCCAGGTGGCTTCAGAAGGCTCAGCAGTTGGAGGCATTGGGTACAGTGGAAACCAGAACCCGGGCACAAGACTGAGCAGGTGGACTCCTAGATACGCCTGCCGTGTGGGACATGGTGCTGCCCAGTCTGTGATTCTACAGAAAAACTGGCTAAGACGGGAGTATCCAACCCAGTGGTGGACAGGGGAGGCGTGTTGGTATGAACCAAGGGGAAATAGGTTAAAATCATCCTCTTAGGTGGTGCTGATTCATGGACCCATGACAGTGTCTTCTGGTTTGTTCTCATTTTTGAATAGGATGAGTTCTGAGTCTGCCGGGTGCTTGAGAGTGGTGTGGGAGCAGAGTGGGGGGCAGGCATTGGTAGCTTTATTTATTTATTTATGCATTAAAGGAATGGAGGTTGAGTAGGCAGGCAGGCAGGCAGGAAGAGAGAAGTGGAAGAACCATTTTATTTCTTTCATTTATCTGTTCATCTTGGTTATTTCCCACCAGCCTGGGGTCTTGAACCTGGGTCCCTGGAATGTCTGTCGACTATGTCTGGTGGCCTTATCTGCGAGCTCACCAGGGTGTACCCAGCAGTTTTATTTTGTATTCATTGTCTCAGAATAATTCTTATCAGCTTGACAAGCCTTTAATCCCTGGGTGAGTCTTCCGAGTGAAATTAAATGGGTCAGGGGGCTGTAAATAGAGGTAGGCTCTCTGTTTAGAAAGACTGTTAGGGGCTGGAGTCATCAGCATCTGCTCGGGGGGTGGGGGGGGGGAAACTGCCACAGCTGGCATGGTGACAAGAAAGAATTTAACGCAGGTGGATGGTCCAACAGTGATAAAGGGTGGACGGGGCAAAGGGGGAATGATACAGTTACTTCCAGTTTAGTGACTTCAGAAACTGCCTCTCAGCTGTAGGGGCAAAAGGAAAAGTGTTACCTGAGCCCAGAGGGCCACATGACTGTGATGGGGGCGGTCTGCTTCTGTTATTGCTGTCCACAAACGACTGACAATTTTCAGAGCCCACTAAGAGTATGACTAATGAGCACTGTTTGCCCTCCACTCCCTCCTGTTTTGTGATCATATTTTACTGTTTTCTGTTCCCCCTAAGTCTCAAAAACAGCGTGTAGGGCAGACGGACCCAGGATGTTGTCGGCACACGGGTGTCTCGAATCTGGAGAAACCAAGGACTGACCAGCGACCCTCGCAAACGTGGCAGCCTCCCTGTGAGCTGGGTCCTGAGCTAGGGTGCAATACTGAAGTTAGAGATGACCAGATGGTCACCTGTTGACAGGATGCTCCCTTGTCACGCAGCTCCCAAGCTCGACTTCCCCTTAAAACCGCTATTTGCTTTTGATTTGAGACATGGGTCCCCCCTGTCTCCCTTATCTGCAGGAAATAAATGGATCCTTTCTCTTCTCCCAAGTCTTGTGCTCAGTTTTCATTCGGCACCGCTGCACAGCTGCACAGGAACCGCAGGTACAGTGACACAGCCACCTTGCAGGTCACCAGGAGGTCACACTCCTGCCAACACTGCAGGATCCCTGGAATCCTACTTTGTCTGGGAGGTGGAGGACCTTTTACATCCATGAGTTCTGTGCAGTTGCGGCTACAGCCGTGCCCACTGCAGCCACCATGCTCCAAGAACCAGAAATTAGAAGCCTGTACTCACCCAACACTACGGCTGCCTCTCATGTTATGTGAGGCACTGCAAGCAGAGAAACATGGTTTTGCTTCCTTCCATCTGCATTCCAGTGTCCTGCTAGGGCCTCTCCGTGGGTAACTGGAAACGCAGTTGGCAAGAGGATTCTGGGAAATGTAGTTTTCAGGCTTCTGGCATCTTCTAATTCAAAGGAGAGGCTGGGAGAGACTAGAAATGAGAGAAAAGAAATGACTGAGAAGAGGCACTGCAGGAACTGAAGTGAGAAAGAATGGTGGCTGGGACTAGGCTGGTGGCCATGGAGATGGTAAGAGACAGATTCGGTGTATGTTCTGAGGGGTAAATCAATAGATTTGCGCACAAGTCAGAGGTGGAATATGAAAGAAAGGAGTTAAGGCTAACTCTACAGTATTCGTGGCTTGAGTCAATGGAAGTTGAAGGATTCTGTTTACTCAGATGACTAGCAGCAGGTGTGGGGTAAGCAGTGAGGTTGGGACACCTTTAGGGTGTTACACCAATGAGACATCCAGGAGAGATGCTGAGCAGACATTCCAGGGGAAAGGAGATAGGAATTTGAGACGCAGTAGTATAGAAATGGTGTGTAAAGCCATGAGACTTACGATGCCACTAAGGCAATGCGTGTAACTCGAAAAGGAGTAATCCTGGAGAGACTCCAAATTAGAAGTCAGAGGGGGCAAAGAGAAAGCATCAAGGGAGGCTTAACAGGAGAAGCAGAGAGGTGAGATTAAAACACCAGAACAATGTGGCATCTGGAAATCCTGGTCAGCAAAGAGTTTCAAGAAACAAAGCACACAACCCGCGTCAAATGCTGCTGCTAGTCAGGTTCACTGAGGACTGAGAACTGAGGTGAGCGCCATGAAGGCATCTGGTGACCATGAGAAATGGGAGCATGTTCCTGGCTGGAGTGGGCTCAGGCGCTGCGGGGAGGCGATAACGGGAATTAGCGAGTAGGGATCACTCGTGAGGAGTTGAGTTGTAAAGAGAGGAATAGACACGGAACGCTACTTGGAGGGAGAGGTGGGGTCAGATTTGCCTCTCTCTTTCAAAGAACAATCAATATATTTGCATGCCGATGGGAAGGAGCAGTGGTAGGGGAGAAAACTGATGATATAAGAGAAAAAAAAGAGAAGGATTACTGGTGTCATGTCCTTGAGCAAGCAGAAGTGGAGAGGTGAGCCTTATCTAAAAACACAGGCCATAAAATCATATTACCAGGAGAGAAAATAAAGTGCACGAACGTAGCTGCAGGCAGGTGGATAGAGAAGGTGGTGAAAGTTCTCTTCTGATTGCTTTTTACCACTGAAGTAGGAAGCAAGGTCACCAGCGGACAGGGGCAGGGAAGGCGTTGTTAGAGTTCTGAGGAGGTTCAAAAAGTGAATAGTTGCATAGAAGAACAGGAGGGTGAATGGATTAGGGAAAAGTAGCATAATTGCCAAGAAGTGTTAAGGTCCACTTGAGATTACAAATGATTAAGTTTAAGTAAGATTAGTATCTAGCTTGTGCTTTCACCATATTTGGCTATGTGGGTGTAGGCATTGGGCACTGAGTGGGAAGATGCTTATCCAGGAATTTAAACTGAACAGAAGAGAAGAGAGGACATGAAAGAGCTGGTCAGTAGTGGGGAATTCAGGCCTTTAAGACATGTTGTTCCCATGGCTGAAATTGTTGTCTTTGGGCAAAGGAGTATTTGAAGCATTATCTATCTATTTATCCAATAAAGCTTATTGAACACCTGTCACGAGCTATGTCTAGAGAGGATATTTGGTTACTTCTTTAAAAACATCTGAAATATCAGAGAGCTAAGATGGATCCAAAGTAGGAGGGGTCTTAGGTGATGATCGAGAACAAAGATTGATTTGATTTGATTGTCAATAAAATTTTTAAGTAGGTTGAGAGATGCTACAATCTAGTTGAAAAGCACCTACTGTATCAATCAAAATGGCTTAAGTAAAGAAAGGAGTGTATTGATGGACGTAATTGAAAACTTTGCAGCATAACGGCTAATGTTTAGTCAGGGTTTATTGTTAGCCGGGCTCTAAGTACTTTTCAGTCATCGTTTTGCTTAGCTCTAGTAGCTGAGCGGGATCTGAAGCCAAGCAGGCTGCTTCCAGACACTGCCCTCCTAACCGCTAAGGCGACCTCTTCAACAGGGAGCTTCAGGTAAAGCTGGATCCAGGGATTCAGACACTTTTACCGGGAGTCAGCATTTCACTCTTACCTTGTCTACTTCTGTGTTGAATTAATTCACATCATGTTAGCCTCTCTCCATTCATGCACCACCTTCACCTGAGCATTTCCAGTAGAAAGTTATTTTCTCTTTCTGAAAGCCCTTGACCTCTAGAAGTCTCTATTTAGTGACATAAGATAGAGTCTCACTATTGTTGAATTAAAAACAGCACTTTACAAAATAGTATATGTGGGTTGATCCATAAACAAAAAAATCTGTTTAGAATTGGAAGGATAGAAATTAAATATTAATGGTAGTCATTTATGAGTGTTATGATTCGGGGGACCTTTTTGCTTCTCAGTATTTTCATGCTTTTACAGTGAAGATATGTTACCTGTTTAATACAAATGTTGAAGGGAAACAAAAAACTCAGCAAGAGTCAGGAAATCTCTCTCCCTCTATCGTTCTCTGTAGCTAGGCACTGCTCCACTCATCCCACCCTATGTCACTAAGATTGTATCACAGGACACAGATAAGTTGGGGGTGACAATACCACCGTGACATTCTTACCTGCTTCCATTTGGTTAGCAACAAGGAAATGTGAGGGAGTATTGCTAGACTCAGTGTAATTTTTAAAGCTGAAACTGAGAGCAATTGGAGTGCCACCAGGAGAGGGTGGGGGTGGGGTGGTCAGGCTGGCTGGTGTGGGATGGGTGTGAATGTGAGTGTGAGTGTGTGTGTGTGTGTGTATGTGTGTGGCATGGGACCAGGAGAGGGGGTTTAGGCTGGCATGGAAGTGGGGAAGGAGAGTCCGAAGAGGCTAAACCGGGATAAACCTGGGCCATTTGGGAAGTATGATAATCCTAAGCATTGCCAGGACAGCTTGCCCATATTCCTGGACAAGTGAACAGGCTTATTATCTTCCCCGACATTAGAAACAATCCACTTTAGATACATTTTGAAATGACATATTAGATCTTCCTTGGCGCCTGACAGGAGCAATGTTTAGTAGTCCATCAAGGAGATGAAGAAGATGCGGGGATCCCTTCATGAGAATGCAGCCCAAATTCTAGGTACCAAGTTGAGTTGAACCTCACTGTGGAGACCCTGCTTCAAGGGGGAAAAGTAGGGTGAGATGAGCTAGTATGGGTTAAATAATGCAGGATAGGAGGCAGGGGACTCAACAGTACCCACCAAGGGAATATGATGGGTAAAGGGAATAACCAACCTCCCCGTTCACAGGTTTTCATACTGAATTCCCCATTCTTCAGTCTGCAGCCTCCGTGAGAGCATGGAGAACTATCCAATCTGCTTGACACTATTTCCTTACTTTACAAAACAGGTGTAGTAATGATCCCGATCTTCTTGGTTTATGGAAATGACTGAATTAGGTCATGCACCGACGTGCTGAGCCCAGCGCTTGGTGCTGAGCACGGAGTCAACACGTGGTGTCTATGATGATGATGACCATTCTTTCCGGGAAGAGAAGTCAACCAACACAGGGAAGGATGAAGATGTGTCTTACAAAACACATGCAATCAGCCATGATTCCTGGTCTTCTGGATTCAGCTCCCTTCCACAGAGAGTGTGTGGACGCCTCCTGAGCTTTTGCTCACTGAATTTATTCAGAGAACGGAGCACACATGTACTGTCTTCTCTCACTCTGACGCCCAGCCTCTTTCCTACAAGTAGATATTCTTTCACATCTTCCTGGCTTAGATGCGGCTGTCCCAGCATCACAACCTGCACACCATGCCACTGCCCTTCACGATCCTTTGCCTTGCAGGAACCATCCTCTTTGGAACGTTTGTCTCACATTTTACAAAACTTCTCTCTAGGGAAAAAAATGTGACACTTACAGGGAAATAAAACTGAATAACAAGGCTTGATTGGGCCCAAAGACTTAAGGAAAAATTTTTCCTTATTTTAATTTCAAATTCAAGGTCTTAAATGCAGGTATTAGAGTGGGAGGGGAATGCATCATAATGCTGATGCAGAAGAGAAAGCGAAGACTCAGAGAGAAAAGGAAGAGAAAGAAGTGTGTTCTGCAGCTATGAGTCTGGGTATGATCCCAGTTCTATGACCTTCGTGTTAGTTCTGAGTGATCTCAAAGTTAGTTCTCGGTGTGAGTTAGTCCACATTTCCTCTTTTCTGCTTATATTAGCCAAAGGCAGCATCTGTTGTTGGCCACTCAGTAACCCTTACGGATTCATACAAAAGAAGAAGAGGAAGGTTAGTTAAGAGTGGGAAGAAAACAAATAGGATACAAAGAGGAGTAGAGAAGATGGAGAAAGTAACAGGCTCCTTTGACTGTCTCAGATATGGAAGGATTCAGTCCTAGCCTGTCCTTAAAAATAAGCAATCTCCATCATTTTAATCACAATGGTCCTTGATCCTTGTAACTGAGATGGCAATCAGCTTTTCTATTAAGACTTTTTCCATCTCAGCTGTCAGAAAGATAACTTCAGATCTTCTTTGACATAAGATGAGGTTATATCCCTAGAAATCCACTGTAAGTTGAAATATTTTAAGCTGAAAATACTGAATACCCCTAACCTCACAAACATCATAACTTAGTCCAGTCTACTTTGTATGTGCTGAGAACACTTACTTTCGCCTACAGTTGGGCAATGAACTTGAGTTTCATGTCAAAATAATGGCCTTCTCATCAGAATCAAGAGACACAGATGGAACATTTTGTAGACATGGTGGGATGTAAAAAACACAAAATACAAAAAAAAAAAAAAAATGCTGGCTACACAGTACACTAAGAGTATCAGCTGTGTACCCTTCTGGTCAGTCACATGGCTAACGGGGGCTTTCGCTGGTCGCTGTCCAGCATCCAAGAGAGCACATCGTGAGCTCAGGGAAAAGATCAAACTCAAAATTCAGAAGTGTGACTCCTGCTGGAGGCATATCACTTCTGCACCCTAGTAAAACGATTCTCAGTTGAACCATAAGCCAGGGACTAGCTATAACCCGCTGCAGCAAAAATGTCCCGAGGTCATGCTTCGGGAATGGCTAAGTTCAGAAGCTCAGATGACACCAGTAAGACTCTGAGTCTTCATTTGACAGTTGACTTTCCCTTTCCTTTGCTTCATTCTCCAGAGTTTCCCTTCTTGATGCCAGAGAGACTATTAGGCGCTTCAGATGTATTTTGTATAACTTCCTCAAATCAGAAGAAAAAGAATTTCTGTTTTTCCAAGAGTTTCAGCAAAAGTAGTGGATGCTCCCGGGGAAGAGCTGAGTTGCTTTCAAGCATTGGAGCAGGATTTGAAAATCAGGATTGTTCAGCTTGGTTTACACCTGCCCTTGAACTAGACGCGACCCAGGAAAATCACACAGAAAAAGAAGAAGGGAAAACTCTTTCACCAAGATTGATAGAAAAATAACTCCATAACTTTTCTTCAGTTCTTTTTCGGTAACAAAACGCTCCAATATTATTTAGCATATAAACACCCTGAATTAAGACTACATTTCAAAGGATCTCTTAGAAGGAAAGACATGTGCCAATGTTCTGACCAGTTGAGTAGAAGAGGAAGTAATAGAATTTCCAGGAAATAATCTTAAATGCATACTGGCATTTATTTTTCTGTCCTTTCTTTCTAACTGATGGCCAGTGTGGACTTGATGACGTGAGATAAATAAGTCATCTTGTACAACATAGTGGCTTTTCTCCAAGGGTATAGGAAAAACCTGGTAGAGTTGGAGTCCTGTGTATGCTCCCCGTGGAATCATACCAGTCCTGAACCATCTCCATCTGCTTTCAGATGGTTGGAAAAGAAACACTCTTGTGGAACATAGTTCCACCTGACGCCCCCATAAGGAGAATCATGGTATTACTCTACTAAGACAGCGGTAGGGGATGATGGATAGGTATGCTCATTGCCTCCATCCCTGAAAAACTGTTACTCAAGTCAGGGCCATAACTCAGGTTGGAACATTGAAGAGGCAAAAGTGCCTGACTCGGATGTGTCTGAGTACCAGAAATTACCCAGGGAAAAGTTTGAATTCAAAGACAAAAATAATTTTAAAATTGAGACAAGCAGAGAATTCTAAGGAATAACTTGATGTTTTTTTCCTAAGAAAAATTACCCAGCAGAGTAGATTAATCCACATTTAACCTTATACTTTTTAGCAATGAAATGCAGAAACAGCAGGTTCACAATGTGAAAAGCTGTTGAAAGTACATATTAGAACCCGTTTCTCCATATTTGTTTTGACATTTTTATTAACAATTTGAGCAAAGAATTCATTAAATTGTAATCAAACATGGAGATGACATGATGTCAATAGAGTGCTTCATGCCTTGAATAATGGGGCCAGAGAATCACACATCAGAACTCCAAGAGGCTGCTGAAGGAATCACAACTCTCCATTTCACAGCAGAGAAAACCGAGGTGCAGGAAGACCAACCTGTTTTCCCAAGGTCGCACCTGGAACCCAAACTAAAGCTGCTGGAATGCAATCTTTCTTTCTCTTTTTGAAGAACTGAAAGCAACATCATGATTCAAGTAGACATTTTTTAAAAATGGAGCAGTGAGCTGACGAGACAAGATACAATGTAATCAGGTCAAAGGAATAAGGACCTACGTGTCGGGCCAAACTCCATCCACCGCCCCCCCCCCCAAAAAAAAAAGGCCATCCTGCTGTACAAGCACAGTAGGGGGTGGATGCGCCTTAATCAGTAGCACTTGTAGGAAATGCTTAGAGAGGTTAACTTGGCTGAAGTTTAAGATGTCAGTAGTGCCATGTCAGAAGAGAAAGAGGGCAAGTTGCAAGAAAAAGATCATGGAGTCATGGGTGGCCTTACCAGAAACAGAACTGACAAAGGAGAAATGAGAGTCCTGTGGAAGGTTTTAATCTATACCTGAAATTCCTCATTCAGTTCCAGGCAGCAGATTTTAGAAATGATACAAACTAGCTTCGAGGATGGAATTGTGTGGGAAGTGGTCAAAGGACGTTAGGGAACTGCAAGGCACTGTAATTAAGAGCCGGCATCTTGGCGCTGGACTCCTTGGGTTTAATCCCAGCTCTGTCAATTACTGAGTATGTGTTCATTAAGCTTTAATCTCACTGTCTGAAAAAGTGAGGAATTATAAATACTACCTATCTCCAAAGGTAACAGAGGTCATGCATGTCAAATGACTGTCATTATTGGTAAAAACAGATGCCCAATACATATTAACTACTATTAAAATGCAGAGTGATGGGGGATAATGATAATAATCTCATGTGTTGGGGGACTATTAAATGAGTTAACACATTCTGAGTGTTTGAAACAGAATTGGTAGCTATTACTGTTATTGTAGTAGAAAGATTGGCCTAAAGTTTCTAGGGCTCAGCATGGCTTGGGGACAAAATATTCCCTGGTTTGGGCTGACATCCATAGAGTCTGATCTGATTGTTCCCTGAAGGACCCTGCGCAAGGATGCTCAGGGTTTTTTTTTGCGGGGGAGTGGTTGTTGGTTTACTCTGTCTTCTATGGGTATACTGTCTTGACAGACACCTTGGGGACGATGACTTGGCATTGTTGTGAAATGACACTTGGCTGTGTTCTTGGCTCAGGTCATTTAGGTGTGTGTGACAAGTGTGACACACAGGTCAGTACTGGGGTTCATCACTCAAGCCTGTTCTGACCGTGGAGAATGATCCTGTGGTAGTCACTTCGAAGTGGTATTGCCCGTGGAGAATTCCTCCCTAGCCCTTGGATTTTCCAGCGCCACTTAGTGAAGCCCTCAGCGTCCAGGACCTTCCTTCCGGAAGCTCTGGGGCCCTGGACAGCGCCGCCGGACAGGGCCCCCGGGGAGCAGTCCGCCGCTAGGGGGCGGCCGCACAGAGAGGAGCCCGGCCCGCACCGAGTTCACTCCTTCGGGGTTCGCTCTCCCGCCCGGCTCAGCGACAGCGGGAGTGACAGGGAAGTGGGGGTACGTGCTTCACCGGTGTGGGACAGAGCGAGCCCCTGGGTGTGAGTCAGCGCGCGGGGAGCTAGGAGCACCATGGACAGTCACGGAACCGCACTCCCGCTCGTCCACCCATCCCGTCTGGAGCGTGTCCCAGTCCCGTGTGTGTGTGTGTGTGTGTGTGTGTGTGTGTGTGTGTGTGTGTTAAGATGGGAGTGGGAAGGAGGGGATGGTGTCCCTGTCGGTGTTTCTACGCCCACATCAGATTTCTCCATCGCCCACCTCGTGTGTGTGTGTGTGTGTGTGTGTGCGCGCGTGTGTGTGGTCCTGGTTAGAGTAAGCGTGTACCTGTGTTTGTGCGTGCGTGCGTGCGTGCATCTAAGGTGGGACCGTGTATCAGAGTAGGGTGCTTGCGCCGCGCCCGGGTCTAAATCTGGGTCTGATTGTTGGCTCAATCTCGACCTGGGTTCCCACCTCTGAGTGTCGGGAGGCCTGCGTGGTGGAGGTGTCCAGCCTCCTGACGGAGCAGATGCCTCGACACCCTCCCTCGCTACCCCATGCTGGCCAGGGCTCCTTAAAAAGCGGCCTTCCTGGGGAGGACCTGGGGTGGTGCGTGCCTGGGAGGGGTATGAGAGCGGGGGTGCAGGGGGCGGGCCAGGTCCCCGGGCGGGGCGCGGGCTCAGGGGACCCGCTCGGCTGACGTCAGGCGACTCCTTAAATAGAGCCGGCAGCGCGCTCGGCTCGGCATTTCCCGAGGAGCCGGAACAGGGCCGGCGCCGGCGCCAGCGCCACCGTCCGGTCCGCCCGCCACCCGCACAGCCACGCCGCCGCCGCCGCGCTTTCGGGCGCCGCGCTCCGAGGATCGGGAATGGGGCTTCGGGCGCAGGGCGCGCTCCGAACCCGGCGCGCGTAAGAGTCGAGGAGCGCCAGGAGCCGCCCCGCCGCCCGGAGCCCCGTCGCCCAGCAGCGGGAGATGCTGGGAGCGCAGCCGCCGGCTCCCCGAGGAGCCGCCGCCCCCGGGACCCCCGGGCATGGTGCGCGCCCCGGCCGGCAGCGCCTGGGCGAGCCTGCGCCCCCTGCGCCCGGCCCTCGTGGCCTGGGCAGCGCCGCGCGAGCCCTCTAGGCGGCCGCAGGGCCACAGCAGCTCCGCCGCCGGCGCCCCCTCGGAAACCATGACCCGCGGCGCGGGCCCAGGGAGCCATGGCCTATAGGGTCCTGGGCCGAGCGGGGCCACCTCAGCCGCGGAGGGCGCGCAGGCTGCTCTTCGCCTTCACGCTCTCTCTGTCCTGCACTTACCTGTGCTACAGCCTCCTGTGCTGCTGCGACGACCTCGGCCAGAGCCGCCTGCTCGGCGCGCCGCGCTGCCTCCGCGGCCCGAGCGCGGGCGGCCAGAAACTTCTACCGAAGTCCCGCCCCTGTGATCCCCCCGGGCCGACGCCCAGCGCGCCCAGCGCTCCCAGCGCGCCCGCCGCCGCGGCCGCCGCTCGCCTCCCGGGCTCCAACCACTCCGGCTCTCCCAAGCTGGGCACCAAGCGGCTGCCCCAAGCGCTCATTGTGGGCGTGAAAAAAGGGGGCACCCGGGCGGTGCTGGAGTTTATCCGCGTGCACCCGGACGTGCGGGCTTTGGGCACCGAGCCCCACTTCTTCGACAGGAACTACGGCCGCGGGCTGGACTGGTACAGGTAAGGAGGGGCGCCGCGCCCGGGCGCCGGGTGTCTCCCCGGCTCCATCCTGAGAGCCCTGCGCTGCGTTTTCTCCGCCTCTTCACCCGGCTGCTTAAGTGGGTTCACTGACTCGTAGGGGCGGGGAGCCCGTCAGAAGGCGCTACCCGCAACTTCCCGGGGACCGTGTAGACGGGTTTCCTGACCTGCAGTGGGCTGCTGTCTCCCGAGGTCCCGGCAGGGAGATCTCTAACCAAACCTCAGGGCCAGTCCCGCGGCTGGCGTCCAGGGCAGGGCCAGGCCAGGACACAGCCTGAACACGGCCCTGCGGACCCGACCGAGCTTCCCAGTCGTCTGGAGGACCCCAGAAGGGAGAGTCCGAGCGGGGCCCCCTTGCGGCGGGGGTGGGTACTCGGGCAGGTCCCGCAGTCGCCGTGGATTGAGAGGCAAACCGCCTGCGGCGGCGTTAGGCTGACAGAGGTCCCTTCTGGACTTGCGTTCCTGGCACCAGATATTTGCCTCTGCATCTGGGCGGAGACCCCTGGTCGCTCTGACCCTGAATTAGTGGTCTTAGAGTAAAGGGATAAGTCTTGGATTGGAGTCTTGGCAGTCACTTAACCTGAGCAAATTCCTCAAACTCTCGGGTCCTCAGTTGTCTGGCCCCTCAGCACGGGCAGAAAACATCTCTTCGGTGCCTCCCTGCCCAGGCCTCTCTAGAGTGCTTTAAAAGTCCGACGGAGACGGACAGTGGGTGACGCTTCCAAGCCAGCGTCAGGATGTGGAGTTTGGACACTCGTAGTCATCTCAGAAGAAAGCTGGCCGAGGCCGACACAGCCTGACCTAGTAGATTGTCCACTCTCCCCGTTGCACTGCCAGGGATGAAAGGCACCCACGCTGATGATGTCCGAGGACAGCCTGAAGCTTCTGGAAGGTGGCGGTTTCCAGCTGTAGTGCCTAACTGCCTCCCCAGCCCGGTGCAGTGCTGTTTTGTAGGACTGACCCGCATGTGGGCTGAGTCAGGGTGTCTCTGGGTGGATACAATGTATGGGCTCCCCTGACGCATGGCTCACAGAATTGTCACCATTCTCCTGGCCCCTTGAGAACTTTCTAGAAATGTCTGCAGAGTAATGGAACCAGCCAGGACCAACATGGCAGCTAACACAGTAGCTAAATTTTAAAAATGTGTATAAAAGTAATCCCTTTCAGAAGTAGAAAGTCACAAGCTTATTGGACAATGGACAACTTCATTAGGAGGACGCCACTGGACTCCGAAATGGTTGGCAAGAAGAGGGGCCTAGGGCCGTGCCCTTGAGTCCTGGTCTGCAGGGCTCCTGGTAGCAGGCACAGGGGCTGGGGCCTGCATTGTCCTCAGGAGGCAGACACAGCCGGTCTCCTGGGGACAGCTAGACTGTGGGTGGCCCCAGCACAGGCATGCCGGACAGAGTGGCAGATACGGGGATTTCCCAGGTGTGCCCCACGGACATTCCATCTGGGGGCACAAGGCTGCTATCAGAGCCAGATCCCAGGGTGAGGGGGGCAAACTCTCCAACAGCAGACCCTGTGTGGGTCAGCCGTGGTCATACTCTAAGGCACTGAAGGTTTTCCTCGATGGAAGATCTGAAGATCATTGCGAAACCCTCTGCCAATGTGAAATACCTTTTAAGGGCAAAATAGTAAAATTCTGAGCATCTAGCTTTTAGGTATTGCGTCTTCCTATGAACACTTCTGCCCCTGGTCCCAGACTCTTCACAACCTTCTCCTCGCTCCACTGCCAGATGTCCCCCTGAAGTCAAAAGCTTTACTCTACCCAAAGGAGAGGCTTCTCTCTGTGGATATGTGGAGATGAACCAGGGGCACCATTAGCCAAAAAGTCCCAGAAGCAGAGTCTGCACCTTCCTCGCCCCCCAGCCTGAGCTCCTCCTTGGGAAGCAGCTCAGTTCCTTCCCAGAGCCCGTGTCATTCAGGGATGGCTGCTTTTTATTTTTAACCTTGGCATGTGTGATTCTAAGCCAGCTTAGCTGTGAACCTTAGAGATGGGAGCCGTGCCTTTTCTTTCTTTCTTTTTTTTTTTTCTTTATAGCACATTCAGATTCTGCTAAAATTCTCAGCTGAGTCTTGGTTTTATTTAACATCAAGCACACTGACAGCTCCTGTTCTCTCTCCTCCCCCTACCCTTTCTGAGGGTAGATGCTACCCCCTTTATATTTTAAAAATATATTTTCCCGGAGATCAGACTAATTGGCCATCACCATCACTTCCCCAGAAAGGCTGGCGAGCCTCCAGGTCAGGAAAGGGCTGTGGTGTGAGCTTCTTTTGGTTGCAAATTCACGTCCCCTGAGTCAAGGGTTTCTTTTGTGGGTGGCCATTTCTCAGCAGGGACTGCTGCCCCTTTTGGATGCTCTTTCCAGCATGGCCAGAACATTGCTCTGGATGTGTTTTATTGTCACTCAAGTAGGAGACATTGATTGCAGAAATAATGGGGACTTCTGGGATCCTTGAAAGCCCATCTTCTCACTTCATTTCTGATTTCCATGACTTGGGTTGGCAGGTGACATGTGGCTCCTCTCTGTCCACTGCCCTTCTCGTTTCAAAGACATGAAAGCTGCAGGTCTGAAATGGGATCACAGAGCAAACGAATGAAATTTGGGACCCAGAGTCACTGGCACACACTGTCTCACTAAGGTGCACGTGGGGCTGGGTGTGTGTGCACGCGTTTCCAGCCAGGTGCTCTAACCCCTGCTCTACACAGGCTGCCTCCCTGCAGCCAGTGCCCACTGGGTAGACAGGGCAAAGGCTCCTGGCACTCACTCTGGCGGGCTGTGTTTTCCACAAGTGGCATGCTGAGTGGCAGGCAGTGGTCACTGGGGCCTGCCCTGGTGAAGCCCCTGGAATAACTCCTGGGCCCAGATATCCGATCAGACAGACAGTGGAAGGTCAAAAGCTTTACCCTGAATGCAAAAGAAGACTTCTTTCTGTGGGTAAACCATAATAAACCAGAAGGCAGGCGATCCAGCCAGAGACATCATCCTCCAGAGAGGCGGACTGCACCTTTCTTGCCCCCACTCTGAGCCCACTCTTGGGAACCAGCCCAGTTCAGGTCCCGTGAAGAGAGCCCCCTCTGTGGTCAGGTGCCTCCCCTTAGGTATCTTTCTGAGACACTTGTGTCTCCCATGCATCTCACTTTGCTCCCCTTCTCCTCATAGTAGTGGCTGGGCCTGCAGGGTGGGGTCGACCAGCTGCTGAGCAGTGACACCAGGCTTTGACACCAGGCTGACGAGGGTACCAGGACAGGACCTGCTGTCAGAGGCCAGAGATGGTTACCCACACCTCCCGAGTCTCATCTTCTCATAGAGCGGGGCCTGAGTTACTAGCATGGGAGGTGGCTTCGAAGAATGAATGAAACAGGTCTAGGAAGAGCGCCGACACACTCTGGTGCACAAGACAAGACGGTAAGGCTTCTGCTGTTGGCCCTGTCATAGCCACAGCTCACTAGCAACATTTCTGTATCCCCATCAGTACATTAGTAGGACAACTATTGGTTTCTGTCCTGTGGCTGTGACTGGAGCTGATTTGTCAAAAAGTTGTTCCGTGGTGAACTAGGAAGAATCCTTGCCTTAAGTTCTGTTTTCAGTTCTTGAATTTTCTTTTTCATTTTCCTTTCCCCTTTCCTCCCTTCCTCTTTCCTTCCCTCCCTCCCTCCCTCCCTCCCTCCTTCCCTCCGTCCTTCCCTCCGTCCTTCCCTCCCTCCCGCCTTCCGTCCCTCCCTCCTTTACAGCAATAAAAGACCACTTCACATTTTGGGGTATCAGTTTGCTCATCTTTGAAATGGGAATTCTGTCTGACTTGCTTTTCCCGTTTCTGCTTTACAATCCTGTGAAAATCAAGTAAGACAATATGCATGAAAATGCTTCTCCCACATCTAAGATTATCTGGGATGCCATCATTTACCAAGGGCTGCGTGTGAACAGAGGAGTCAGGGTCTCCAGCTTTTAGAATGAGGTAAAAGTTGGGTGTTGGCCAATGGTTTTTAGAGTCTTAGGGGAAGCTGAGTTTTGTCTAACACACTCTCGATTTTGCTTGTTCCAGGCATAGCAGGGAGTAGGGCTGTGTGAAGAAGGGTGTCTAAATACATCGAAATGCCAACAAGAGCAAGTTAATATGTAATAATTGACTGTGCTCTGGTGTCAAATGTTTGATAGATGAGCCTGTTCTGTACATTTAGACTCTGCTTCACAACTCTAGTTATTTCTCTAGTTATTTATTTGTTCAGCCTCGGTGATATTCTTGAGATGGTGTAAGGCAAAAAAGATTCAGAGTTTGCCCCACAGGCAACAGTCTAACTAAGAAAGGGAAGAAAAGGCGCAGAATAAAGCCTTTTGCCTTATCTAGCTCATTTCAATCTAGAGGTCAAATTCTAATAACAAAACCAATTTCTAGACTGGACAACTTTAGGAAGAAATAAAACCAGAGGCAGAGGCGAGGGGTTGTCTCTATGAAGCAGTTCACAGGGGAAGATTTCATTGTCTTTACCAGACTGATCAGCACCCAACACAGACGGATCCGTGTCGGAGTGTGCACTTCACACCTATGCACAGCATAGTGTCTGTGCAGACACATGTCTTCATAGGGCGTCTCCTGCTCGCGTCCAGGAGGGTGGCACACATGCTGATTGGATGATACCAGGGTCCATCAATGCCCATCCATCTTGCAGCTCTGTCAGCCTTGCGGCCTGCCGGAGACAGAATAGTTAGTTCCAGCACATGTACAGTTCTTGTCAGGCACCGGGGAACATTCAGAACCGGCAAGTACCCTGTCATCGCTCAAGGAGCTTTTTGAAGAGCTGACCTCACTGCCTCCCAGGGCTTAGGGGGACAGTGAGGGAGCTTGCAGGGAGGAGCAGCTTCCTCCCAAAGCCGAAGGGAATGTGGGAATTTGGGGGGAAGAGACCAGTGCTTTGCAGCCAAGATATATTGTTAAGACTGTTTGAGATGTTAAAATGTTAATGTAGCACTTACAGATTCTAAGAAGCACACTTCTTAAGAAAACATTATAGCACCTTTGAAATTAGCGTGTGTCTGATGATTGATGGGTCTTTAGTTCAACGAGGTGTGCTGGTTCCATGTTAGAGGTGTCCCCTGCCCTGGAGACCTGATGAATCTTCCAAAGAGCCAGTGACTAGGTAGCAAACACCTGTAAAAGCAGAGACTCCAACCCTGCTTGTCTCTGTAGTCAACGGGTGGACGGGGATGGGGGTGGCTCTCTTCTCTTCTCCTCCTCCTCTTCCTCCTTCTTCTTCCTCTCCCTCTTCCTCCTCCTCCTCCTCCTTTCTTCTCCTTCCTTCTTCTTCCTCTTCCTCTCCTCCTCCTCCTCCTCTTTCCTCTTCCTCTTCTTCCTCCTTCTCCTCTTCTCCTTTTTTAAAGGGAAGGCACAGGCAGGAATGAAGGTGAGCAGGAGACAGGCAGGAAGAGAGAGGAGAAGGAAGAAGCACCCCCTTCATCATTATTTAGTCGTTTATCCTGATTGTTCCCTGGTCCTGGATCTGGAACCGGGCCCTTGATATATGTGTGGGCTGCGCTGCCATGGATTAACCGACTGGTCCCCCAGGGTGCATAGGAAGGGGGTGGGGGTCTCTTCTGATGGTCAAAGAGCCGTCTTCATTTGAGATTTTTCATTGCTGCTCATGCCATCTCCTTGAACGCGTCTGTCCTGAAATGGGGGAGAGTGCAGGCCGATACCCCAGGAGCGATGCTAAGGTGGGCCTGTTCCTCGTGGTTTGCTGTGCTGCCCGGGTATTTGGAGGGACAGCCCAGGAGTCCCTGCTTGGTCGGAGAGCGAGTCAGTGCTGACAGTGCGATCACCTACATGCTTGCCAACATGTCACACATCTGGCGAGCAGGACTCTAGAGGAACTTGGTTCCCGTGAGTCACCTGTGAGTGATGGAGTGAGCGTGGGTGGGGAGGACTGGAAGCTCAGCTCCCTATTGATCAGGGTCCACCGATAACTTGGGGGTGCGGCTGTCTCGGGGTGAGGACTCCAGGCACACGCCTGCTCGTGAGGCTGGAGGAGAGGTGGGAAAGGTCACGCTGACCGTGCTGGCGGAACTCACTCTCCTCCTGAGCTACCCCTGGCGCGGGTTCATCTACTGATGGAACAGACGCCTACCCTTTGCCCGGCTCAGCACCAGGCTGCTGGAGGCCAGCTCGGCTGCCACTTTGTTCTCCTAACGGGCTGCATGGATGGGTGGGAGTGCTTTGTTGTCCACAGGCAGCAAGCTGAGGTGGAAAAGTCACCGACGACGAGTAGAAATAACTTAGCATTTCAGAGGTAATTGCTACCTGTCAAGCCACACAGTGGGCTGTGGCGCCAAGTCTGCACTCACGGGAGCTTTCTCCGCAGAGTAATGGCAGAGGGAGAGGGCCCAGGGGCTGTGGTTGAGCAACTGTTCTTCCAAGAAACATGGGCCAGAGGTGCTGGGTGAGTTATCGGGATGGGGATCACATGGATTTCCTGGGCGCGAGTCCACTGGACATGTCTGAGAAATCAGATGCGGTTCCATCTCAGTGCCCGCAGCCACCAGCGCCACAAGAGTGTCCCCAGTAAGAAAACTCCTGGTGTCTGCTCTGGGTGGAGCCCCAGGACCCCTCACTGTCCTCTGCGGAGGATAGCCTGACTCCCTTTTTCTCGGGGGGCAGCGTTTTCCAGGCTTCCGACCTTAGGGGACCTCTTCTGTGATGTAGCCCATCATGGGCCACGTCATACAAGATGTGGAATCAGGAGTGTGGTGTCAGCTTCCCAAACCTGCCAGACTGTTGTCTTCTGAATATTTTTGTTGAAGCTAATGCACTTAAGAATGATGATTTTTGGAATTTTTTTTATTGAAGTGGATGCACTTACAATGATCATTTTTTAATAATGAACTGGGTTTCTTTCCCCTTCCATGTAGATCTTTTAGAATAGATCACATACTCACATAATGCAGAAGTGACAAAGGGAATTCAGTGAAAAGGATTCTCCTCCTTCCAGTCCTGTCTTTCTACCATTCAGTTCATTTTCTCAGAGGCCATCATGGATGCCTGCTTGCGGGGGTCTTGCCAAGGGGCCTATGTATTTGTAAACTTAGCACCCTTTATGGAAGTACAGTTAGAATACCTATGTATAAAAAAACCGATTTCATCAGGAAAGCACTCTCAATAGAAAAAAACAGCATCGCCTGCCATAATTAGAGGGTGATCAAAAAATAATTGAAAAAAATCAAAAGCAAAAGTGTTACTGACTTTTTGGTCCCAAACGGGGCCAGAAGTTGTTACACCTGTCACTTGCCTTATCCTTGTTTAAAAGACAACATTAGGGGAGCCGGCCAAGAGCCATTAGAGACTAATATCGAAACGTGTGCTCAGGTTGCTTCCTCCCATTGTGTCGTCACTTCCCATTTTTCACATTTCTAAGTAATTTTTCAGTAAACATCAGGATAGTCTTCCAAATTGAAAAAAGAGAAAGAAAAAGAAAGACTAACATTGGCGTGAGACGTCTCTTGCGGATGTTGTCAGAAACAACGAACGTGAAGGGGCAAAGGTCACACATTTTCCCACCGCGAGATTCATTGAAGTTACCAGGTCTGTGTGGTAATGTCAGCATTACGGAGACGGGGTCTCCTGACATCACGGGAGACACTGCTCCCGTGCGCAGAAAATCAAGCTTCAGTAAATCCAGTGATGCTTCTCGCTTTTTGGATTCCTTTGATGTGCTGATGATTGGAAGAGACAAGCTAGAGGAAAATTCAGAACAAATATGGGCATTAAGGGCACTGTTTTGACTTGCAATAGTTACAAGACAGTCTGGCCTTGTGAGAAACAACGTTCTTTGAATCAAAGATACCGGAGGTATTTAAAGGAAGGAACTCAAACCCCACGAGGGGACTGTGGCTTCTTCACTGTTCTCGCTGGTGGAAACCAGCAGTCCCCACGATGATCTTACATACATCGGTTATTAGGTGCCTGCCTGGCCGTCAAGCCAGAGAGAAAGTTGTTTTCACTCGGGACTCAGCAACTTGGAGGCAAGGGAATCAATTTGACATTTTATTTTTTTTAAGGAAAGGTGCAGGAATGAAGGTGAGCAGAGACAGGCAGGCAGGAAGAGAGAAAAGGAAGAAGCACTTTTTCTGTTTGTTTTTTTTTTTTTTTTAATTTAGTTGTTCATGTTGGTTGTTCCCCGCTGGACTCTGGACACAAACCTGGGTCCTTGGGATGTATGTGGACTGCACTGGGTCGGAGGCAGCAGGTCTAACCTCTATCCACCCGGGTGCATCAATTTTTTTTTTTAATTTTGTTTAAGTTTTGAGGTTGATGTGAGACAGGATGTCTTTTAAAATCTCAGGCTACCATGTTCCTTTCCTTCTGCTCTGCGTTGCATGACATGAGGCTTAAACCTGGTGGCAAGGAAAAATGTCACTTTGCTTTCTTAGACGACTTCCTCTCACTGAATGAGAGGGAGACTGTGTTGTTTCTTTGTCCAGATAGGTCTCCGCTTATGGTGGAATTACATCTTGATGAACCGTCATAAGTGGGAAACATCATTAGTCGAGGATGCCTTTCACCGCGAGTCATTGCTTTCCTCTTCTTTCCACCAGAAATATGCCAAAGAGGGGTGTTTTGTAGACATGATGGGATGCACAAACACAATGCCAGTCTAGGAAACTGGTCACACAGTCGGCTGTGGTGGAGCCATCCCCGGAGGACTGGGGACTGCCCAGTGTGGTGAGAATTCATACCCCGCGTATCGCTAGCCCAGGGAAAGACTCAAACTTCAGAATGTGAAGTATGGATCTACTGAGTGTGTCGCTTTCACACCCTCAGGGTTGGAAAATCTTCAGTGGAACCATTGTGAGTTGGGGACCATCTGTGATTTGTTAGTTGCATAAAAGACATTCCCTTGGGGAAAGTTGTCCCCGGGACTCCCCATCTATCGTTAACAGAAGCAACTTCCAGAATCTGAGAGCCCGGCTCCCCAAGCTGGCCCTGATTAGGCACATAGTCATCTCATTGATGACAAGGTGGCTTCCCGCTCACTCGGGGTCCCCCTGGCCTCAGTCTGCTGCTGGGGCAGGAACCCTCCTCTTCCTTGGGGCTGGTGGAGAGTGGAGCGGGACTGACACAGTGCCCCTCGCTGGAGCCCTGCTCTGCAGGGAGCGCTGAGAAAAGTAATCTTATTGGAGGAAGGGAGAGCAGTCCTGCTCCAAAAACCATGGATGCAAAAGCTCCAGATGGGGAGACAGAAGCTACTAGAGGAGGCAGTTTCAACAGCGACTAAAGGCTCTGACTCCAGAATCAAAGTGAATGCATTCCGTCACCTGTCAAGCGGGTGTTCACCCACCACAGCTTCTATGAGTCTCAGTCCCATTTGCACACGGGGATGAGTCATCTCGTCTACCACAGGGTTGCATGAATGATTACAGGTGATAGTGCTCAGAGAATTCCTAGTACACGGGAGGGGCCCAGTAAGTGTTAGCTGTCATGATTAGTCACTGATTCTTTCATCTTGTGTTTATTGAGCCATGTACAGAGGGCCTGAAGAGGAATAGGACTCAGGTCCTGCCGCAGACTCTTCCCAGGTGAATGGAGTTATGAGAGTTCATGGAAAATATTTACACAAAGCAGATGGTGATACATACCATAATGGAGATCTAAGCAGTGTTATAGTATCTTGAAAAGGAGACAAGAGTCAACTGAGGGAATTCAGGAAGGAAGGCTTCCTGGAGGAGGTGGTATGTTACTGGGCTCTCAGTGAGCAGAGAGGATTTTTGTCGGGGGAGGGGATGTGAAGGGGTTGGCCCTCTGAGCATGCTGTTTCTGAATACATTCATTCCACAGTTTTACTTCTGATTACAGTCAAGTCACAAAATACAATTATTTCGGATCATTTTAGTTCTGTATGCATGCATTTATTAACCACCTACTATGTGCCAAAATGAAGATGAGAAAGAGGATCTCTCCCTTAAAGAACCGAAGGGACAGACAAGTCCAATAGCAAGATGTGCTGGGAATGCTCCCAGCCTCCTGGGGTCACAAAGGAAGGCCCCCAGAATACCTTAGAGAGACTTGGTAAAGTTGACACCTAAACTTTTTGGGGTGTTTTCATTTACTACTTGCTCCACCTGCATCCTTCTTGCTCCAGATCATCCTAAGTCTGACAGTTTCTCATCCTGCCAGTTCCAGCTCAGAGGTCATCTCCTCAAGGGCACCTTCCTGAGCCACCCAGTGTAAGCTGGCTCACCCTTCCCATCGCCACCTTGTTTAATTTCCTTCACACTTCTTACTACACTCTGAAATAATCGGGTTCATTTTCTTTTTACTTATTCTCTCCTACACTAGATTGCAAACTCCTACCTATCTTGTCATGAATGCAGCCCTGCAGCTTGGAATACTGCCTTGTGCATAGTAGGTGCTGAGTAAACAGCTGTGAGTGCATTCAGTCAGGTGTGAGAGGTGACCAGGAAATGGTAAGACTATTCCGAGGCCACAAACTGGCCCTCATTAGACTTTACGACTCCTGGATCTTGGAAGACGGGGAGAGAATGCAGGATACACGGGCTGGTGATTCAATCATCATGTCCACAGATGTTTGTGAAGTACCTGCTGTGTGCCAGGCACTGTTACAGTCACATAGGAGAGAGCCGTGAAGAAACAGACAGAATCCCTGCCTGCATGGTGCTTACTTTGCATGGAGTGGGAAGGAGATGGTTAATGAATGGATAAGTAATCATATCCATGTCAGTGTAAGTGCCGGGAAGAAAGTATCAGGAAAGATGATAGAGAGTGCGTGTGGGTGGGGAGGAGATTCCAGCTTTCGACAGAGTGCTTCCAAGGGGATATTGGAACAAAACCCTGAAGGAGGTGAAGGGGACAGAGTATCCTGTGATTCCGGAGAATGTTCCAGGCCGAGGGAAAGCGCAGGCAGAAGCTCTGAGGACCGCAGGGTAGCCAGCTGAGGAAGATCAGGGATGTAAGCAAGGAGGAGTAGGATGGGAAATTCATTCAGAGCGGGCCCTGGGCCTTGCAGACATTGCAAGAACGTTGGCTTCTGCTGTAAGTAAACGGCGAGATGCTGGATGGGGAGCTATTGGTCATATGATCTGACTTCCATTTTAGAAGGGTCTCTGGGACTGCGATGTAGGGGAGCAGGGATGGAAGAAGCAGGCAGATTGGTTAGGAGGGCTGTGCAAAAGGAAAGACGTGGGGAGCGAGTGGACAGATGCTGGGTCCCTTCTGAAGGCCCAGTCGTTGGGTTTTCTGATGGGTCGCTGGGGCACCATGTGGAGAGCGGAGGCAAGGAGGAGGATGGCGAGGATGTGGCTGGGGGCAGGGCTGCTGCTGGCGAGGGTGATGATGACGTCTGTTAGTCCCTGACGGAGACAGGCTGGGGTTTGAACTTAACCCCCTTCCCAATGCAGCCTCGGGGTTGAATGGTCAAGCGTCTGTCTGTATTGTCCTGGGATTAGCTAAAGGAAGAAAGGCCACGCTCTGCTGTAGCTGCAGGGTCACCCCAGGCAGATAGGAAACGGTCCAGTCCTTCTTTCTCGGGGTCTTTGAGGCCTTTTTAGAAATAAATGGTGTTCTTCGGTAACATCTTGAGCCCCTTCGGAGGCTGAATTAGCTGTACTTCCCCTAGACAAGGACATATCCTCCGTGTGTGTGTCTCACTGTATTTTTCACCCTGGCTCCAGGCTCAGCAGCGCTTCGGGATCCGCGTCTTCCCGGAGCTGCTGGAGCACGGGGAAGTGTTCTCTGCGTTGGAACCCTCTTTGCCATGTGTTTCTGCTTTGATGGTTTTAATGAAGATATGAAACCACCTAACAGCCTTCATTTTGCTTGAGTGAGATGGCTCAAAGTGGAGGCAGCATTTTCCAGGATCAATCCCCATTTTCAGAAGCGGTTGGTTAAACTCTCTGCATTTTACGACCGTTCCTGGCTGCAGACGGTGGGGGAACTGAATTATTAATTCCGTGAAAAATGAGTGAAGTTATTGCAAAGCTGTGATGGCAAAATCCCTGCTTTAACTGCCCCCTCCACTCCCCTTTTCTTTTCTCTAGCACAAACGTCTGCATTAACCAGGACGTCTTGAGCAATTTAGCCAAATCTGTCAGTTACTTTGCCGGGAGGGAAAGAACATACTTAATTCAATTGTCCTTTCCTGCCAAGGATGAAGAGGAGGAAATAAGTGTAAATGATTCTGGGAGGTACTTGCGTCAAAGCCATTTTTCTAGGCACTCACATTTGAACATCATTCAAATGGCAACTGTGCCTGCAACACATGAAACGGAGCACCTAGATGCTATCTGGCTAGTGGGTGACAAGGGCAGCATGGAGAAGGCTGGAGAACCCCGAGCGGGGTTGAATGTGGCCCTGTGAGCTGGGGGAGGCGGCGTGGAACCGAGATGGGGCATGCACCCGGAATCCTTCAGGGTGGTCACGAAGGAATGATTGGCTGTGGGACACTGCAGAGAGGTGGCATCTTATCCCAAAGCAGGAACAAACACCACTCAACCCCCAACAGAATTTCACCATCCCTGTATTGCCAGGTCTGCTAGTTTTTTTCTCCTTTAGAAAACACTTGAAATATGGCATTTAAAAGTGAAAATTCTCAGTTTAGAATTGAGTCTTACAGATGCACAACTTTTACAGAATATGTGTGGACCAAATAGAACACCTTTGAGGGCTGATGTTACTTGTAGTCTCTCTTTCTAAGACCCTGAGAGCCTGGGTCTTAGAAACTGACGGGCCTGCTTTCTGATTCAGCCTCTACCAACCCTGCTCTGGATCAGAGAAGTTTCTTCTGAATGTCGTTGTCTCCCATGTGTCATCTCCTATGTAAGATAAGGATGGCAAGTGCTCCCACAGCATCACAGGTTGTTACAGTAATTCTTTGTCTTAAGTACACGGTGAATTTCATGACTACTGGAGTGGGTCTCCTCCCTGGGTTCTACTTGGAGGAGACAGGACCAGGACAGGGCTGATAGGCATGCCTGGAAGATAAGAGGCATAGTGGGGAGCTTTATCAAGATGAGGAAAGCTAGGGTCTATCAGGCTGATGAGGAGGAGAACTTGCAGTTAGGATGGCCCTTGGGTGGAGAAACCATCTGGTAGCAGAGTCGACCCTCCCAAGGAGGGAGCCAGCAATCTCTAACATCTCTACTTACTGTCACTCATGTTTGTGCCCACAGAGACCCTGGGAATTTTGAATTTGTGGTGCCAGAGCTCTCCATCCTTCTGCACACTTTTTTTGGGTTCAGCCACCTGGATAGGGAGAGGCGCATACAAGAGATGATCTTGGCGGCGTAGAAAGTGAACCCCTCTCTGATTTGGAGGTTTGATGTAGCTAGAAGTCCAACTTGGTGAGTGAAGTCTTGCTCGTTAAGAGAGGCTAAAGGATAGGCTGGGAGGGGGAGCCAGAAAGAGCAGCCTTAGAAGGATTTCCGTTAAATCATGACCAGTCGTTGGCACCTGCTGAATGACAGAAGAACATTGGGAAGGTAGAATAGAGGATCAGCGTATGATGGACGGGCAGCCGTTCCTCAGAACACATGGTATCAGAGAAGACACAATTCAAAATCAAACCAAGCTTTGATGGAAAGGGAGGTCCACTGGACTAGGCTGCACGACCCGTATGGAGAGCTTGGATGTGTGAACCATCGGTGGAATTGCTGGGAAGTCATCCAACTTTATTTAATCCCTGCGGCAGTCTGTCTACATGTCTTTCAATCACAGGGCCATCCAAAGTCTATCTAAGGTACCAGATGACCTCCCTCATAGGTGGAATGTGAATAGACAAAACCAAGGAACAGACAAAACATAACCACCCCTGAAACATTTGCAACAGAACTGCGATGACTAAAGGGAATGGGGTGGGTGGGGGTACATGGTGGTGGAGCCCCCTGGACAAGGGGGAAGAACACTTGGTGACTTGGTGGAGGGCAGGGTGTATTGACATATATCTAAGAAATGGGGAATCTATACATAGGAAATTATTTTAACGTGCAGAATAATTACTACAATAAAAAATAAATGAAAAAAACAGTCTCTATAACCTGACACATTGCTCAATGCTCAGTCGCTTGGACGCCTTCTTCACAATTTATTGTTGGACATTGCTACAAATATTTTTATGTATAGCCACTCCTGAATTTTGCTTTCAAGTATTTACTAAAACATAGAACTTTGTATCACCACCCTCAATGAGGCTCATCACTTGCCAGAAACAGAAAGTCGTCATAAAAACAAATGCAGTGAAAACCCAACAAAGCAATTCAATTCCAGCCTGATATTGGACCCATGTAGTGTTCTCCCTGAAGCAGCCTCTATTTTTCTGTTAAAGAGAGACGTCAAAACTGTTAGAGGTGGTAACTCTTTAGCACTTAACAGAGCTTTTCTCCATGATGTAATCACATGTGAGTAGAATGAGAAACAACAGTTCATTCCTTTCTAATGATGTTATTAGGTGGCATTTAAAGTCAGGTCCAGGTACCGCCTTTTTTTTTTTCAAGCCAAACTTTGGGAAATGTCATCCTACTCACCCTCTCGCTTTGACGCCACTGCATTATTTCATCAGGTTTGGTTGTCTGGCCCATCAGCAGCTTGGGAGGGCCTGGCTGACATTATGAAATTTGGATGGTGACAAAAGCTGTGATTCCAATTTAAATTGCAAATGGATGGGGCTTTATGGGAAAAGCAAACACAGGCATGAAGCACTAGAGGAAAAGACCCAGCTAAACATTATTTTAGATCTTTTCCCCCGGAACGGTTTTGTATAATTTCATCTGGACTCTGGGTCTGATAAGTTCCAATAACGACTCTCAAATATATTGCCTGAGGGCCAACTCAAAGTTTCCTTACAATTCCAATTGAAATGACCTATGTAAAATTTTATTTATTATTCCTTTTAAAAACCGACTTGGAGGAATCTCAACGGCATTATGCATAGTGAAAGAAATGTTATATACTGTTTGATTCCATTTATATGATGCTCTCAAACAGACAAAACTAAAACGATGGCTGCAATCAGTAGCTGCCAGGGGTTAGGGTGCGGGGTGGGTGACCAGGGAACTTGGGAGGACTTGAGAGAACTGTTCTCTATCTTAATTGCGGCGGTGAGCCAATGGATCTTGTTATATGTTAAATTTTATGGAGCTAAACACCAACAAAAAGCCAATTTCACTGTATCATTCTTTTAAATAAAAGGTGAAAGTTTACTTTAAAAACATGATTACAGAACTCACTTGTCGAAGGGCATCCTACAACCCTCCACAGATGATGATTCGATTTCTAATGATCAAGAAAACCAAACTCCCAAACTCTTCAGAGTTCCTAAGCTTCCCTTCTGAGTTAGAATCAAGGATGTAACAGCCCCTTCTGTCTTCCCCATCCCACGCTCACATCTCCTGAATGATGCTGGGGTTTGAAGCAAAGGTTGGGGCGTTTCCATCTGTGTCTGGGACCGTGGTGGCCAACCCAGAGGTTCCAGCCAGGCTTCCACCTGAAGATGTGAGGGAGGGAGCAGCAGTTAGAAGTGCATCTGATAATCAGAAGGTGCCTATTCGTGGATGAGATCTGATGGAAGTCCCAGGGAGGAAAAGTGGGTCATACAACCCTAGTGAAAGAGGCATCCAAGGCTTCCCTTCAACCCCAAGCAAAGCAATTCGCAATCGACCGGCAGCACGTCTGACCTCCTGACCACCAAGTAGCCTAAGAACTGAGCTAAAAGCATCCTCTGCTCACCAGAAACTCCACCCGGAGCCAACTCCACAGGGACCAGAAGCTCCGAAAGGCACCCCCTCCTGCCGGAGCACTCCCAGAGCTGGGGAAGACCACCCATCCTGGATTGGAGAAGATGCCCACAATTCCCTCTTCCCAGTACTCAGTAAAGAACCCACGCTTCCCAAGGCCCTACCTGCTGCAAGACTTCACACCAAAGAAGGGCCACCAATCACATTCTCTCTTCCGAAGGCATCTGAAGTGGGACCCAGGGCCACAGAAGGAGGAGCCATCAGTCTTACTGCCCTGCTTGCCTTTGGAGCCACAAAGCACCCCTGCAGGCTTTCACAGACTTCATTGTTTCACCTGCGTTAGTCGGAGTGGGTTTCTTGTCCTTAGGTGAGGAAGGTACTACCTGGCTACTTTTGTAACCACCTGGGCTGGAGGCAAAAATGTTGCCAGCCTGCGGGTGAGCATTGAATTCATGGAAGTGACTGCAGTATCTCAGGTGCCTGGATGACTTGAGAGGGAGACCACTGGTGGGGTGTGGCGCGTAAGCAGAGTTCTGCGCACCAGGCAGACGTGCCCACCTCTCCAACATCTCGTACTCTGCGCGTCTCTGAGGAAAGATGGGTTCTATTTCCTAATTGTACCATTCCCATGAGTGTCTGGACTTGGTTAGCCACTTTCCCTGTTTCAAAAAGGGCGACAATCCTTCCTTGTATCAAGACATCTGACATCTGTGTCCCTAGCATATACATACTTCTACTCTTTCTGATTATAATTCATCTCTAAGTACATAAGCAAGCAAGCAATAAAGATACAGACATGGTAACATTTAGCAGAGCGGATAAAGAAAGAAAAATATGTTCTGATATGGAAAGTTCTCAAGATTTATTATTGTGCAGTCAAAAAAAAAAAACCACGAGGTGAAAAACATATTACTTTTGTGTAAAAGGGAGAAATGAATAATATATATTCACATTTTCTTACTTATGCATAAATGCTTTCTGAAAGGGTTCACAAGAAACCAGCAGAAGCAGTTTCCTGATGGTGAAATGGGGTGGAGCGGGCGGGGGAAGTGGGGGACTTTTCATTTCATCCCTTTTTTGTTTTTCTGAGCTATGTGAGTATATTCTTGGAAAAATGAAAAATAGTGATTGTGCATTGTAGAAAAATCAGGAAACTGAGCAAAGAAGCCACCCAAATGGTACTTCTGATTATACCACAGAGAGAAATTTTGCTTTTTACTCCAAACAATTCTTGTATATACTTTAAATACCAGTTTATACACACACACACATATATTATCTGTCTTATATATAATTTTGTCATTTGAAATTTCATTTGAAAAGATCACATGGCTGTCTTTCCATAGTGATATGTAGGATCTACTGAGGCATTTAAAATACTTAGATAACCCTTAGTTGTACAGATGTGGTGATATCTCTTTAACCAAATTTCCCATCGAGGGGCATTTAGACTGTCTTCCAATTTTTTATTTTAAAATAAAAATGACTTAAAGAAAGCATTTTGTCCATTCCCCTCCTGCTCAGGATAAATCCTTTGTGGGAAAAATTTGGGGTTTGCGAATAAGCATGCCAGAATAAAATTAAAACAACTTGCCAGCTTCCCTCTATCCCTTTGACAATATAAGTGAGAGATTTAGACCCCACAGCCTTGTCACCACTGATGACTAATGATCTATTTGATCTCTGCCAATAGACTGCCTGACAGATGTCCTTTTAATTTGTAATTTGATATCTATGTGAAAGTGTTTACTGCCCATTTATATCTATTTTTTTTTTTTAAATTTTTTTGTTACTTCTTTGTCCTTTTGGAGACTTTGCTTTTTCTTTTTGAAAGAGAACGCTTAAAATGCTAATCAGAAAAATAATATGCACGCTGTGTTCATAGCAGCACAGCTCACAATGCCCAGGGCATGGAAACACCCTCAATGCCCATCAGCAGATGACTGGACAGAGAAGCTGGGGTCTAGATACTCCATGGAATTCTTTGCAGCTGTTAAAAAGGACAAAATCCTGCCCTTTACAACTATCTTGATGAAACTAGAGGGGATCATGTTAAGCAAAATAAACCAGAAAGCAAAAGAGAAGTGCAGGATGATATCGTTCATATGATGAATATACAGAAATAAAATAAATGAGCAGACAAACCCCAAGAAAATGCACAGGATGCAAAACTGGTTGCCAGGTAGGTGGGGGTGAGAGGAGGGAACACGTGGTCAAGGTCATGAACTCTGGTGGTGGGTGTGGTGTGAAATACAGACTGAGGTGCGATTTCAGTCTCCTAAAATACATATAGCAATGTCAAGAAAAGAAAGAATGCAGAGAAAGAAAAGAAACTTGAAAAACGAGCATGATCAGTGATGCTTACTCTGGGTCAGTTTCATACTTTAGTGTTATCTTATTTCAGATACTTTCTGGTGGGCAGGTAGAATTTGGCTGTCTTTTAGATTTTTGTCTAGCTTGGATAAGCATCTATCAATAAGAAAGTTTAAATTTTTATGTGTTCTAATTATTGGGACTTTTTCTCTATCGCTAATTTTGTTCATTGTCATTGTTTCATTTTTTACTTCTCTCCTGAATTTGCATTGGATCGATAGAGCTTTCTTTCTTTCCGTATTTTCCCTCTACTGGGGTGGAAGGTATAGGGCATTTTCTCTGCTTTTAATATTACCCTTCTACCTGACCGAACGAAGCCGTCCTGAGAACTGACAGAGAGCCTGACTCCATCCCTCCCCTGGTCCCAGCATTGCCCACGTATGGGAGCCCAGTGTTTGACTCCACTTGCTTTTGTGATTTAATGTTGAGCAAAATAACTTGTTTATTATATTATAATAACTTATTTGTAGTTTAAACAGTTAAAAATGTTGCAAGGCAGCCCACTTCCACATTCTGGTTCCCTCTTAATGAAGGCAACCAGGTTTGATGCCTCAGCTCTCTCTACTTCTCTTTCCTCCATATTACTAAAGGACGTATTTATATGGCTATAAATCAGACAGGATAACCTTACGAGTGAAAATGGAACCTCTCAAGTATTCAAGTAACAGAAGAATTTCAAAACCTCAGTCTTGCCAGATGTAGACACTGTTTATCATGCATAATGAAATTAGTCAGATGTGGCCCAGACAAGACTCCATAGCAATTCAACTTCTTTATCAAACGACAAATTGAATTGACTAAGGACTTAACCCCCAAAGTTGGAAGAGCGACACAACAGAGGAAGCAAGAGATTTGGAAAGATAAAAAGAGGAAAACAGTAACAGTGATTAAAGAAAGCAAATCCAAGAACTGATTCTTAGAAGTAACAGTAAAATAGACCAAGTATATCATCTAATCAAGGAAACAAGGTAACAAGAATAACAAAAATTAGCAATGAGAAAAAGAATATACTCATAGGTATATTGTGTATGAAAATGTATAAAAATCTTCAGAGGGCTCTTACATCTTTCTGATGCTGAAAATTTAATTGCAATTGAATATTTCATTCTCATAAAGCACTCAAAACATCTCAAAGATAGTTTCCTAGCGCTATGTCAAAAAAGAGTTTCCAACATGGCGTTCTGAATGGATGTGGGTACCATTTCTCCCCAACTCTGCTGATAAATCACAGAAGTACTAGATGGATAAAGTGTAGATAATTGATACAAGAGTTCGGTGTATTGTATCAGCTGAAAACAAAAATCTGAGCCAAGAATGAAAGAAAAGGACATCCCCAGGGTGCACAGAGGAAGAGAACAGAGTGGAAAATGATAGTGCCTTTGCTGAGGACCTTCCTTCTCTAATAAGACAATAATCACCCTTGTGTCACCTCATAGAATGGAGCTGCTGTTTTGGATACTACATTTGACCTACTTGAGTCAGATTAGCATATTGATCTTACTCACTCCTGTCTCCACCTTCCTTTCTCTATTCAAGAATAGCTTCATTTTTCTCTCTCAGCCAGTTGATGAGCTTTGATGACTATTTATTTTTCAGTTAGTGTTTTAATTTGAGCCCTTTGTAGGTTTGATAATATCTTTCTGCTTTTCCTATACCTGACCCACAACTGGGCCAAGTTAAAAACTATAGGGCAAAATCTAAAAAGAAAATAACTTTGCCAACATGGTCCTGTTGTCTTAGGGTGTGAATGTGAGTGTGCGTGTGTGTAGGTTGATGACAACTGTTTTCTTTCATCTCCCTAGCACCCTTCTTAGATGCTGATATGTATACATTTTTTCCTCCCTTGTTTAAATGTTTCATTGGGATCGGTGTCTGTGTGGTTCTTGATTTTATTTTTTAGCTTTCTAGCACATGTCCTCTGACCAGTGGCCCTGCACCCTTGCTCCCCACGGAGTCTTCCCGTACATTCAGATCAAACTTTGTGGATTTGTCCTCTCTGGCTCTTTTCTATCAGTTTTCCTTTGCCGCTGAATTCTGTGTCTCTTACATTGTTTTATTGGTGGATGTGTAGTTTTACTTTTATTTTTAAAGAAAATGTGCAGACAGTATGAAGGCGAGTAGGCAGGCAGCCGGTTTTATTTTTTATTTAGTCAGACATCTTAGTTGTTCTCCCCAGCCCGGGACGCAAACCCGGGTCCTTGGGATGAACCTGGACTGAGCTACAGCTGGAGACAGTTAACCAAACCACGACTCCACCAGGGTGCGCCACAGATGTGCATTTTAAATATGGGATCTGGGGTTCCATCTTCTCTTTTGGCTTTCCCTTGACTGCTTTCCATTTACCATTATTCCCTGCAGAGTATTCCTTCTTCAGAGAGGCACTGGGGTTGTGCTTCCTCGCCTCTCGTTGAGAACGCAGCCAGTGGTGTCCTAGCATTGCTTTTGTTTCTGGTGGCAACTCTGCAGCTCTGCTAACGTTTGCTCTGTTTGCTCTTCCTCGTCACACTGGTGATTGGGACTCCCTTATCCTTCCTTACGTTTGGTGCTCTTTTTCTCTTCTCCACAGGAGCAGACAGGTGCCCCCACCGCTTTTTTGTTTTTTTGTTTTGTTTTGTTTTAAGGAAAGGTGCAGGCAGGAATGCAGGCAGAGCAAGCAGGCAGAAAGAGAGAGGAGGAAGAAGCACTCCATTTACTTTTCATTTAGTTGTTCACACTGGCTGCTCCTTCCCCCCATTCCCCTCACCCAGGACTTGAACTCAGGTGCAGGGGTATGTGGTCTGTGTCCTTCAGAGCTCAGTGACCTAACCGCTGCTCCACCAGGGGGTGCCAGGTGCTGTATTCTTTATAGACCAGGACTCCGAGTGTTCCCTAAGAAAACACATGGACCCACTTTGAAGTCTTTGAGATCCTGATGTAAAAATTCATTCACATTCTTCCTTTCTTACTTCCGAGACTTGGCAGCCTGGGAATAAAAAGGCTTTGTCTGTCCTGAAAGGATCTTGCAGTCCTCCAGATATCCAGGAGACGCCCCAGTCTCTGGGGGGCCTGGGGAGGACCCTCCTTGGATTCTCTGAATGACAGTGAGATGGCATTTGGAAGAGAACTCCGGAGGTGGAGGCTCCCGCAACAGGCTCCCTCCTTACTCCCCGTTCACCCGCGCAGGTGTACGCATGTTACCTGCACCCCGCATAGTAGCCGCACCCCGAGCCTGGTGCCAGGGCTGGTGCCGACCACTCAGCCACAGGGGAGGATGGCAGAGTGTTTCGCTTGCAACCTGCAACCTTGCTTCTCAAACCCAGTAGCTAAATACCTGCAGCAGGTGGGCAGGTGGTGAAGAATGGGGAACCGGGAGAGGAGCTGGAATCTGGCTGGGAGCAAGGGAAGCTTTTCGTTTTCACCTTTGGGGGGCTGAGCTTGCTGTGCACCATGGTACAGCTCTAAGGTGGACACCAGGCTGCCTCATACACTTACATCTTTGCCATCTGATCACCACCGAGTGCCAGCCAACACTTCCATCAGCCCGCATAATTACTCTTTCTTTTGTGTGTGTGTGTGTGTGAGAGATGAACATTTAAGATCTATCTTTAGCAACTTTCCACTGTGTAATACAGTATTATTAACTGTGAGTACTATGCTGTATATTAGATTTCAAAAAACGCTGATTACGTTTTTGAAAGGAAAGGTGCAGGCAGGAGGGAAGACGGTTAAGCAGGCCAGCAGGAAGAGGGGGAAGAAGCATTTGACTTATTTTTATTCTTTTAGTTATTCATCTTCGTTGTTCTCCTGGGATCTGGAACATGTACGTACCTGGAGTGTGCTCGTCTGGAGGTGGTAGATCTAACCGCTGCTCCACCAGGGAGCGCCCAAGTACTGACTTTTCACTGCAAGTTTGTCCTCCGAACAACAATTTCCTCATTTCCTGTCCCTTGTATCCCCTGGTAGTCCCCATTCTCCTCTCTGTTTCTAATGTTTCTGATACTTTCCTGGAGGAGCACGCTCACTGTCGCAAGTGGCAGGATTTTATTGTTTCTATGGCTGCATGGTATTCCATACAGACAGCGCATCTTTATCCCTTTGGGTTGTCAGACACTTAGATTCTTTCTGCATCCTGGCTATTATGAGTAATGTGACAATGAATGTGGGAAAACAGATCTCTTTGATCTCTGTTTTTCTTTCCTTTGGGAGTGGGACTGCTGTATCAGATGGTAGGTTTTTTTGTTTTACTTTTTGAGGAATCTCCAGACTATTTTCCATGGGAGCTGCACCCATTTGCACTCCCGCCAAGAGCGCTCAAGTGTTCCCTTTTCTCCTCACTTTCGCCAACCCCTGTCGCCTCTGTCTCTGACGATGGCCATTCTAAGTGTGAGGTGACACCTCATTTGCATTTCCTGGATTGTTAGCGACTGTGCATCTTTTCATGTGCCTGTTAGACATTCGTGTATCTTCTTTGGACAACTGTCCTGTCAGATCTGCCCATGTTTGCGGTGTTGTTATTGGTTTGTGTGAGTTCTTTATAGAGTTTGGATATGAACCCCTTACCAGACAGATGGTTTGCAAATAGCTCCCCCCACTCTGTAGGCCACCTTTTCATTGTTTGTTTTTGCTGTGCAGAAGCTTTTTTCAAACTTAATTTGCTGTCTCTGTCTTTGCTTGTATTGCTGGTGCCCACGTCGTCTCCAAAAAATGGTTGTCAAGACCCATGTCAAGGAGTTTTTTCCTTCTGACTTTTTCTAGGACGTTTGTGGTTCCAGGCCTTAGACCTAAGTCTCTGCTTCATTTTGAGTTAATTTTTGTGAGTGGCCTAAGACAGGATTTCAGTTTCATTTTTCTGCATGTGATTCCCCCATCTTCCCAGCATCGTTTACTGAAGAGACTGTCGAGAAAACCCTCTGCCTTGTGGAGGTGGAGGTGGAATTGCTGAATGCATTATGACATCCAAGTGCCAGTGCTTTAAAATTTTAATTGTGACTCTCATTTTCATAAATCATCTATATCAAATGAGCATGGTTATTTTTCACTAAAATGGATTTTTAAGGAGCGCATTACACATGTTGCTTCATTCCTTGCACCTAATTTCTGAGAAATCGCTTATTTGTGGGCAGTGTGCTGAGGGACAGGACAGCAGGGCGGTCGTGGGCAAGGCGCCCAGAGCCAGACGGTCCTGGGCTCGACCCCCGGCTCCTCCCCTCTCCAGCTGTGCCCCTGCAGCAAGCTGTGCAACCGCTCTGGGCCTGAGTCCCCACACAAAGCAGCATCATGACCTTACAGGTCTGGCAGGGTGAGGTTAGGGATGGGATGAGTTAACACGCACAGGGGGCTTAAAACACACCACCCGCAGCAAATACTAAATAGGAGTTTTCTGCTTGGATAATAATATTATCATTGTTAAACACTGAGGTCTTCTTTTAACTGTTAATTTCATCAAATGCATCAGTATCCTCTAGGCAGCCGGGGATTTCAGAACCTCTAAGGGCATTTTCCATGGGCGCTCCTATAATCCTGAGTGGTCAGCTTATTATCTGCCAAGTTGACTTCTTTTCTTTGTTTTGCAGCAACTGGTAGATGAGTGTCTCTCTTCGCTTGACACAGCCAGCCATCCCAAGCCCACTGGAGAGGCACCATGTAGGATCTTTGCTCTCTGTGACCTCTGGCATCTGGGAAACACCTTAAGACATTACTAAGGTTGAGATTTGCACCCCTGCCTCTGCCACTAATTGACCCAAAGCTAATTATTCCTGTAGCCCCCTCTGTTTTGAGCTCAGGGGACCTCACTGAGGACTGACCCCATCTATCTTGGGCAAGCCGATGTATGACAGGCTGAGAAATCACTGCTTGATTGGGCCTTCCCTCCATCTGGTCTCATCTTTTACTTTCCCTAATTGAAATACATTTGACAGAGAACGTTGTGTAAATGTAAAACATGCCACATGTTGAGTTGCTACATTTTTTAAAGGCAAGGTGGAGGCAGGAATGAGGGTGAGCAGAGCCAGCCAGGCGGGACGAGGGAGGAGGAGGAAGCACCCCATTTATTGCATTGAATTATTCATCTTGCTTGTTCCCCGCTGCCCAGGACATGAACTCGGGTCTTTGAGATGTATGGGGACTGCACCCAACCTCCACTCTGCCCGGAGGGGCCAATTTGCTACATTTTCAGATTGCACTGTGATCGCCATTGTAGCGATAGTGCCTCTGTTTCTCCCGCAGGAGGTCTAGTCTCTGAGTACGGATTTTTGCTGTGTGTATTCACAGCTATGCTTTGGGTTCCCAGCATTTATTTGTCTACTAGTTACAGGCTTGTTTCCTGAAACAAAAGACCGTCTATTATCCTACCCCTCGCACTTGTGGTGTGGTCCCCATTTTCACTGTTTTTACGAGCTTGGTTATTTTAGATTCCACATGCAGGTGGCATCGTATGGCGTTTGTCTCGGTCTGATTTAACTCTCAGCAGAGTGTCCTCAAGGTCTGGCCATGTTGTTGCCAGTGGCAGGATTTCTCACGTCAGTCATCCTTCTCATGGTTAAATGATACCCCATAGCGTGTACACATACAAACATATACACACCATGTCCTTGTCACATCTTTATCGTTCATCTGCTGATACCTAGCTTGTCTCCATGTGGTGGCTGTTGGGATCGCCCCTTTAATTGCATCTTTTCCAAATCCCGGAAATTCCTGGCGTTAAATGGGGCCCCGGTTCACACAGCCAACACAAATTTGTTCTATGTTTGCTATGAGCAAAAAGGGATTAGGGAAGTGGGGTGGGGGTGTTGAAGGTGTAAGGTGCCCCTTTTAACTAGAAGCAGCATTACAATCATCTGGAATTTCCTGGAACTACTGGATTTCTTCACAGCTTTTCTCTCTGGGATCTGGGCTTGAAATCTAGGTCTTTAGCTTAGCAGCAGCCTCTTATTCTTCTCCTTTCTTCTGTCACATGTTGGCCTTTTAGCGTCTTTCCCCCTCCCCTCCTCCCATTCTCCCCCACTCCCCACCCCCACCCCGCCTCCAGAAAGTGCACCTCACCATGGGGGATAGGGGTTGGTCTCTTCTACTCAGAGTTCCTGAGACCCATCCTGTGGGAGATGTAAGGAATTCTAAGGAATCATCTAGAAAATGCCCCTTCCAATGTTCTCCTGACTGGCAGTTTCTCCAAGGGTGTTTCCCTCCTTGTGCTTCTGGCCTGTAAGAATGGGAAACAAGTATCCACAACTTTGGGTGAAGCCCTGGAGCAGATGAGCAAAGAGACTCAGCAAGTATTTAAATAGGGGTGCAGTCAGGATTCACAGAAAGTGTCCTCTTCTTCAGCTATCCCTGAAACTCCAGATGGGCTAAGGGAAGTGAAAGGTGGCAGGATGTATTTGCTACATTTGCACTCTTTCAGGCACTGAAAAAGAGGCCAAGCTCTCTAGCTGCCTCCTCTTCCAAAGTCCATTCTCTGGAAGCAGATATGGAGAACTCCCAAAAGCCAGGAGTGAAGGATCTCAGTAGGGACATCATCTAATCTACTGCTCACACTATTGATAGCTCAGAGATGACTTTCCAGTTCTCCAGTTTCTCAGGTTGAGCTGGATCCAGATGGGGAATTGGGTTCTCAGTCTCAATGGCGTCTCTTGCATTTGGTCTGAATTCTGCAGGCCATCCCCTCTGTTCCAGAAAAGAGTTCCTTGTGACACGGAGTCTGAGGAGCCACTTACCCCTAGGGTTCTGCGTCCCGTCAGTGCTGTTCTTGCATGGGTGGAAGATGACCCAGATGTCATAGACTCATGATACTACCCCGAGTCTCCCAGGGAAAGTAAGCGAATGTCAGGGGTCCTGTGCCAGGAAGGAAGGAAAGCTTATTCCAAGGGTGGCATCCAGGGCGCCCTGGCCTTCCATCAGGAGGCCAGTGCTCTAGTTCCAGTAAGTTTATCAGCTTGCCTTCGACCTTGGTGAAGGCTCTGCCCTTCGTGTCAGTGTTTTCATGTGTAAAATTGGAGACCTGTGCATCCTGAGTGGAAAACATGCCAGAAACCAAGTGACTCAGGGTGATACTGGAGGTGATTTGGGATGCCATGTACTTATAGACATCAAAACAGTAAAAATCTTATTTGTCCTTTAATTCCCATTCTCTGTTGAATCAAGGAGAAGGTCTCTGCTGTTCCTAGGCCTTTGCTATCCCTTTAACCTGGCAGCATCACTGGTTCGTATTTAATCCCACCCCCGCCCTGCCTTTTCAGTGTTTCTTTTTACAAATACCTACAGTTTCTGGCAAGAGATACTGGTTTACCATTTATGGTACTAACAGAATTTTAGGGAAAAAAAGTTGTATAATAGATTTATGTAAGCAATAATAGGAAATGGACTGTAAGGAAAAATATAAACGAGTGCAAGAATTTAGCTACAGTTATGGGGGTTCTGAATGACTGAATCTGAAGCCAATGAGCTCACAGATCTTTTGTCTAGCTCTTCTAGCTCAATGAGCAAAAAATCCAGTGTGTGGTTAGAACTAGGATGCAGTATTCCATGACCTGAGGTTTTGAGTGATCCATTTTGGACTCCTTTGGAATAGCTTCCCATCAGACCCACCCAAGGGCCAAAATTTGGATGTACTATGTTCACACAAAGGGGCTTTTTTTTTTTTTTTTTTTTTTTGACAGTTGGTGGAGGCTTCTCTCTCCTCCCACAGCTGCAGAGTGGGTCCTCAAAAGTCATCAACGACAAATTGCCTCTTTGGCTGCTTTGACATCCTTGTTTAGTTCAGCTAGGTGTGATGTTGCTGGCGAGGACGGGCCGGTATCTTGGCTGGAGAGAAAATTGTTGTGAAAAGCTATCGATTAGGTGTCCACAGCGGCAGAAGCTTCTGAAGCTGCATTTATGAAAGGGCAGGGATCACAGAGAAGGGCAGGAATGTGACCGAGAGGAGACGGAGACATCTTGTTGACAGGACCGCGGTGCGTGAAGGCAGGCATCTCCCGAAAAGTTGCCTTTTTGTCAGGTCAGGGGAGGCGGTGGTTGTGTCTGATAAGGTGTGGTCTCACCTGTTCGCAGCCTGGGAAGGAGTCTGGGCATGCTATCTCCTTCTAGAAAATTCTGCCTTGGTCTCATGACCTTATGACACAGGCATGGTGACTCTTGTTGTCACGACCATCCCAGCACTGTCTTCGCTCCCCAATAGCAATCACCCAGCACGACAACACCTGTCAACCTGTCACCCCATCAGTGAGCTGTGACAGTCACCCTGCAGCCCTGTATAACACACTCCCATTACACCCAACGTCCCTCACACCTACGCACCTCTGTAAAGGGGGGCATAGTCTTGCCCTGGCTCTGTCCTCTGCATCTAGGAAAGTTCCTGGCATCTAGTCACATTGATCAGTGTTTACTGAATGAATGCACCAGTGTTTTGGGCCAGGCAGGACTCCGGGAAGCTCACGGGCACTCCTTGAAAATGCCCGGTACCACTGAGTCACAGCTGCACAGGCATAAGAGCATGAGTTCTCCGGAAATCTGCAAGGAGCTCTTGGAAAGAACAAAAGTATAAATAATAGTGAAGGAGGAGTCACACAATATTCTTTTCTGCTTATAGCTTTAAAATAGTTGTAATTTGGAAGGGTCTGTCAGTCACATTTGATAAATGAAATCATGCCTTAGAGAGGCATTTCTCAGTGCGGTTTTCTTCTTGGCACAAAAGCTGCTGTGTAAGTAACTTTTGCAAGTTAGGTGGAATTTTCTTTCCTGGGTGGGAGCAATTCCACTCTTTTTCTTCCACTCAAGGGACTGTGTTGTGTACTTCTGTGTCGTATGACACATAGTTTTTTCTCCCTTTCACAGAGGGGCTCTGATGGGCCGTACACCTGCCACACCCTCTCGTTAACATTAATGTCCTTAGTGCTTCTAACTCCCGTGACTTGTCTACTTCTCTGAGAATCTGAGAATCACCCTCGAGTTCATAAATACACATGCAACTTTTGGCAGAGTCCATCTAAGGGCAGCGAAAATGGATTGCTTCCCAGTCCATGCGGCATGACTGTGAGCTTTGCAGAGAGCTGTGTCATTAATGTAAAGTAAATGATCTTTTTCTGGGGCGGGGCGGGGGGGGGGTGTGTGTGGAAATATCCCTGAACATTCTGCCCAATAAGACAAAACTAGCCTTTAACTTTCCTCACGAGGAAAAGTCTATGACAATACTGCTGATGTTGAGCTCGCACCAGCCGCCGAAATTGTGGTGCAGCGTGTGCGTCCTCGTTGACACCAGATCTAGTCTGACTTGGAGTTTTCGTGGCGACAGGCACCTGACTCACAGAGGTAAGGAAAAGCAAAATCAGAAATTCCAGAGGTGGCTTGCCCAGTGAGGGTGGCCTGGTGTCAAGGAGCGGAAGATTTCCCCAAGACTTCTTCAGTTGAATTCATGCCACATCATTCCCTTTGTACTTGTGTCAGGGAGGTCACCCCTAGCCCCATCTGCACATTCTTGGCTTGGCAAAGAAACTTCATTATTTCAGTGATGTCGCCTACTTTTGCAATTACCAAAAGGAGCTCAGGAAATAGGAATTCTTTGATGGTGTCAGAGTGCACAGAAGAGGTGAAAACGAGTTACTGGCTGCATGGGGAGGGAGTGATTTTATCCGGCTGCATGCTAGAGAGAAAGGCATCACTGTCATTTCCTCCATGGCGGCCTCTCCCTAATCGGAGGACAGACAATGACTCTGGATGAGGGCCTTCTAGAGAGACACTCCTTGCACTTTTTCCAGCTCCTGCCATTGTCAACCCAGAAGGCACAATGACTATTCCTTTAGCTGCTTCGGAAGCTATGAGTTCGATTTCTGTTCTTTTGGAGTTATCTTTACAATTTAAAACATTAATTTTATTCTGTTTTTGTTTGTTTGTTTGTATAGACTGCTCTATGCATTTTAGGATATTGAAATCCTCCCTTGCTCCGTGAGTATTTCACATGGGACCTACCACGAGGGTTTCAGTGTCCTTCACCCTGACCTTGTTTCTCCTTCCTGCTTCCCCACCATCCCCCACCCAAGGCTGTACTCTTGCATCCTGTGAACTTTGTTGAGATTTGTCTGTTTTTTGTTTCTTTATAGTCCACATATGAGTGAAATAATTCTGTACTTCTCTTATTTCTGGCTTATTCCGCTCAGCATGATCCCCTCCCATTTTATCGAGGTTGTTATTAGAAGGGCATAATTCTGTCTTTTTTAATAGGTACATAGAATTCCATTGAGTATCGAGACCACGGTTCCTTGAACCAATCACCTGTTGATGGGCCTTTAGATTGTTTACACATCTTGGATATTGTGCTGCTCTGAACATAGGATTATAGACACTTTTTCTGATGAATGGCTTTATATTCTCTGGGTTTATACTGAGAAGTGGTACTGCTAGACTGAATGGTAGATTCACCTTTTTTTTTTTTTTTTTTTTTTTTTTTTTTTTTTTTTTTTTTTTGAGGAGTCTCCATTGGATTTTTCAAAGGGGTGGCACTAATTTACATTCTCACCAACAGTGAAGTAGGGTTTCCTTTCTCCACACCCCCTCCCACACTTGTTGTTTTTTATTCTTTTTGATATAGGCCATTCTCATTGAGATGAAGTGCTATCGATTGTGGGTTTTATTTGCGTTTCCGTGATGATGAGTGACGTAGAACATGTTCCCATGTCTGTAGGCATCTGTGAGCCCTGTCCAAACAGGTGACTGTTCAGTTCTTCCGCCCGTTTTTTGAATGCGTCATTTTCTTTTGTTGCTGCTGCTGAGGTATATGCGCTCCTTATGTATTTACAGGTATCTTCTCCCGTTCAGTGGCCGTCTTTTTGTTTCAGTCGTGGTTTCTTTCACTGCACAGAAGCTTTTTAGTTTGATGTAGTCCTTGTTGTTAGATTTAGCTTAGTTTCTTTTGCCTTCAGTGTCTCTTCCCAAAGACACCTTTGAGGTTGAATCAGGAAGCTTTTTTTCCTACATCATATTTTATATATTTTATGGTTTGGGGTCTCATGCCCAGGTCTTCAGTCCATTTTGAGTTAATTTTTGTGTATGATGCTAATGAGTAATCTGGTTTCATTTTTTTCCAGGTATCTGTCTGTTTTTTTCCCAGCACCATTTGTTGAATAGATTTTCCTTTCTCCTTTGTGTGCTCTGTCTCCTTTGTCATAGATTAACAGTCCATATTGGTGTGGCTTTATTTCTGGGCTCTCGGTTTGATCCCACTGGCCTGTGTTCCAATGCTGTACTGTTTTAATGACACTGCTCTATAGTATAGTTTGAAGTCAGGGAGTGTGTTTCCTCCTCTGTTTGTTTTTCTGAGGATAGCCTTGGCTATTTGAGGCATTTTGTGATTCCATACAAACCTCAGTAATGTTTGCCCAATGCCCTTGAAAAACATTCTTGGAACTTTGATTGGAATTGCGTTACATCTTTATATTGCTTTGGGTAGGAAGGCCATTTTGACTATTAATTCTTCCAATCCGAGAGCATGGAATATTCTTCCATCTCTTTGTGTCTTCTATTTTTTTGTTGTTGATGTTGCATATGTCATTTTCATTGTAGAGTTCTTTCACCTCCTTTGTTAAGTTTATTCCCAGATATTTTATCTTTACTGCTGCTATTGTGAATGGGATGTCTTTTTCCTCTAGTTCGTTGTTTGCATGTTCCAATACGACTAAGTTTTGTGTATTGACTTTATATCCTGACACTTTGCTATATTCATTTATATCTTGTTACAGACCTTTGGGACCTTAGGCTTTCAGTGTCTTACCATTGAGTCTGATGTTGGCTGTGGGTTTGTCATATCTGCTTTCATTATGTTGATGTATGTACCTTCTAGTCCCATTTTGAGAAGGATTTTTATCACAAATGGGTGTGGCATCTTGTTATGCATCTGTTGATATGATCTTATGATTTTTTATTTTCCTTTTTGACGTGGTATTTTACATTGACTGATTTATATGTGTTGAATCATCTTTTCATTCCTGAAATAAATTCTACTTGGTCCTGGCTTTTTTAAAATGTGCTGTTGAATTCAGTTTGTCAAGATTTCTTGAGGATTTTTGCATATGTCAGTGATATTGGTCTTTAATTTTCCTGTTTGGTGCTGGTTTTGTCAGATTTTGGAATCAGGGTAATTTTAACCTGGTAGAATATAATATATTTGAGAGTTTTCTTTCCTATTCAATTTTGTGGAAGATTTTTGAGGATAAGAGTATGCTCTTCTTTGAACATTTGGTAAGATTCATCTAGTGAAATCATCAAGAATGAGGAATGGACAGATTTCTAGAATCCTACAACCTCCCAAAACTGAACCAGGAAGACAGAGACAACTTGAACAGACTAATCACAAGTAGTCCATGGCCTTTCACTCTCAAGCTATGTTTGTCTCTGGATCTGATTCAAGTTTCTTGTAAGTATAATATCATTGGGTCCCTTTTTTGGATCCATCCAGCCAATCTGTGTCTCTTGATTGGTGACTTCAGTCCATTCACATTTAAGGTGATTATTGATATGTACAGCTTGATTGCTGTCATTTGAGCCTTTGTTTTCTGAGTATGTTGCTTCTTTTCCCATTTGTTTGTGTTTGCTTTTTCTTCTGAATAGACTCAGTGTCGATTCCTTGTTTAGGCTTCTTCCTAGATATGTGTCTCTTTAGGGTCAGGTTTTGTGACGAAGTGAATTGTCTCTAACTTTACCATCTCGTGATAGTCTTTGATGAACTGACACCATGTCATACTTATATGTCCATACAGAGTCCGTGTTTTTCTTTTCCCCTTGAGTGCTTTCTTATTTTCTCCTGTTGGTCCTATCTTTGTTTCTGGTTTTATTTACTGTTTATCACCATTCTCAGGTTTTAGTGGATACTTACAATGTTGACTTAGCAATCAGAATTTATCAGTATTTTACCTACTTTCTGAAAAATACAACAACCTTACCATTTCAATTCCCACCAGTATCCCCATCTACCACGTGATTATCTAGAATTTTAGTTACACCTTGTTTTTACCAACTCAAATCATATTGTCCTTAATATTTCTCTTTTTAAAAAACAGTGAAATCTGTGTAGATGTGTACATAGGATTCCTAATTCCTTTGTTCACCGTTACGTCTTTCACCCACTTCCTCCTTCTGAGTTTTATCACTTTCTACTGGCATATATACTTTAATAGTTTTTCCACTGGTAAATTCTGTCAATGTTCTGAAAATGTATCTATTTTTCCTTCACTCTTGATTAATAATTATCTCAGTACAGAATTCTAGGTTGGCAGTTCTTCTCCCTCCAGTACTGGAAGATATAATTCCAGCATCTCCTGAAATTTCTTAATGTCATTGAGAAATCTGCCGTGAGTCTCATTGTCATTCCTTGAGGCAATCTGTCTTTTATCTCTGGTTGCTTCTTATTGTCTCTTTGGTGTTCTGTAATTTCACTATAATGTATCTATGTACGACTTTGTTTTATTATGTGTTATTTTGATCAGAACGCATGCTGGCCCCTAAATCTGAAGATGAATGTCATTTTTTTTATCCATTTTAACTTATGAATGTACAACTTCAGATTTTTCAACCCTAGGATGATGTGAAAGTGATACACTTTTAGTAGAAACTATACCTCAGATTTTGAACTTTGATTTTTTATATTTCCCAGGCTAGCAATATGCAGCCTGATACTCTCTTGGGATACTGGGCTGCAGCCATGAGCCACAGTTCCCAGCCAGTCATTCTATGATGAGGGCAAAGAATCTATGCTTTAAAGACTGTTTCTCACCTTCAGCAAGGCTTTCATAAATAACATGAGATAATTCAACGTTCTACTACAAAATGGGCTTTGCGTTAGATGGTTTTGTACAATTGTCGTCTAATGTAAGTGATCAGAGCACATTTAAGGCAGGCTAGGCTAATGAGGTTTCGCAGTTAAGGTGTGTAAAGCACATTTTGATGAATGGTATTTTCAAATGTAATGGGTTTATCTGGACATAACGCTGTTGGACATGGAAGTTCTGTACTTTCCATCTTCTACGACCTCCTCTTGACACACGTCACAAATTCTAATGCATTTCTCCCATTTCTTTACATTTTCCAATTTTTTTTCTGCCTTTAATCTCCCTGTACTGAATTATAGAAAATATCCTTTGTATTTTTGGTTCACTTGAGAGTATTTGTTTATAACAAGAAAAAAAAGCTCAATTTGGAAAGACTCGAGATGTTGCTGAAAGGTGGATTTGCCTGAAGTATTTTTTTTCCCCACAATGTGCTCTTCTTTCATTGGGTGTTTCTATTTTTTCCTTTTAATCTCTTTAGTGGTCTCCAGGTAACCACCTCAGATGAGCTTAGGGTCACACCTTCAGATCTGGGGGCATAACAACAGCATTGACTAACACCTGTGCTGGTCTTGTCTCTCTATGGGACACTCTAGGGACCTCATCACCATCAATATGCTCTTCATTTCTGGCACTCAGACATTTCCTTTTCTGTTTTGTGAACTCATATTTCTAATTGTGATATTTTATCCAGAATTTTTATTTTTACAATTATTTTAATGCTTTTCGTTTACATTGCTCTATGATCTTTAGGATATTGAGTTTTGCATCTCAGTCTGTGTGCATTTCCCACTAGCCAGCATTCTGGTGCCGTCCACCCCCACCTTGACCCTATCTTCCTGCCCTCCTTCCCTGCCGTCCACTTGGTGGGCACAGTCATGCATCCTGTGAATTTTGTTGAGTTTCGTCTGTTCCATCACTGTGCTTCTTTGATATTCCACAAATGAGTGAAACCATCTTGTACTTCTCTTTTTCTTTCTGACTATTTCACTTAGCATAATCAACTCCAGTTCCATTCAGGTCGTTGCAAATTTCATCTGTTTTTAATAGCTGCATAGAATTCCATTGTGTGTATGTATCACAGCTCCTTTATCCAGTCATTTGCTAATAGGCATTTAGATCGTTGCCATGTCTTGGCAATTGTGGATTGTGTTGCTCCGAACATAGGGTGCAGATATATTTTCTAATTAGTGCTTTTGTATTCTTTAGGCATATGTCTAGAAGCATTTTTGTGGATAGGAAATCCACACTAGCTCGGGCTACTTACCTGTGGCACCTCATGATGTCTCTTTAAGCGTGGCTACATTTGCTTAGCAACATCCCATAAAGCAACTTAGAAGGATACTGAAGACAAAGCTGCGGTGTTAAAACAAATTCCACTATGATGAAGTTTCAGTCTTTCCAAAATGAGTTTTATTCTCTTGAACAAAAGATCCTTATTGTCTGATGTCATTTCAGGATGGACAGACAGGAGCTGGCCCTTTAGATTGGTTGCTGCATTGAAACAAGAGACCCAGTCATCATGGCTGATATATTTGTAATGGCTTCAGACAGTGGTGTCCCCAGCATATCTCATTGAAAACCTTTTCTTTCCTCCCACCTTCAAAGCCTCCTTGTTATATGCTTGATCTTGATGAGGGTGAGGGTGAACGAGACACACTGATGAGACCCCGGGTCTGTCCAGAAAGAATTCGTGGAGAGACCCGTTTGGTCAGGATCACACAGCAAGTTTATTAAAAGCAGAAATAACTATTTGGAGTGTCCCTCGGGCTGGGGAAAGTAACATCAAGGCAATGTACACTTGTGTGTGTGTGTGTGCACGCTCGGGACCTGTGCTGCCTGCCTCTCACTCAGGAAAAATGGGTTCCCATGTACATGTGAAGGGTGGGGGCCTCCTCCTTCCTGGGGTGTCCAGGTTACCAGGATTAAAAATAGCGTGAGTATCTAGGGGTGTGTCCTAAACTCAGATTGCTAATGTGAGATCCCCTCTGGGCTCGTCACTCTTAGAAGTGTCAGGTTTTGCCAGTTAGTTTTCTTCTCATAGCTCTGCATACTGCCCTGTAGATGTTAAGCTGTGCTGTCCGCACATCAGTCTGACTTTATACCCTCATGAAAACTTAGAGAGATCCTGGACCCTGTCACATACTTGTTTCATGTTGCCCCTGGTGCCAAGCAGGGGTATGCTTTATATGAAATTCTTTGTCATTGTCAATATTAAAATTCTAACAGTTTGAGCCTTCATTTCACCTCTATTAGAGTAGCAGAAATTAGAAAAGTGCCCTGTGTTAGAGTGAATGAGAAGACAGAATGCTCACACGCCACTGATGGGAAGGTAGGCTCCTGGAATTCTGAAGAGAAGCCTGACATTACTGTCAAATTCGACATAGCAGACTCCCGAGCGCCACTCCTGGGCGGATAGCCCGAAGACATCGTTACAGAGCTCCCGAGAATGACCTCCGAGGAGGTGTGGTGATCGGGACACCTCTATCTGTCCTTTCTGGGGAAGGTGGGTGGGCAGAGCTGTGGAGACACAGTGGGACGTCCTTTCCAGCTCATGGGAGCTTCAGATGAGATGAACACAGAGCAATGTGGCTGGGCCTTCAACGTATCATACTGAGTGAAAAACACAAGGAAGGGATTGAGATAGTGTCGTTTAAAACATTTACAACCCACAGCAAAATCATATTCCTATTTTCAAGAATATACTCAGAGCCAAAAAAAAGATACACAATAAATATCTGAGACTGGATTAGCTATGGGAGAGGGAATGAAGATGAAAGTGAATATATTAATTAAATACATCAGAAAGTGACTGCACACAGACCAACAATGAACATCCACAGATCAAGGAGTATGATTGACTCCCAAAACAAGACATTGAAAAATATAAGAAACAAACCTGTATTTGGTTGAGAGTTCCATTTTTTCTTGGAATTCCTGCCTGATCAGGCCAGCCTTGGGATGTTTTCTGGAATTCCGTTATTCTTATTTTAATTTCTGTCCTTTCCCTCTCTTTCATGGTGGGAGTCAACACCTTATTTGTTGTTACCTGGCTGGAGCAAGATGTGGGTGGGAAGAAGATGGATTTGGGAGTCAGATGAGCCTCTTTCATTGACTTGTGATCTTGGGCAAGGTCACGTCTTATTTCTGAGCCTTCATTTTCTCATTTGAAAAACAAAGGTGAAACGGTCGCTGAGGGTTATTATCACGATTAAATGAGGAAACACAAACTCCTTTTCCCACTGCAGTAGACATCTACTTGCAGTAGATATTTAGTAATCACTAGCATCCTCTCTTTGATTATAGTTTCTATAGTTCCCAACACATTACAGGTGGTCCGTCAAGATTTTTTCAAACAGAAACGAAAGGATATTCATCATAAGCTGGAGTGAAAGATGGTGGCTTTCAATGTAGCTAAAACTACTTCTTTACAACATTTGTTTAAAGCATCAGGGTTGCTCCTGAGTGTGGTTGTGAAATAATTCCCTGTGAGAATAATTCCCTTTAAGAAGGAATTCTCTTACTTTCACGCACGCCTCCACTGTCCCACACCCCAGCTCTGTTTCTCTGCTTCAGTCTGAGGATTCTGTGACTTCTCACTCACCTTCCTCCCTGCTGGTCTCTGGGAGAAGTACTCTGTGTATTCAAGTTGATTTCTCTCTCTCTTTTGTTCTCTGCTGTCTGTTAGACCATAACTTGACGTGAGGCTAGATGATTATCCCCCGGCTGGCTGCTGAGTAGAGAAACTCTGACACTCTGCTGCGAATGGTGGTGATTTTCTGAGGCCTTTAGATTGATTGCATTCATCTTAGCAGCAGGTTATATACGCTATGAAATTATCCAGCTGCTTTCTAAAATCTTGCATTCAACCTGAGCGTCTTTAAAAGCTTTCACATTTTCAACATTTTAAATCCAGCAGATTTGGACAATGCAAGTGACTCATTGTGATTTGGGTGGGTGTTTTGATCTCTCCATGCCTTGTTTTTCTCATCTAGGAAACGGGAATGATCTTCCGAATGGCGTGTTTAAACCCCCAGAGGGGCGAGAAGTGTACAATGAGCGTGAAAGAGCAGGTTTCACCAGAATAGTCCAGTTTCCGGCAGCCACCACGCCCCTCCCATGTTCTTCACCTCTGCCCGCCAGCAGGGACCCACAGGCGGAGACACTCTTTAAAACAACCCAGCCCTCTACCTCTTTAAAATAAACCTGCCTACCCAGAAACTAAGTATAAAGGAAGAGAGAAAAAAAACCTTTTATGAAAGGGTTTTTCCCTCGAGAAATGTTTCCTCGCATCTTCCCCCATTCAAGTACTACCAGGCCTGACCCCTTAGCTTCCGAGGTCAGACAAGATGGCGCATTTCCGGGTGGTGGGCAGTGACCCCGTTCATCTCTGGGTGGGAATCCCCTCCATTCTGTTGTCTAGCTCTCCTTCTCACACCCTTTACATGGAATTGGCCAGGTGGCAAACAACCCCTGCATCTCAATAACTTAGCAAACAAAGGTTTATTTCTCATTGATTCATGTCCTCCCTGAGTTGGCCGGCGACCTCGGCTCACAGGTCATGGAGGACTCACCTTGGGCTCCTCAGGTCCTCCTAGGATTGGAGAGGAGTGTGGTAAATACAGCCCTGGCTCCTCACATGCCTGCCTGGAAGTAGCTTCAGGAAAGGGCAGAAACAAGGGCCACAGACAAGACCACCATGCTCCATCTTTAGGACCTGCTTTGTCTGGGTTCTCTCCGTCCCCAGACCTGGCAGTTCCAGGCTTCACATCATCACAGCACCCAGTTCAGCAGAAGACATGGGGTCCCCTTGGATAATTCCCACACGGATTCAGGAGTCTCGCTCTGGCTGCCCTAGAGTAGGATATGGCCATCACAAAGTGAGATCTGTGGTAAGCACACCACAATGCATTGTCATCGTAATGTAGGTCATCTCCACACCTGGGCTGGGTGTGGGAGGAGAGGGGCTTCCATAAAATAAAAGATTCCAGTCACATCTGAATTCCAGAGAAACAACACCAATTTTTTTCAATTTTTTTTTAGTTGAAAATATCACTGGTTCTTCATTTTTTCCTTAAATTCAAATTGAACTGGAGACCCTGTGTTTTCATTGGCTAAAACTGGCAGCCTCATATGGGAACCCTTCCTAAACCACATGCAGGGACAGTGTTTCCTCACAGAAAAACTGGGTGCTGTGTTGTCTAAGAGATAACGTCTGCCAGGTATCAAACCCACAGTTGATGGGACTGAAGGGGCGTGATGCTCCCCCAGGTGTGCCTGTGTGAAGCAGTCCCCAAATAATACCTTGCAGTGACTCAACCCTGTTAGTCGTTACTGCTGCCGTGTAACCGTCACAGAACTTAGCCGCCTAAACCAACACTCGATGATGATCGCTCGTGGTTCCATGGGACAACTGGGCTTGGCTGGGTGGCTCAGGTACGGCACCTTTCCTGTGGTCCCAGTCAGACGTCGGTGGCTGGGCGGGTGGTGGGGAGTCTAATCAGCTGAAGGGTCTGCTGGGATGGACATCCAGGTGGCTCACTCATGTGGCTGACAGTTGATGCTGGCTGCTGGCCACAGTGGCAGCTCATAGCTTGTCTGCGTGACCTGACTCCTCAGAGCATGGAAGCTGGGTTCTGGAAAGAAGCATCCTGAAGGCAAGTGTTCTAAGAGGCCTTGACAGACATTACGGGACTTCTTATGATAGCCTCAGAAGTCACGGAGCACCACTTCTGTTACGTTCTTTTACTCAGGCAAGTCATGTGAGACTCAGAAAGATGATGCGAACTTGCCCAGGGTCACACAGTCAGAAGAGGCTCCTCTGTCCCCCACATCCATTGTGTGTCACCCACATCTTGCTGTGGCCATGGAATCAATGAGATACAGCTCGTGCAATTCTTGGCACACCCTGGTGGCTCAGGTGCTAAGCCAGCTGCTGGGGGCATGGACCATGTATAAAGCCCAAGGACCTGGGATCGTGACCTGGTCCCAGGGAGGAACAACCCTCCTCCTCCCCATCCTCCCCCAGCTCCCTCTCCCCCTCTTCTCCTCCTCCCTTCCTCTCCCTCCTCCTCTACCCCCTCCATCTCCTCCCTCCCTCCCTCCCTTCCTTCCTTCCTTCCCTTAAAAATTTTTTAAAAAGCTTCTCAGCAAGTTGGAGGGAAAACACCACAGAACGTCAACTTTGCTGCATTCTATGCATCAAGCACATCACAGGCTTGTCTAGATTCAAGGGGAGAAAGGAATTAGAGATGGAGTCATTTTACATGTATTGTATATGTATTCTGCAATTTAACCTTCATAGGGTGTGGAGAAAATGGAACCCTCCTACACTGTGGGTGGGAATGGAAATTAGTGCAACTTCTTTGGAAAACATTCTGAAGATTCCTCAAAACAAAAAATAGGGATCTACCATTGACTCCAGAAACCCCACATCCAAGCATGCACGGAGAACACAAAAACTCAAATCAGAAAAAAATATCTGCACTCCTGTGTTTATAGCAGCACAGTTCACCATAACCGAGACCTGCAAACATCCCAAATGCCCATCAATAGAGGACTGGATGAAGAAGCAGTGGTCTAGATACTTACTGGAGTTCCATTCAGCTGTTAAAAAAGATGAAATGGTGCCCTCTTTTGCAAGTACCTGAGTGGAACTGGAAGTGATTATACTAAGCAAAAGAAGCCAGAAAGAAAAGAAGTGCAGATGGTTTCATGCATATGTGGAAAATAAGGAAACAAAACAAGTGAACAGACAAATCCCAAGAAAATTCTCAGGGCACAAGATGGTGGCTACCTGGGGAGGGGGAGGAGAACAAAGGTGGCGGTGAAAAGGGCACTGGGACTCTGGTGGTGGCTGTGGTGTGAAATGCACACAGACTGAGGTGCAAATTCAGTATCCTAATAGGATAGAGCAATATAAACAAAAGAAATAATAAAACTGTAAAGAGAAATTTAAAAAAATTTATACTCAGCCTATATAAATTAGGTCACAATAAAATAATGAAGGACAAAAACATTTAACACTCACAATAACTATTAGGTGAAAACTGATGCAGTCCCATTTTATAGATGACGATACCAAAGTATTAGTGGAGTCGAAGGATTTGTCTGAAAACAGCTAGTAAGTGGCAGGGCAGGGCAGGGCCCAGATCTTCTGATAACAGGGCAGTGTTATTTTCTTCTCTGTTGCTTCTCTTTGAAGTGGCACTGTTATAGACTTAAGAATAAAGATGAAAATCTGTTCTCCTGAAGGAGGAAGCGCTCAGATATAATCCACATGCTCCTAATTCATGGGAGTTTTTCACCCCCTAGATGGGTCTCTTTTAGCCTAATTTAAGATGAAAGGTCAGACTAATGGAACTGTAAGTCAGTGACTTGCTGGTGGCTGGGGTGGCTTGGGTCACTGTTCCATGGACACCCGCACCCCCCGCATTGTGCGCAGCAGTTCCTACCCCATCACTGCTGGGCTTGACCGTGGGACCTGCTTTGCTCAAAGGAGTGTTCGCTGATTTAACGTGATCAAAGGTTTGCAATGTGTGGTGTCACTGGATTTGCTGTCCTCTGCTTCTGTAATCAGTGGAAGAATAGACTCCAAGTAGCCAGCTGGTCCGAGAAGGATGGGAGACAGCAGGAGCGGCCCTAGACCCAACCTGAAGTTCAGACCCAAGCCCCGGTGAGCTGAGCACAAGCTCCGCTTAGACCAGATTCTCCACTGAAAGTGATTTCGCCTCCTGGGAACCTTCGGCAATGTCTGGAGACAGTTTGGGTGGTTGCAAGGAGGAGGAGGGCGCTGTGGACATCTAGGGCAGAGGCCAGGGATGCTGTTAAGCATCCGATGCACAGGACAGTCCTCTCACCCGGCCCCAGCGTCAGTAGGCCCGAGGTTGAGGAAACCTTGGCAAACCTGCAGCCTACCTGTAAGACAGGCACAAAGAAGTGATTGTCATTTGAAATCTCTTGAGTTTCAGGGATGCTTTTAAATGTAGCCTTGTTGCTAATGGCAGACATAATGGGGAACATGAGAATCGCGTTTTATGAGGTGAGCTCGGTAAATGATTCCTGTCAGCTAAACGTTGTAATACTCTCCTTGCCAGCTCTGGTCCCCGCTCATTTTCCCCTAAGCAAAGGGTGACCCAGTGGCTCAGCCTAGATTCCTACTAGTTCTCAGAACCCTCTGGGAAAGGAAGGTGGGCCCCAAAGATTCCTCCAGTAAGGTTCCTGTCATTCTCTGTCTGCCTCGCAAAGCCCAGATGACTCTGCCTCTCAGGGCCTGCTCCTGCCCCTCTCTGTCACATTCGGTTTGTCTGGAGAATTGTCTTCAGCTGGTTATTAATGCTTGTGTTTTCCTGCAAAGAAGCTCGGCCTTTTCTCTCATCATCTCAGGCCAGACTCAGCCCAGATGAGTACACACCCTTTGTGGTAACTCATGGCCCCAAGGAACCATTTCATTCTCTACATTTTCAGAAAAGATAAAACATGCTCTTTTTCCCCTTTACCCGCCCCACCCCGACATCCCTTATGATATCTTTTTTATGTAGTCAGTTCCCTGACTGAGAAAATAATCTAGTTCTAATTTTCACAAAAGAAAGTATAGAAACATTTATACTGAGTAAGTAACCCCATTTTATATCAGCTTATGTTTTTTCACCCACTTTGAAGAATTTTTTAAATTAAGGTATAATTTTCATGAAGTCAAATGTACAACTCTGAAGAGGATGACGTGGTCAGTTTTTGCATATATGGACACCTGTGTAACTACTACCCAGACCAAGATCTAGAATGTTCCGTCACAGAATGTCTTCTTGTGCCCTTGTCCAGATAATCACACAGAGGGAATGCCTGTTCTCTCTATATCATCAAAGATAATTGTGTCTGTTCTCAAGCATCATGTAGGTGGAATTGTGCAGGGGATTTTATTGTATTTAGTCACTTGTGTCTGGCCTCCTTTTGCCAACCTAAAGTTTTGAAATGCACATCGTTGGGTGTATCATTTAAAGGATTCTAACTGGTTTCTTCCATAGGGAAGAGGAAAGATTTGGTAAAACTTCTACCACTGTCATTTCAGGAGTCCATAAATGGGTGAAAGAGAGATGTAAGGAGAAAATGAGCACTTTTAACACAAGCAGCCACATCTTCCTGCCCTCCACATTTCAATGGCAGCAGGAGGGAAATCTGCAGCTTTGTTGAGTGTATTCATTTTAATATCCCTTTGTTTGCATTGCTATGCGCATTTTAGGATATTGAAATCCCACCTCAGCCTGTGTGCGCTTCACACCACTAGGGTTTTCCTTCACCGCCACTTTGTTCCCTCCTTCCTTCCCTCCCCACCCCGCTCCACTGGTCTTGTGTCTTGTGAATTTTGTTGGGGTTTATCAGTTTGTTTATTTTGTTTCTTCATGTTCCATATATGAGTGAGACCATCCTGTACTTCTCTTTTTCTTTCTGGTTTATTTTGCTTTGCATGATCCCCTTCAGTTCCCTCCAGGTTGTTGTGAAGGGCTTGATTTCCCCTATTTTAGCATCTGCACAGAATTCCATGGAGTATCTAAACCCCAGCTCCTTTATCCAGTCATCTGTTGACAGACATTTAGGTTATTTCCTTGTCTTGGCTACTGTAAACTGTAGTGCTATGAACACAGGTGTGTAGGTATTTTTTCTGATTAGAGTTCTTGTGTTCTCTGGGTATATGCCTAGAAGTGGCAGTGCTGGATGAAATGGTATTTCCATCTTGATTGTGAGGAATCTCCACAGTGTTTTTCACTGATTTACATTCCCACCAACAGTGAAGGGGGCGACTGGGGGTGTTCCTTTTTCTCCACACTCTTCAACATTTGTTATTTCTAGGCTTTTTGATATAGGTCAATCTCACTGGTGTGAGATGACACCTCATTGTGTTTTTCATCTGCATTTCTCTAACAATGAGTGATGCAGAGCATTTTTTTCATGCATCTGCAGGGCCTCTGTGTGACTTCTTTGGAAAGGTGTCCATGCAGTTTTTTCTGCTCTTTGTCTTCTATTTCTTTTGTACAGTCCTTGTGGCTTTCATTATAGAGGTCGTTTACCTCCTTTGTGAAGTTTATTCCTAGGTATTTTATCTTTTTTGGTGCTATTATGAATGGGATTTCTTTCTTAATTTCATCTTCCTCTGCTTTGCTGTTTGCATATGAGAACACTACTGATGTTTTGTGTTGATTTTCTACCTTGCCACTTTGCTCTATGCATTTATTATTTCTAGTCATTTTTTGGTGGATTCTTTGAGATTTTCTAGGCATCATATATCATCTGCAAAAAATGATAGTTTTATTTCATCTTTTTCCAATTTGGATTCCTTTAATTTCCTTTTCTTGTCTAATTGCTTTGGCCAAGACTTATATTGGTCTTAGATACTAGGAATCATTTCACCTGTTCGATAGAAACTTCAAGGAATTTCTGCTAGGCCAGCATAGCTGAGGCTGTTCTGAAGGTGCCATGAAAGGCAGTCTCACTATCCCCATCTCAAGATGAGGAGAGGTCCAGGGGAGGCAGAGCTCCCTGGAACAGAAGCCGGCGTGGTGGCTGGGCTCTCTCCCAGACAGGAAGGCAGCCCTGCATCCAGAGGCCCCAGCGAAGGCATCTCCCTGTGGGGACAGTCAAAGCAAACAAATATCCAGGAACCAGGGCCCCCTCCAGGGCTGGCTTTCTGTAGACTGAGAAGCCTGGCCCACTGATGGGTCTAAGCAGGTGGACTCTTCTTGAATCGATTTTGGTGATTTCTGTTTCCCTAGAAAAACACCCATTTCATCCAACTTTTCAGTTTACGCACAGACACAGCTGCTTCTGAATCAGCTGGTGGTTGGCTGGGGCTTTATTTCTGTCATGTAGAGTGTGGGAATCACACCTTCTGATCCCTTGACTCGAGTTACCGTTCTGTTACCACACAGGACTCAGAGTCCTGGGGCTGCCGGCTTCTAGAACACTTAACACTTGGCAATATTTTCTGTCTAATGCCTGATGTCTGTCAAGTTCTCTTCCTGGAAGTTAGCACTTGATCAACATACATATCTAGATTTTGGTGTCTTGTGTGAAGTTTTTTTCCCTAAGGTTTGGACTCTTTTGAAACTCAGAATTGGTTTTCCTTTCATTCAGAATTTTTTTTTTCTTTTCTTGCATTGAACATTGCTTCTGTTACATTTGTTCTGGTGTCTTGGTCACGCGTGTACCTTGGAGTGCGCGCTGCGTCAGTGCCAGTGTTTGATACTGCTCGTGTCTGCCCACGTGTCCTGTACCCTTCCCCTCCGGATCCTGGGCAACCTTCTCAATGACTCGTCGTTACTGAACTACCTTCCTGCCTTGTTAATGTCGCCGTCATGGCAAGAAATGCGTTTTTAAGTGGTGCTTGCCTTTCTGCCTCTACACCATAATCATTCTCATTGCTTTTTTCTCTTCAGCTCATCTATGTTTTTGTTTCATGATGCCTCCGTTTTCTTTCATCTTATTGAAAATACAAAGCAAGTGCTTTTGGCATTTGCTGCTGTTTTCTCCAGAAAATTATCCTCAAAAGCACAATGTTTCTGCTGTCATTTTAGGGCTCAGACGCTTTCAGGAGGGTCACATTTTTTTCTTTTTATTGTCTTTCACTGATGAGAGCTTTGTGTAGGCCTGGTCTTTCCTCCCAAGTGCAGGGCGGTGGGTTCTTCTACAGTTTCCCTCCCGTGTGGGTCCTGAGCTGGAAGATTTTGCAAGTTCAGGCACTGAGCATCCTGGGAGACAGGAAGGGAGGGAGGGCCACAGAGAGCACTTGCACTGGACTGTGGCTTCTCCCTTGGTGACAAGGCCTCTGCAGCAGGTTTCAGAGGCTTCCAGGTATCCAAATCTCTCAAAATCAGGGAGTATTTGTGAATCTCAAGATACCTCTGTCTGCAAGTAAAATAGACTGAGCGTGTGCAAGTGACATATAGACTGTATGCAAATAACATAGATTGACTAAGTGTGCAAGCAACGGATAGACTGGCATAACTGAAAAGTTCAGGGGTCATCTGGCTGTAGATATGGCTGGGTCAGGGGTATCAAAAATAATGCACCAACATTCTCTCTCTTTCTCTTCCTTCTCTCTCCCTCTCTGTCTCTCTGTCTGTGTCACACACACACTCTCCCTCTCCCCACATGTTAACTTCATTCTCAGTCCTCTGTGGTGGCATGATGCCTACAATAGTGTCAGCCCCCATCTCCTCACAATTCTAGCTACAAACGAAAGACTGTTTTCCAGATTCCCAGGAGAAGTCTGGTTGTGGACTCACTGATTCTGGCTGGGTCGCATGCTCCTCTGTAAGCCACTCATCCCCACTAGGAGGTGGGATATTCTGCCTGGTTGCGACACAGGTCCTCTGCCCATTTCATGATGGCTGGAATCTGCCCCATCCAAGTACTGAAAAAAAAAATGTCAGGCCACTATTACTCTAAGAAGGATGAATAGATGGTAGTGGCGCAAACAATTGATGGTCATTATAGAAGCTGTTTCCACTTAATTCTATAAAAATCACTCTACTTCATCAGGAGGTCAAATTATGAATGGCTGTAGCAGGGCTTTAATGGACAGTTGAGCAGGTTGTGCACAATTCAACCATGGCACATCTCAAGGGGCCCAAATTGCATCCAGAGTACTACAGATGGGTGTGGTTTCAACAGATGAAGTTATCAGATGGGAGATCTTTGGCTCATAGCAAAAATGAATTTTTTATTTACAAAATAAAAAAAAATTGTTCATTGCTGGCCTCAAAATGACAGGTCTCTTGAAGTGTCATCACTCAGTGGTTCTTTCTGCAAGCTGCACTTCCTGTCCCCGAGCTGCCCCTTGTGACACGGTTTCTGAAGCCTATTTGGCCTGGTGAAATATGATACATCCTCAGTCATGCGTCTTTCTCAGACAGAGAAATCCCAGCGATAATTTAAGAATGGTCTTTCTTTGACCCCAGGCTGAGCCCCAGAACACACATCTTCACTAAGAAACCGGACTTTCCTTTTTACCTCCTAGTTTCGGAGGATTTCTGCTGGTGAAGGAATGGTGAGGGTGGTCTGTCTGGGGAGGAGGGTTTGATGCTGGGAGAGCCCGAGAGGCCTGTACCGGCTTCCCTTTGGTAGCTGGTGCGTCACCAAGTTGTTGGGGAAATCAAGCACCCCCCAGGAAGCAGCGATCGTGACTTTTCTCTCCTTGGGGACACCGTGTCTCTTCCCTGGGCCTTTATCTGAAGGAGCAGGGCTGAGTCACTTTTGAAGGCTTCTCTACTCACAGACTGATGACTGGAGGTGTCATTCCACTGTAAGAATAAATCATTTCATCTCAATAACACCCCTGTAGTCAATGCTCATATACCACACACTGTATGAGCTGCTCTCCGGCCCAGGTGAGGTCATTTCATTCTTACAGCAGCACAGGTGGGGCTCATTATCACCCCACTTAAAGATTCTTACAATGTTTTAATAGTTGTTGATTTTTAAAGACTTTCTATTGCAGTAACAGCGGTTGATAATATTCTATCGTCTCAGTATATAATATTATAAATCAACACATATGTATATACTCTGTTAGATTTGCCACCAAAAGTCTAACCGACCCTACAATTGCCCCCTTGGACCCCATTTATCCAGCCACCCCCCGCACACCTTTCCCTTCTGATAACCACTGTTTTGTTCTTGCAGTCTGAGTTCTTCCTGTTTTTTCTCCTTTGTTCGTTAGTCTTGTTTATCTTTCACAGATGAATGAACCCATGGTGTTTGTCTTCTTTCATCTGATTTAATTCACTAAGCATGATCCCTCTATTTTTGAAGTCCATTGTTGTTCACTTTAAATCATTTGTTATGTATACCTTATGTGAATGATACCATACAACATCTGTCTTTCTCCTTCTGGCCTAGCTCACTCAGCATCATTCTCTCCAAGTCCATGCTGCCGCACATGGCAGGGTGCCTCCCTTTTTGAAGACTGTGTAGTACTCCGTCGTGTATGAATGCCACGCATTCTTTATCCAGTCATTTGTTGATTGGCATGTAGGTAGTTTCCAGCTCTTGGCTACTGCAAATGGTGCTGTGAGGAACATGGGGGCTCATGGATCTCTGCAGATAAGTGTTGTTGGATCATATGGAATTTTCATTCAAACTTAAAAAAAAGGAGAACTAATCCAAACAACAATAGCCTTCTAGTGGGGGGAAAAAGACAAATCAGAGGGTTCAGGAAGAGATAGGGGCAGGATGGGGTAAAGGGGATTAATTGTATAGGGAAGGGCAAAAAAAGGAAATAGTGGTAAATCTACTTACTATAGACAGATATAGATTTGGTATTATGTATACCTCAAGCCAAGTTAATGTGAAAATGCAATAATCCTTCAACAAAATCAATTAAAAAAATCCCCTCTAGCTCCATTCATGTCATACAAATGGCAGGAGGTCATCTAATTGTGTAACTGAAGAGTATCCCATTGCGTATATATGGACCACGTCTTCTTTCTCTAGTCACCTGCCTCTGGAAACTGGAAACTTATTTCCAACTATTGACTATTATGAATAGAGTTGCAGTAAATATGAGGGTGAATATATCTCTTCCAATTAGTGTTTTTGTATTCTTTGGGTAAACATCCAGAAATGTATCACCCCCACTTGATAAATGATGAGAGTGAGGCTAAAAGAGGCTAACTGGCATCTCTTTGTTTGAAAAAAAAAAATCACTTAGATCTCATTTCCGTGACTTGACAGGAGATTTCCTTATGTTAGGTATGGTGACAAAAATAATATTAATGTAATGACTCACCATTGTATAGTAAATGTGGGTGAGTGTGGTGTAGATTTCGATGGGCTGGGTTCAGAATCTGCTTTGGTTGCCTAGTACCTCTTTGACTTTGAACCTTTAATTCCTCTTCTGTAGAGCAGACCTCATAAGACCTGCTCCCTAAGATGGTCAGGAGGACAGAATGTGTTCATCAGACAGTTTGACAATGGTCTAAACACTCAATGAATGATATTTCCATTTCTTTACTTGTGAATTTGGGGTATCCACATTACAGATTTTCACATGAGCAAGTATGATCTCTCACTGTTTCATCAGACATTTCTGGCCTCTTCCCACACAACTGCTTTCCACCCATCATCTTCTTGTTCGAGCTTGAGGCCTTGAATGATTTTCCTTGAAGAAAGCCCCTCCTCGTGATTTCCAGGGTTGCCTATTGATGAGTATTTAAGATGATTTTAAAGCATAAACAGTGGGAAATGCATTAATATCATTTCCTTTCCAGACTCATTTCAAAATGAAAGGGAAATGTGTTTGGGGAAAAATTTACTTACAGCTTTGGCCAGCTTCCCAGCTCTCCAAAGAACCTGACACACAGAACAAAGTTTAACTCTCTCTAAATAAAATCTCCATGTCTGATTCCGCGCTGGGAAAGCTCTTACAGTGACCCATTTGCTAATGATAGTCTGGACATCAATGATGGAAAGCGAAAGACAATCTTCTAATCAATTTTTTTCTCCTGCTGGTTTAGATTAAAGCACAGAAAATGCCCAAATGCTCCATCTGCTTCCTCTAAGATTTCTGGTAGGTTGGAGCCCAATTATGGCTGCCTTATCCATTTTTAATAATCTACTTATGATCATGCAAACACAGGGTGTGATTATACCCACATCAGCTTCTGTTCCAGTGCTTCCATTTCCATCCATAATTAATAAGCCACTCGGTGCATTGGAGGGGAGCTGAAGGAGAGATGCGAGGGGTTCTTAAGGGGGACAGCTTCTTCTGTTGTTCATTCATTCGTTTTACAAACCTTTCTTGAAGTCCGTCACGTGCCAGGCACAGTGCTAGAAACCAAAGGAAGAAAAACCACGCATGTTTCCATCCCACGAGCCGCTCTCGGGGAAGCTGCACCAACACATATGGTTGTGGGGTCGATTACACTTGAGTTGTTTGTTTTTTTTTAAATCAGAAAACTCAGCTGGTGAGACAACCAAGATGTTTTATGTTCTCAAATTAGGACATATAGGATAATTAGATGACTCTCTTATTACAAATATAATTCTAGGAAGGCTTATTTGAGAACCAGTTTTCTTTGATTTGAGAGGGAGTGAGCTATTCTGGGGAGGGAGTCATTTTGGGAAGGAAAGTCGAGGAGGAAGATTTCTGAATGGACAGACAGACAGTATGGCTTCCAGTCTCTGCCCTGTGTCCCTTCACTTCCCAGTGCCTGTTTCTGCATTGCCAAGTGGGGAAAATGCCTCCCTCTCTGAGCTTCTCTGGGATAATGTGCACGGATTGGTTTTATGGATTGCAAAGTGCTGTGTCAGTACAATAAAGAAAACTCAACGTCTTGCTGATCAGAAAGACGATCAAATCATACTGCCCCCATTTTCTGCTGACGTCTCCCACCCATTTCTCCTGGGCAAGTGTGGTCTCAGCTCTGGGGACACTGAAGCCTTCACGGTGGAGAGTAGGGTGCAGTATTGTGCAATCCTCACAACACTAGGTAGCATTTGTGTTTACAAACAACGCAGTCAGCCTCTAATAATTCTTCACACAAAGGGGATGTTTGGGGAAAGTGATTGGGGATTCACAAATGTGAAGGAGGCTGGATAAGTGAATTTAGTAAGTACATGTTCTGTTATGATTTGTTGAAAATGTAATCGAATCAATAATTTACTGCTCATCCTCATTTTCGGTGCCGCAGCTGCCCAACCAGACAGACCTGCCTACATCCTGTCCAGGGCTTCCGTCAGGAATCCAGCCTGCCCGACCGCCTGTCTCCAAGTCTTCCTTGGGTCAGAGAGGTCCTCTCTTGCCAGAGTTGGCTTCTCGCCCATCTCGAAGAAAGTCTCTACTTCTGCCTTCAAAATTCCCACTGCCAGTCTCAATGGAAAATTCCAGCAATCTATAACCTGTGCTTTGCAGCTGAGTGAAACCTACAGACATTAATGTCTGGCAGTAACTAAGGAGAACCAAAGGAAGGTGGCAGGAAAGTCACTTCCAGCAGGTCTGGTTCCAGAGGGTTTCTGGAGGGAGGTGGCGATGGTCTGAGACGGAGGGAGAGAGGTCAGCTTTGGGCCAGGAGGGAGTAGCGCTCAGATTGTGTGCACCCAGCTCTGTCTGCCCTCCTCCCCACTCTGGTGTGCAGTCACCCAGCTCTTGCTCTTCTTCAGATACATCAGGCACACCCTGCCTCGAAGTCTTTGTGCACGCTCTTCTCGCTGGAATTCTCCCCCTACCCCCAAAGACCACATGATCTGCCCCCCTATTTCCTGCAACTCTCTGCTTCAATGTGTGAGCTTCTCCCAAACCACTCCGCTTACAAAGTCGCAGCCGCCCCCGGCCCCAGTGCCCCTGGCACCCTGCCCTGCTGATTCATAGCCATGATCACTCCCCACCATACGGTTTACTTCGGGTTGGGGGGCTCTCTCCCCGTCTAGGCAGAAACTGCCGTCTGTTTTGTCCACTGCCACAGGCCCCGGTACCTGGAACTACTCCAGCATCTTGCAGGCGCCTGGTAAATATTTGTGGAAGGAGCAGATGAGCTAGTCACTGTTTCATCACGGGCTTTGGATATGGAATTGCTTTTCTAGCCTCTGGACCCCCAGTTCACTGGGACAGGGGGGTTTATGGGGGAGTCTCTCACCAATGTCTTTGCTTGTGGCCTGAGAGCGCTTCCCCAGCTACGGCTGAACCGATTTGTTGAAGTGATTTGATTAATTCCTGCTGGCGGCTGGAGCAAAGAGCGATGACCCCTGGACCTTCCTGGAGGTCACTCTGATGTCAGAGCTGGGATGGACCCGAAATGTCTAGGGGCTGGAGGGGAGGTGAGAGGAGAGTTGGAAGAGCTTCAGTGCCCAGGACCAGACTCTGGGCTCCTCCTAGGCAGGTGTCTCTTCCATCATCTGAATGCGAACACTTCTTCCTGCACAGTTGGAAGGCCTCTCCTTCTGGGAGTTATGGGTCACATGTAATACAGCCTCTTACCCTTGCCTCCCTGCCTGCCACACTCCAGCCTGAAGGAGCCTCTATTTCTTGAGCCCTTCAAGTGACTTTCCCGCCTCAGGGCCTGTGCACTTGCTTCCTGAGTAAAGGATGCTCTGCTCCCCACTCCTGGCTCCATCTCATCATTCAAACCTGAGCACATTCCACTGGGAAGACCGCCCTGTCTAAAGTCACTTCCTCATCCTGCTGCATATTTCACTGACTTGGTTAATTTTCATTGTTTCTCTCTCCACACCCACCTGGGGATTGCGAGCCCTGTGAAAGTGTTGGTTCTTTTTCCACCCACTCTGATTCATTTACCATGGGAAACTTAATGCCTCCCATAGCACCCTGCGCGTAGTACATGCTCGATAAGCATTTGTTGAATGAATGCGTGACTAAGCGAATGAATGAATGAGTGAATGAATGAACCCACTAACAGACCAGGTAGGGCCTAAAGGCAAGTGGTGTGCGTGTGCGTCTCACCAACAAGGTAGGCTCCTCCGCAGTCTCTTTGAAGGGAATTGGCTGCAGAGTTTGCAGATCCGGTGGGTTAGCTGGAGCCGAGGATTTGCTGAGGTGGTGTGATTGGCTTCCTGCTATGTTCACAGGCAACCGAAGCAGGCACCTGTTACACTCGGTCCCAGGTGCTTTGCTTCAGTCCTACACTCTCCCCTGTCACTTGCTTCATTACCTGTCTGCTCCTGCACGTGAGCCTCCCCACCCTGACAGTGGATCACTTGGACCCCAGACACTCCGATGTCTGTGGCTTTGCCTTCCAGCCTCGCACATCAGAGTCTGTCCTCAGCAAGGTGGCTGGAGAGCCCTCGCTCTTCTCATACACCTGTGACCTTATCAGGGGGTAGCCAGATAAGACCGATGGCTTTTACGTGTCCTGAGAAACTGAGCGAGGATGGCAGCCGAGAGGAAAGCAGGATGGGGTAGAGCATCTCCAATGGGGACGCACAGGTCGCCTGGCACGGCAGGAACTGGTGTGTTTTGCTCAGTGCTAGTATCTTCAGCACCTGGCACCGTCTGGGAACCAGTGGATGCTAAGGCAGGACTTGAGTTAAAGTTTTTAAAGGGCCCTGCCTACAATGACAGTTGGGCTTTGGAAGTTTCACTTTGCTTGTATTACTGTCCCCACAATCTGGTAAGATGTATGCAGGTGGCCAATAAAAAATTCAACGTTCCTGCCAGGGCCTGGAAACTCCCTGGCCCCTGCGTCCCACCCCCGTGAACTTGAACGTGATGGAAACACCACCACTTGGGGGAAAAGGCCCCTTCGACGCTCAAGATGAGGACTAGTGGCCGAGCCTTCTGCACCACATCAACTGCCCTTTCCCCCAGCCGAGTCCCGACTCCATCTGGCTCTGTGGCCCCGGCGTCGGGCTGCTCGCACCTCTGTCATCACACCCACTTCCTGTGCCTGGCCACCCGCTGGGCCTGGGAGGGTTCCCGTAAACGCTGAACCATGGTGTCTGCACCGAGTCTCTCCTGAGTCAGAAGAACTTCACATTCTTGGGGTGGTGGGGCTGACAGGACCCCCCGAATCCAACTAGGTCTGCATCCCACTTTGTGGCAGTGTTTCTTTCCCCATTTAAATAATTCCTTTGGTTCTGGTTCCTGTTTACACCCCAAGAGTCCCCCTAGATTATCATGGGTCCCCCAGCTCCTACGCATGGCTTTCTGCCCTGGTCTCTGCCAGCTTGTCACGAATGGACCTGCCTCTCAGGGTGGTCCTGAGAACGGTGTCCCTCGAGGGCATTCTGTGGACAGAAACATGGGTTCTGGGGAAAGCCACAGTACTGAGTATTAGTTTCCTGAGGCCTCGGTTGCAAATGACCAGCTCTGTGGCTTCCACCAGTGAGCACATACTGTCTCACATAATGGAAAGTCCAAAATCAGTGTTGCTGGAATAAATGCAAGGTGTCAGCAGGACTGCACTTCGCTGGAGACTCTTGGGGAGACGCCATTCCTTGCCTCTTGCAGCTCCTGGTGACTGCTGGCACTCCTGGGCTTATGGCCACGGTGCTGCCATCTTCAAGGCCAGCATCTTCAAATCTCTGCTCTGTCCTCCGTGTTCGTCTAGTGTCCTTGCGCTTCCTCCTTGCGAAGATACAGGTGATTGCATTAGGAACCGTTGTGGTCATTCAGGGAAATCTCCCCCAACTTAAGGTCTTTAACTTCGTCACATCTGCTTTTCTAAATGTGGTCACAGATTCCAGGGATTTAAGCCCTCATGTCTTCAGAGTCACTATTTGGCCAATGACACACAGTCTTCCCAGTTGTGCTGAGCAGCCCCTGATGCCCTAAAAATTCCAAAGAACCTTCTAGGAGACCTTTCAGGATTCTGGGGAGTCTCACTGGCAACCCCAAATGAACAGACCTCATGGTGTATGTTTGAAAGTGATGTCCTCCCAAATCCTGTCTTCAGGGATAGCACATCAGTAGGTGTTATTGATGATTTGTCCCCACCTTGGCCATTAGTGAGTTTCTTATTTTCCTTTGTTTGTTCATGACAATGGCCCTGTCATTCACGGGCGCTATTCCACACACATGTCCTCTGAGAAACTCTCAAAACTCCCTGACCTCCAAAGCCAGGGTCCTTCTGAAGGACACATCCTTGGGACATCCTTAAAATCATCATCTCTCACCAGAGCACCTCTGGTCCAGCAATCTTTGCTCACAAGGCTCACACATAAGAGATTACCTAGAAGTCCCATCAATGAGACAGCTTTCCTGGCTCTTCTAGTATGATCCATAGTTCTTTAGGTCACACAGGAAGTTCAATAGCAGATATACTTCACCCTCTGCCCTCAGCCTCTGTAGTTCCCAACACCTTGGCAGTGCCCCCTCGCTTCTTGTCGTGTTGTTTGGTGGAATTCCTCACTCTCTCTGAAAGCTGCTATGAAGGATCTTTCAACTATATAGGACAAACGTTTTCCTTGTAAGTAGAATGAAAATTGAAGTCTTACAGTAACGTAAAAACTTAAAAAAATGAAGACCGTTGAGGAACTAGCTGTCATTCAATCCACATTATCCTTTCATTTGAGGCCATAACATCATAGCCAACATGTGATTTCTCTACTTCTGGAGGTGGTGATATGATCGGTGTCTGACCCTTGGTGACTCTCAAGTATCTTAAGTATCTTAAGTATCATCTCATTACAAATAGTAGAAACTTACTCAAATTAGGGAAAGTAGAAAGATGGGACTGACTATAAACTTACAGGGATATTTCTTGGAACCAAGAAAAGGAAATATGGCAGAATCTCATGAAGAATTGTAGCCAGGAACCAAGGAGGCAATTACCTGTCTGAGCAAATGATCAGCATTAACCAGCATCTCTGGTTCTCAATTTCAGTTTCCCGGGAGAGACTGACGGCTGCAGCTTGAGACAAGTGTCTGCAGTGGATACATTCAAATCAGAAAGGGCAGGCTATTTGGTACCAACATGCCTTGGGGGGCACTCCTGTGGATGAGGGGGCCTCTTGCAGAAAAGGAGATGCAAATTGAGCGGATAGTCCCAGAATGTATCTATTTCAGTGATTGAATTCATGCAAATCACATTTACTACTTCTGGGAACATGGCCCTCACAACACTGTAATTAATGAGTAAACCCAAGTGGTGCTTTTTTAAAAAAGCAAAATAGATCTCTAATAGGTAAATCAAAGGGAAAATTCAAATGCACAGCATTAGAAAGATAAAACAGCAGGTTATATGTACATACACACATGTGTATTTCAGTTATTATAAAGTTAACTCCTATTTAAGCATATGATTTTCATGGGAAAAGATTGACCCAGAAGAGCTAGAAAAACTGAAAATAAACTAAAGACCATGGAGGATCTTGAAATTAATGTCCAAAAAAAGCTGCTAGACCAGAAAGGTTCGATGTATGAATTCAATCAAATCTTCAAGGAACTGGGTTATTTATGCTGTCTCGGTCACTTAAAAAAGCACTTGCTTGTTTATTTTACTAGCAAGTAACTGGATTGCCCTGAAACCAAGCTCTGAAGACAGATGCAGAGTCTGAATGATATAGGAAGAGTAAATAGTATTCAGCAAATAAGCAAAAAGAAATATGTGTCTAGAGAATTTAGGGAGGGAAGTATATTATAGCCAAATAGAATTTCTTCCAAGAACATTAACAATGGCTTGTGATTAGGATGCCTAATAATACAATGAAAGCACCATAGTGGGTTAAAAATGTACAGTCAATCGATTGACCTCTAAATTAGGTTTTGATAAAAGTCAGTGCTCATTTTTTGAAAGAAAAATACTAAATTAGGACTAGAAGGTAGTCTTTTATTTTACTTTTTATTATTATTGAAGGGATACTGGATTTTGACAATGACTTGTTTGGAGGTATACATAGTGGTATTTTTACATTTACAAATAGCATAGCAAATTTACTAATATTCCCCATTTTTTTCCCTTTGTTTACAGTTCATTCCCTTCATCCCATTTCCCTCACCCCTCCCCAGTCACTTTGGTTCCCCCTGATTTGCCTTTTTGTCTCTTATCCCTGAGAGTCCATGGTTGTTTGGAGTAGTCTCCTCTCTCTCTGTCTCTCTCTGTCTCTCTCTGTCTCTGTCTCTGTCTCTCTCTCTGTCTCTGTCTCTCTCTCTGTCTCTGTGTCTCTCTCTCTCTCTCTCTGTCTCTGTCTCTCTCTCTCTCTCTCTCCCCCTCTCCTCCCCACCCCCGTTTTTGGTATTGTTTAATTTATGACATTTATTTGTTTTCTCTTTACCCATCATATGAGTCATATGAGTGCTATCATACGATGTCTGTCTTTCTCCTTCTGGCTTATCTCGTTAAGCATAATTCTCTCCAGGTCAATTCATGTTGTGGCAAATAGCAAGATCTCTCCCCTTTTCATGGCTGCATAGTATTCCACAGTGTATATGTACCACATCTTCTTTATCTACTCCTCTGTTGAAAGGCATTTAGGTAGTTTCCAGCTCTGAGCTGTGGTGAATTGTGCTACAATGAATATGGGGGTGCATATATCTCTTCAGATAAGTGTTTTTGTGTCATTGGGGTGAATGCCCAGTAGAAGAATAAGTGGATCACATGGAATTTCCATTCTCAGTTCTTTGAGGACTCTCCATACTGCTTTCCAGAATGGTTGCAACACTTTACACTCCCACTATGAGTGAATTGGAGTTCCCTTTTCTCCACATTAGAAGCTGGTCTTTTTATTTATCTGACTAGCTAACATCATGTTTAAGTGGCATTTAAAGCCCAGAACAATGCTAGAATGACTGTAATTCTTTACAGTATTGTTCTGGAATGTACAGTCAATACAATAAGACAAGGAAAAAGAGAGAGAGAAACGAGACACAAATCCTGAAATGTAGTTTCCCTTTTTTTTTTCATGACTAGCAGGTGGTGGTATTATCTGCCTCTAAAGCCAGCAAGAACCAGCTGACAGTCTAGTAGAATTAATGAGGGAACTTCATAGAGTTTGGTAATAACCAGTTCGACAGTGTTGTGTGCATTGGGAAGGAGGGCTGTTTACAACAGAAACACGAATATTAAATACTTAAATGTGCAGAATCTGTGTGAACAGAACTGTAAACCTTTTCTAGACAATGTAAACTGAACACCTGAAAAAGTGGAGAGTGTAACATTGATGTGAATGTCAAGTCTCCTCAAATTAACCTACTCCTTTCATTCAGTTAAGTAGAAACTCCAGGGAAAAGGAAAATCTTGATATGGAAGTTCATCTGGAGATTGATGAGAATTCTGGAAAAAAATTTTAACATGCCAAGTAAGATTATTATACTAACACACAATTTAAGTTTATACTAATTAAAGGTACAGTACTGACATAAGAAAGATCAGTTGAATAGATTATAAAGCCTATACTAAAACATTTACATTGAATATATGATAAAGTGGCATTTGAATTGATGGGAAAGATCTACCAACAAATGGTGTGGGGACAATGGGCTAGCCATTTGAAAATTAATTCCATATATATGTGTATATATTATATATGTATATATATCAAAATGTCTCAGGATGATTACAGATTTAAATGTTAGAAATAAAACCACACTGTAATTATGGAATGATGAAAACTTTCTAATGATAACCGGGACAGAAACATAAAAAAAAACACTAAGAAATGGAACGATATAAAAATGTAAAGACACTTTTACACTAAACAAATCATAAAGGCAAAGCAAGACGTAAAAGGGCTAAGGATTGGCTGTCCTTAGCGTGTAAAGATTTGTAACATATAAATAAAAAAGAGACAGGCTCCTTAATTGCAAATTGGGCAAAGAGCATGCAAACTGGGCAAAGAGCAAAGCCATGCATAAAAGCCAAAACTCAGATGGACACTCTACAGATGAAAGAAAAAAGCTCAATTTCGTGTCATGAAAAAAAACATCCTAAAAGAATAAGAGTATTTTTTCACCTATCAAGTTGGGAAATATGAAAATGATCCACTTGTTTAGCACTATTATGAATGTCAGCTGGGGCAATTCTTCTCGAAGGAAATTCAACTTTATGTTGCAAAAGGCTCAGACTCAGTCACATCCATTAATGCTGCTCTTAGAAAACAATTTCACTGCCCCCGGTGGAGGAGTGTTTGGGCCGGCCACCTCCAGCTGAGCGCAGTCCACAAACATCCCAAGGAACCAGGTTCATGTTCAGAGGCAAAGGGACACCAGGATAAACTATATAAAACAAAGTACTTCTTCCTCCTCTCTCTCCCTCCCTGCCTGTACCTTTCCCTTAAATAAAAAAACCTTCTCAAGGAAATACATTATAGGTGCATAATTAACCTCAAGGCTGTTGGAATATTTATTTTTGTTGCATATTTAAAAAATACAAATATCTCCCATAGGACATCGGTATAGAATATTATACAACTGTTTAAAGAGATGATGTGTGCAGACTACGGCGAATGTAAACTGTGAACATGGAATATTAGGCATTGTATACGAACGCATTTAAAAGCTATAGAACGTCACATGTGCTTGGTGTGATTCCATTTATTTTTTTTAAATACCATACCTGCACAAAAATGACATACACAAATAGAAACATAAAAAGTCTGGAAAATAATACAACGTTCTATTAGTAGTGTTTCTCCCTGGTAGGTGTGGACAGGTCTTTGCTCGTCTTTCCCCCTTTGACTTCTCTTATGTGTGATCTCCATGTAAATCAGCCGGAGAATGCCAAGTCAGGAGATATTTTAAAGTCAGCCGCAGAGAAGTTTCAGATCCATTTCGGAGCCTGGCCCTACCCGGGCCTGCTGCTAATCTAAAGATGAATTCGTCCTGGGCCACGCTTCATCTTACCATCCTGGCCATCGATTTGCTGATTTTTTGGAGTTGATTTTGCTGCTGCAGCTGTTCCAAGGTCTCCCGAGCCAGGGGTGCCTGTTTAACTACCAGTCCTCTGTGTCCCTTGCCAGATTTATTCAGCAGTTTATCTCGTTCTTTTCCTAATTGAATAAAACCCATAAATTCATTTTTAAAATACACGGGCCCATTAGTGTCAGTAATTAGACATTAACAAGTATGAAGATGGCCCATTAATGAAACAGCAGTTTCAGGAGGCTCTGCCAGTAGCGTCTATAGGGGAAATCACTTACCAGTGCTGTCCCCTGAGGATTTTTGATGGACCTGTTTGTGATCAGCAGAACAGCAGTGGGACCTACAATGAAATTAGCGTTTTCCTGACAAGTATTCAACACAGAGACCTGCAACAGGGATTTATGCTGTTGGAAGAAAGGAAGGCAGCCCAGAGAAGCTGGAGAAGGGGGCTCTGTAAAACTAGTCCCCCGAAGCAGAGCCGATTGTCACCCTACCTTTTGCTAAAGACCTCCCTTGTCTACCCTATGAGATAAATCTTGAGCAGAAGTTCCTCCATCGCATTTGGGAGACAGCCTGGAATTGTAGTGAAAGACATGCCTTTAGTATCAAACAACCCCTAGGTTCAAACCCAGCTCTGAGTCTGTCAAGCTCTATAATCTTGGGCAAGTTATTGTCAATTCTTTAGTTCTCCCAGGACTCAGTTTCCTGGGATTTCAGGGTGGGCCCAGGATTAAAACCCCAGTGGTCTTGAACTTTCTTTTAATTTAGGTCAGAGTTGCAAAAGGAAGGCTTTGTTATCTGCTGTGGTCCAGCTTAGGTTGAAGGCAAAGCCTTAAATTTCAAGCTTATTTGGGTCACTGACATCTTGGGGAAAAAGGGGGAAAAACAGCTAAGGAATATTGAGTACTTACTCTGAAGTATTTTAATAGACTTACATTCTCTCATTAAACTTAAAAGATAGGTAGAGACATTAATGTCCCTGAGCGGGCACACCCTGGTGGCCTAGCGGTCTTGTTACACACGCAACAGTCCCACATACGTCCCAGGATCCCCGGTTCAAGATCTGGGGCCGGGAGGAACAACCAGGGTGAACAACTCAACAAAAATAACGTCCTTCTTCCTCCTCTCTCTCCCTGCCTGCCTGCTCATCTTCATCCTGCCTGCACCTCTCCTTTATAAAAACAAAACAAAACAAAACCCCAATCCTTGAATTTATAGATGAGTAAACTGACAGTTGATACCCAGAAATATAATAGCAGGATCATGTGATATTTCTATTCTTAATTCTTTAAAGAAGTCTCCATACTGTTTTCCATAGTGGCTACACCAGTTTACATTCCCTCCAACCCAGCACCCCTTCTCAGTGAAGCCTTCCCTGGACATCCTTTGTAAGATCGTCACCTCCCTGACCTTCATTTTCTTCATCCCAGCTTTATTTTTCTCCTCAGCACTTGTAATCATCTAACTGGCTCTAGATATTGTTTATTCATCTCGTTGACTCATCATCTCCTCACCACCCCACCATCTCCATGAAGGCAGAGATTTTGTCCATCTCTGCGTGCTGCTCAGTCTTCCCTGGACCCTGCACAGTGGAGAGCACATAGTAGATACTCAATAAATATTTCATGAGTGAGCGGACCGGGTCCCCTACCCTTCTAGCCACAGGGACCTGGAATTTGGGAACCAAAATCCCAGCGGGGAGAGGAGCCAACATCGGACACACCTCCTGGGCTAGAAAACCTGTGTGACTCAGACTCCAGTGTTGACAGGGACCACGATCTATTTCCAGGGTCGGGGTAGGTCCCTGGCAGGGGCAGACAGGCCTGGAATAGTCTTTTGGGAAACTGATCTGGCGCACGCATGCATTTAGACGGGTGCCATTGGAATAGTTACCTACGTGTCTGTGCCTCTCCAGACAGTCTGTTTATTGTGGATGGAAACGAGATCTCATACTGTCGACAGCCAAGGAGCCAGACCCACGGCAGACACTGTGTGATGAAAATTGGAAAACTTGGCTTGTAAATCTGCTCTCTACACAGAAGTGGGACAGTCTTGTGATTTGTCAACGGAGCATTAGGATGTCAAATGGCAGCCCTGGAGATAAACTCAAGTAAAAGACTATTTAATAATCCACCCTTCACTTCTCATATCGACCCTAAAGATGATTATTCCAGACTTATTTTCCAGGAGATAAGTTCTAAACTCATTCTGATTTTTATTGTCATTTACCCTGAGTTTTTACCTCCTATAGCAAATATAGAAAACATTTCTCTCAGGCAATACTTGGTCCTTGCTTGGTTCACATGATATTTCTAGGGGAAAAAAATGTGTCGGGTACTGACTTAGAAACAAAAACACACCAAGAAAATCAGATTTCCGGCTTGTCTTAAAGAGTAGAAAAGTTAGGCAACAGATCTGCTTGTTTTTCCTGCTTTCCAGCAATTAGCTGGAAAGAATTGACTGCTACTTTGGATAAGGCATGCAGCGTGGGATTAGGACCAGCCACACCCAGCTCCTTCCTGCCCCTCCCGTTCCAGCCTTTGAGCCCGCAATTCTAGCATCCACCACCAGGAGGTGGGCTGCTCTGTTGAGGGTGGAGAAGCGGGCAGCTCTGGAGCTCAGACTGTGAGTCTCCCCAACTTCATCCCAAAGAATCAAAAACATGGACTTATTAGGCAGTCTCCTTCCCTATCTCAGGCTCTCTTATTGGTTTATAAGAGACAAATGGAAAAGAGCTATTTATATGACTTTCAGAATTTCAGTTGCTAATACTGAACAATCTGGCTAAAATGGACTCTGGAACCAGAAGACCTGGTGTCCAATTCTGAATCCACCCCTCCTGAGACGTCTGACCATACACAAGTTTCCTAACCTATCCATGCCTCAGTCTCCTTATCCCCCAAATGATAACGTTAGTTCCTCCCCCACTGGGCTAGAATTGAGGATTAAATTATTCATGTCAAGCCTCAAAAAGGCACATATGTGTGTGTTCAACAGTGTTTTCTGGAGTAGGGATCCGGTGGGAGGGGGGCTCATGCTGAAATTCGAGTTAACAAGGCAGATTTCAAGCCCTGCTTGTCAGTCCCCAGCACCATGTCTCTGAGTCTGGACACTAGATTCCCTGGAAGCAGAACCATGTCATAGATTGTTCTGTGGGGGTGGTGGAGGCAAATGAAGTCAAGAATATTTAAGACATCAAGTTCGAAATCAGGCACCCAGCCGATACGCAAATGGCCATTAAATCTGATCTCGCTTTGCTAGCAAGCTTCCTGAACCATTTTCCCCTGACTTCATTTTAGATCCAGCTTAGACTTTTGGGTGACAGATAACTAGACTGGAAGAGAGACGTCAGTGGGAGATTTTTGTTTCTGCAGCAGATGATTTTCAGTACAGACTCACTCCCTTTGAGATTTGAATTTTACACATTTCCATGCTGGGACGTTCTGGACAGAACACCGCTCATGCATCTGTGGTCAACTAATGACTGGGCTGCTGGTGTGTGGTGGTTGGGTCCATCTTCACCTGGTCTCCATCCCCCAGCAGGTTAGGCTGCATGTGCTCCATGTCAGCCCCAGGTTTCTGGGAGCAAAAAGAGGACAAGACTCCCTGCTAATGTCCACATGTGTCCACATTTGCTACCATCCTGTTGACCAAAAGAAGTCATGTGCTCAAGTTTGGAGTCATTGTGGGAGAGTTCTACCAAAGGTGGTCAATTCAGGCAGTGGCCAATTTTGCCAACAATTGACAATTGTCAAACAGTTGACTCCACCTTGACCAGAATTCAGGCTGGCAAATGACTCCCTTAACTTCTATTAAGTAGAAAATTCCGACAGTGAGTATTTTTCCTCACCTCCCATCTCCAAATTCTTCGGGGAATTTGTTGCTTGGTGATTGCACCAGCCCGCCTTCCAGTGGGTTCCATGCTCTGCTCACCTCCAGCCCAGTTCTTTTGAACGGTTCATACACAAGCCCTCCAACTCATAATTCCCTGAGAGGTCTGATGTGGCCAGAGTAGCTTAGGCAATGGGCCCATACAGCTGTGAGTCTGTGCCTCTTGAATGCCAGACTCTTCCAAGACCATATGCTGTCTGGGAAAAGGCATTATTCACTGTGAACGTCATTGCAGAGAACTGGCAGAGGCATCTGCTGGGGCTGGAACCTGTCACAGTGGGACGAGAACTAGGACCGCTGTGTCTGCAGGCCCCAGGAAATCAAACCATCTGGACCAAGGACAGATCTCTGGTTCTCACATCTGTGTCCCTGGATCCTAGGTCCCTGGCACTGAAGGGAGACCCTCAGAAGAGATTTACCCAGGTTTACACCCAAGAGCTTTGCCAGTGTCTGGACAATCTGGGACCTGCCGGACTCTTCAGCCCAGTGGGAAACGACACGTGCTCTCTGCGCCTCTCTGGCTCTCCTACGACTGGGTGGATGCAGTGGGCAGGATTCTCACCTGTAGCTGGCGAAGGAGGGCTGGTACCAAACCAAGAAAGGGGACTGGAGGTCAAAGCTGCAGTCACTTGAATGAATGGGATGATGTCAATGTTGACAGAGTCCCTACAGTGTGCCGGTGCCATGCTGAGCATGTACCCTGCAAGATCACTGTTACTGCTGTTGCTACTGTGAAAAGAGGGACACTGAGACTTAAGAGATGAAGTCATCAGTTCTGGCTCAGCAGTCAATGGAAGGGACGGTGACGAAGCCCTCACCTGCCTGTCGGATTCCAGGGCCCCTGAATGACCGCCTCCAGATGCCTCCACTGGGGAGTGGTCGTGAGAGGCTGGAGGAGGAGCAAGGAAGATGGCGCTGTGCCCCCAGAAAGGGTGGAGTCTTCACACGAATTAGAGCCTCTTGAAGGGGCTGGGACTCTGGAGTTTTGGCGCATTTAGTTGTGTCTTGGGGGTAAAATACAGCCTCCGTGGGAGCACCCCCAGTTGGGTTCTGACCACAGATTCCCCTGGGAACATCCTAAGTCCTGGTTGGCTGCCCAGCTGGCTTGTGGCTTCCATAGCTACTGCGACATTACGCCCTTTTAAAGCTGGGCGCAGAGGAAAGCGCTACAGAAAATTGTGTTCTTCTCTTTCCCAATCAGAGCCTGGTCGAGAGTCAGGTAACGCAAATGAGGAGAAGAGAAGAGGAGGGCGGGGAGGGAGAGCGGGTGTGCCCTGGCGGCCCTGGCTCGAAGCCTGCGGCTGTGTCACAGGCCAGGTAGAAGCCCAGGACCCGTCTCAGGCCAGGAGGATCAACCAAAATGAAGAACTAACTAAATAAAACATGCTTCTACCTCCTCTCCCTTCCTGCCTCTGCCTACTTCCTTCCTGAAAAAAAAAAAAAACAGAAAAAGTCCAGTAATGGTCTAATGGTCATCAAAATATCAGCTGTCTCTGAGGAAGGTGGCTGGAGACTGCAGTCAGAGGAAAGTGCCAATCATCCTGCCGAGTCGGACTCGCCCCCCGGCCACCAGGGTGGCTGGGCGACTGCAGGTGTCCCCACCGGCAGCCCTCAGCACTGATGGCCCAGAGGACGGGAAGAGCCTTCTCTGAGGACAGCTGCTTCTAGCTGGACTGAACACAGAACGTGGTTACTTCTCCCACATTTGCCAGTCAGTTAAGCAGCGTGAGGAGTGGCGGGAGGTGAGGAGACACCAGGAGTGAGTCTGACAGACATCTCTCCACATGGTTATGTGCAAGCAGGGGAAGGATGCTTCCTTCTAACCTGCTGGTTGGCCAGGGGACTCTGTGGACAGGGCAGGATGCGTGGACCTTGGTGCCCGTCTCGGGGATTCTCACCTGGGCAGAGGAGACGATCTGAAGATCCAAGGGAGTCCTAGGTCTTACTCCAGGCCAGTCTGAGCTTGCATTTCAGCCTAGATCTTTCCCTGACCCCAGGCCCCAGGCAGTCAGGCTGCCTCCACTCAGCACGCTTTTAGCACCTGCTCTGCGCCAGGCACTGCGTGTGCCGGACAATGAAGAGGGACAAGGTTGGCTCTGCCCTTGAGGAACAGCTGCCAGCGCCGACGAGAGCGTGCTGCGTAATTAGAGCGAACATACAGGTAGCGAGCGACAAGGAATTCAGGCCGCCAGGAGGCATGAGAATGAACTGTGTCTCACAGAGAGGGAGAGGGCTCGCAGGGCCTCTGGGGGAGGAGAGGCTGGCGCCGGCTTCCGAAGCAGGAGCAGAGTTCGCTGGAGATGGTGCTAGAAGGCCCGCTCTGGGCAGGAATGTGTGAAAGGCACCAGGTGCTGGGGGACTCTCAAACCCTGTGCTTCCCGAGTCCCGCGAGTATGGAGGGGAGTGTCCCAAAGCAAGAACCAGTTCGAGACAGGCCGAGGGCACCAGTAAAGATCTTTAGAATCTGTGGTACATGTTACAATTTCTTCACCTCTGTCCTTTATGGGCCATTTCATGATTTTCTTTATATCTGTGTTTTACTTAAATTACTTAGAAAGTAAAATTGTTATCGCTGTGGTCACTGAAAAATAGATTCTCTTTTGTCAAAGAAAAAAAAAATTAACAGAAAGGAATGAAGATGAGCGGAGGCAGGCAGGAAGAGAGAGGAGGAAGAAGCGTTTTATTTATTCTGCTTAGCTGTTCATCTTGGTTGTGCCCCCCCCCACCCTGGGATGTGAATTCTGGTCCTTGGGATGGGCGTGGGCTGCTCCTGGAGGACTGTGCCACTCAGCCACCAGGGTGTGCCCAAGAAAACATTTTAATGTTTTTCTCTGATGCTTAGATGCTGTTGCCTGCGAGTCCCAGAGCCCGAGCTCTGCTCGCTTGTTAGAAAAAGAGCAACGTGTGTTAGAGAGGCTCTCACACCAAACAGGCTTTGCTCTTGATTAAGAAGAGATCGGAAAGGGATTAACCTGTGTGGTCTATTACTCAGTGTTAATTAAGGCCGAGCCCAGGGATCACCGTCATCCCTCGCAGTGGGAGACCCCTGTGCCCTGGGGGATGCTGAAGGAGATTAGGCAGGGCCATAACAATTCCCGGACAGCAAGAATAAGTGACTGAGAGTACAGAGAGACAGAGGAAAATAAAACAAGAAATGAGCATACAGAGTGCTGGGGGAGGGGTGCTAGAGTTTTAAATGGGGTCAAGGGTGTCTGCCCTAAGGAGGTGCATTTAATACAGAACTGCAGAAGGTGAGGGAGGCATGGATCTGGGGAAGAGCTTTCCTTGCAGTAACCAGCAAGTGCAAAGGCCCTGAGGTGAGGGTGTGCCTGGAGAGTTGAACCACAAAGTAGCCAGAGGAGCTGGAGTCGAGTGAGGAAGGGGAAGAGGTTGGAGGTGAAGTCAGAGAAGTAAAGGGAGGGTGCAGTCACTATCCTGGCATTTGCCCAAAGGCCTCCCTGCCCCCTGCCCATATATCCCTGCCACAATCCGAGGGTTGAAGGGAGGGATGTGAGAAATTCAGTCAGCTCCTTTGACCTCCATTTTCACCAGCCTTCATCAGCCAGTGCCTGGGCCACCTCTGCAGATGGGTCTTGGCTGCATGTTCAGTGTGAGTCCTGTGTCTTCTCCAGCCCAGCTACTGAGGCTAGTTCAGGCTCAGGCTCTTCTTCTTGCGTAAGTAACATGAGTGATTATTTCTTGAGATTCCAACAGAATCTTCCAGGAGTTCCAGTGTCTTGTAGACCACGTCAGGAGACGTCACATCCTCATGCCCTGCAGGGTGAGACTGTGATGTCCGGTGCTCCTGTCCTCTGAATGTGACAGAGCTTCCCTGGGGGAAAGTAATGGAGCTCCTCTGGTGGAAGATGTTCCTGTCAGATACCCGGCGTGCCCTGCACCATGACCGTGGATGGATAGGAAGATGGTGGATTCAGGAAACTTCGGTTGGGTTGGTAGCCCAAGAGGGAATACATCCCAGGGGTCCGCCATTAGGTACCCACGACCCTGGACCACTGGCCCCATGTTACGCGAGGTTTGCTGTGTCCAAGGTGTGACGCGGGAAGGAGAGGAACTGGGCGCTAATGAGCTGAGCTCATGGCAGCATTGATGCGGCGGCACACCCCGCAGGCACGCCATCCGTCAGCCTGTCAGCCTCTCCAGGGGCCGCTGGGGTGTAAACTCGTCTGGAGGTAGCAATTCCACCACTGAATTCTTCCTCCCAACATGTCGGAGTCTGAAACCTTTCCCTCTGCTCCTAGAAAGGGCGAGCAATCGCTTTTATGCACTGTCATTAAAAAGCATGGGGATTTTCCCAGGCCACATACCCCACACAGGGCTCAGGGGCCATTGTCCTGGGAGGGGGACCCTGACTGCCAACCACAGACTGGGTGAACTAGGGTGAAGGAGAACAAGGGAACGCCTCTGCCCTGCAGTGTTCCATGCAGCATGGCGCCCAGCCTCTGAGACGACTTAAGAACACTCTGCTAAGCTAGGTTTTAGAGAGTCATCAGACGAAGGCTCCAGTTTGCTAGGCCTCCCATCTTGATGTGTGTCCTTTCCAATAATGGTGGGGGAAGACTTTGCTGTCTGAAAGAGAAGACACCATCTGTTGGCTTTGCCTGCCCATCCACTCCCCTCTCTGGCTGGTACCGGACACTGATTTTCCTTTGGGGAATCTCTTTTGTGCCATGTGGCATTTGCCCTGGTTGAGGAGTATATAAATAAGACCATTTGGGCTTCCTTCTCTGAGGGTCCCAGGATGGAAGAAAATGATGGTAAAGAAGTTGGGTACCATTTCTCAACCTCATATCAGATAAATGCTGCCCAGAACAGTAGTCCAGCCATGAAGAGGACTTCACACCCTTTAAGATTAAGGCAGTTGAATTGCAGAGGCCAGAGGACGCTTTAAAAATATAACTGGCCCAGGAGGCAAGAGTTGGAAGAATGGGAACAATTTTTGAAGGGACAAGAGAGAGCCGTGGTAGAAGTATTTGAAAAGCAGCTCCATGGAAGCCTTCCCTGTCCTGGGGAAAATGGATGGGGAGTTTGAAGAATCACAATTAGCACGATCAGAAGAGTTTCCAGTTCACTGAGGTAGGCACATGACCTAAACTAGCCAACCAGGAAACTCCTATCTTTCAGCCATTGATATTTGGTGGATGACATGTGACTCAAACTGGACCAATCAAAGCTTCTCCAAGAGGTGGTAGAAACACTTGCCTCTGAATTCTCAAGTTGTGCCAATCAGCATACCAAGCACAGCAGGGTCATGTGACAGAAAACCTTGATGACACTGTTTGAGCTCCCAGGATCCAGCCTGAGTCAAGATAAATTACTGGGCTTGCCCTTTAAAGTATGTATGGCAATGAACCCCTTATTGTTTGAGCTCGGTTTTGCTGAGTGTTGGTCACTTGTAATCAAGAGCATAGTTCAAATCCGAACTCTGCCAGCTACTAATTCTGTGATCTTGGGGAAGAACTTACCTTATCTAAGTTCTCTTTGCTCCTCTGCAAAATAAGAATAATAATGGCACTGGAAACGGGTAAATGTGAGTGTTCCTGACCATTTCTTGGCACGAACAGGAGCCAGTGCAATGCTGGTCCTCTTCCTTCCTGACGCAGAGCTGCTTGAGAAAACAGCCTGCACCCTGGTAGGTGGCACAGACATTGGCGCTGTCAGGACATACAGCAGTGTTTGCAGGGATACCACAAGCTCAGAAGGCTACACTCACATCCTGCCTCTGGAACTGTCTCTGCCCTCGTTCTCTGTTTCCCGATCTTGTCTCAGTCCCCAGCCTCCTCCATGCTCTGAAGCAGGCACCCGAGCGCATGTCCAGCCATGATGGAATGGTAAGAATCCAAGAAAACCAAGTTGAGAGAAAGTAGAGCTTGTAAGAAGCCAACGGGAGTAGGAACACAGGCTAACATCGAGACAGATCACATCCATGGCAGAATCTAACTTCTCACCAAAATGAGGAATGCTTCCAGGACCCTTGAAAGCATCTTAGAAACTGATGCCAAAGGTTCTTTGCCTAATTTAATTGTTTGCAAGATCCCAAATGGCAAGAACTGGGGGTTCATTGCTCACTTCTCTCAGCGTCTTGTCAAGTTCTTGCCCTATAACTGGTCCTTAATAAACATCTGGCAAAGGAAAGAATAAAATGTCAGGGGCCTAGGCACACAGGTTGGAGGTTGGCAGCTAGTAGACTTAGCAACTGGGGATGCATTTTGATTTGGTCCTTATGTTTGGTTTTTGGGTGGTTTTTTATTTTTATTTTTTGAAGTTGTTGATGTAGTTTAAAAACACTTGCCAGCATTTTATAATTGAGGATTTCACATGAAAATCTGTATTTCTGACTTCACTTAAAAGAAAAATAGCATATATGGGATTTCCACAGAGAGTCTTGAGGATGATTAAGGGGCTGCACTCAGCTGTGTGAAGATTCTCAAACCTCTGTAACATTCCTGCCAGTCATATGCTCCATTTGAGGCAAATTCAGATCACTTTATAGTGCTTTCAGGATGTTATGAACTGCACACAGATGCCAAGTCCTCAACGTATTGACTATTTGAGCTCCCTTCTCTGAGGGTCCCAGGATGGAAGAAAATGACGGTAAAGAACCTCGTTGTATCGGATAAATGCTGCCCAGAACAGTAGCCCAGCCATGAAGAGGACTTCACACCCTTTAAGATTAAGGCAGTTAAATTGCAGAGGCCAGAGGACGCTTTAAAAATAAAACTGGCCCAGGAGGCAAGAGTTGGAAGAATGGGAACAATTTTTGAAGGGACGAGAGAGAGCCGTGGTAGAAGTATTTGAAAAGCTGATCCATGGGAGGCTTCCCTGTCCTGTGGAAGACAAATGGGAAATTGCAGAATCACAATTAGCACTATCAGAAAAGTGAACTGAGCTGTCTTGGGAAGTTACTAGATTTGCTAGAATAACCACTTAATTTTTTTTTTTTTTTTGGCTGGAGGATAAAATATTAGAAGAGAGTTGAACTGTGTACTTCCCTTCTGTTGAGGTTTGAGGTTAGCAATTAATCACACCCTTCCTCATGTTCTGGTTCTAAATTACATTTAAAAAAAATAGTTTCTAGTGGAAAGAAAAATATCATTTCTCCTTGTTCTCCCGGTTAAGCTAGATTGAAGACTGAATCTTGAAGTCAAGACCAAAAGTAGGTATTACATAACTACCCAGCACCCCCAAGTCACCCTGAAGGATAACTGTGGGGCAAGAAAAATTGGGGTACCCACTCAGCCACACAGAAGATCAGAACCTGCCTCACCCTCTTTGGGGTCTAATAAAGAAAAGCCAGAGGAGTGAAGGAGCGACTGTCGGACATGTAGCCTGAGAGTCAGACAGTAGGGATAAGGCCACCATTTCTAGGCACGTCACCGAGACAGAGGAAGAAGGAAACACAGGGTCAAGAAAGAGGCCAAGCCATGATTCACCCAAATGTCACCACATGAATGTTTGATCTTATATCCATGACTTAGAGCATTTATCATTTCCGGGATTCTTCTAGGGGCTTCGATTACCTCCTTTATCTCAGATTATCCCACTTAATCCTGACAACAGCCAGATGACGTAGTCCCATTATTGTTTATTTTTATTGATGAAAACTCAGGAAAGAGATGACTTCGCTAAGAAAACACTAGTAAGAGGTGAAGCTGAGTGCCAAATTCATGTTCATCTGATTCCAAAGAGAGAAGAGCAGAAGCTTCTTTCAGGTAATTTCCAAAGAGGAAGCACATTTTGTCGGGAGTCTCACGGACTCCAGATAGAAAGCAGGCACATCCTCTTCTTCTGGACCCTTGGAGCACACCCCCAGCATCACCTTCAGCGCTGACTCGGGGCCACACAGAGCTGGCTCATGCCAGCTGGACCTCCCCGAGTGACTTCCCTAACCTAAGTTTTCCATCTGTAAAATGGAGGGAAGCATCGACTGTCAGTTTTTACGCCTATAAAAAAGGAGGCAGGACCAGATCCCGTCTAACAGCCGCTGTGGCTTAGCATTCCTGTTTTCACAGACATCTTCAGCCCTATGCCTTTGTGGTTTTCACTCATTAGGACACACTGCCACCACCCCAGCACCCACTTCCCCCTCTTGAACTTTAGGATCTGTGACAGGTGCCTGAAAGCAGAAGGCCTCCCCATCCTTGGTCCCAAAATCAACTCCAACCACAATCCCTGAATTGGGAATTGAGGGAAGCCAAGAAAGACAAGGTGGAGCAGAGCACTTGAATGTGGGGTCCTTGCCTGCAAATTTCACTTCCCATCAACGTGGTCTCACTGTGTGTCCCTGTGGATTCCATTTTGGCCCAGATTTTGACTAGAGAGACTCCATTCCTGAGGATGAAGTGGGGACCCTCTCCTAAAGGGACATCACCTACCTCTGGTGCTGCAGATTTGGGAAGGAATGAGGTCTTGGACTCAAGACCAAACAGAGGGTCTGGCACACAGTGGGTGGGTGAACCCCTCCTGGTCATTAGTTGTCAAAAGGTGGGGAGTCTGAGGCTTGGAGAGACTATCTCTGGTTCGGCCTGGCTGTCCCCACCTTCAGGATCAGGTCATCAGAAACCAACCTTTCTTGCATGATCCACAGGAGGGCCAGGATCCCTCCGATTGCAAGACCTAGCGCTAAATATGCATCACTTACCAGGGAGCCATTAACACGCAGATTATCTTCTCAGCAAAGCTGCCCTGGAGGCTTGTTTGCTTCTCCCTCAAAAACTTCCCCAGGCCTCCACAGATTCCACTTTATAGCTTGAGTTAGCTGCACAATTAAACCCAAAGCAGCCCGTTTATGAAGCTGAGATGCCAAGTTTCCCTGCAAGACATAGCAAAGTAACAGATGCTTTAGAGCAATAAACAAACTGAAATGCAGCTTTTCTCTTCCCTCCCTTACTAATAAGAAAACCTTTCTTGGGAGTACAGAGTGGAGAGTGGATGCATAAAGCAAGGGTGACATCACTCCACTGGACCTGGGGTCTTGGATGACCCATTTTTGGATGTCCTTATTTGACTCTAGGTGAATGGGATTCCTTGTCTAAAGTTCAAGGCCATGGCCAGCTTTATGCAAAATAGACAGAAGACCCAGAGTGGGAGACAGCTGGGTAGACCAGATGGAGCCTGGATTGCACCCCTTTCTCACTTGGCTGGTCAAGCTGTAGCAGGTGCCTTCAGCACCAAGGACAGTGCACGACAGCAATAAGCTGACTTCTCAGTAGATGTTGTCTGGACTTAATGATGAAACTGCACAGAAACCATTGCATCTTGGAAATCAAGATAAATCCATCTTCCTTTACATTCTAGGTGCACATGGATGTTGCTACCTGAAAATTCACATGTGAAAACACACAAATACATGCATATATTTCCTGGAAATAGACAAAAGGAGGAAGCACAGAGAAAATCAAAGATGGCTCTTTAAAACATGGGTAGTACCTTTACAGTGAAAATCAAACATAGTGGAAAAGGTAGTAAGTTGAAAGGGAGGCTGAGCTGAACATTCGACATCATTCACAGGCAGGGCCCTGTGCTAACCCTTTATAGACATTTTACTTCGTCCTCATAGAAGCTCTCTAAGAAATCATATTAGTCAGAGTTCTCCAGAGAAACAGAACCCATAGGGTATCTCTACCTCTATCTAAAGATCGATGCAGATATAAGAGGAGATTTATTATGGGAATTGGCCTCTACAACTATGGAGGCTGAGAAGTTTCACAGTGTGTTGTCTGCAGTCTGTCACACCAGGATAACTGCTGTCACTCAGCCTGAGCGCCAGGGGCCCATTGTCAGAAGCCAGGAGAAGGGGGACATCCCAGCTCAAGAGAGAATTCACCCTTCCTTCATCTTTTTGCTCCACTCAGGCCCTCAGAGGGTTGGGTACCTTCTTCTGTGCTGGTGAGGCTGTGTCTTTTTGCTCAGTTTACAAAATTAAATGCCTGTCTTTTCCAGAGAAACCTCACAGTCACACCCAGAGATAGTTTTTCAGTGAGGTGGGGCCTCCCTGAGCTCAGGCAAGATCACCCATCATAGAAAATGTTGGCTTCCTCCATGTCATCTGTGTGGAAACTGAGTCAGGTGGTTGAAGAAGTTACCTTCTCACTGTGCTCAGCTTCCAGGTGGGAGAGACTGATCACTACTGGCTAGGAGATTGGGCCATAGTGTACACCTTTCTTTTCTGGGGAATAATGGAGTGGGCAAAAACATTTCTTTTGATCTCTATTTTATTAATAGTCATATTGGTTATCTCATTTGTTCACAATGCTGTAATCATTTTAGGAGATTGAAATTGCATCTCAGTCTGTATTTCACACCACACCCACCACCAGAGTTCCAGTGTCCCTGACCACCACCTTGTCCCCATTTACCCACCCATAACCACGGTCCTGTGTCCTACTGTTTTTTGTTGGGATGTGTATGATCATTTGTTTCATTTCATTATATTCCACACATGAGTGACACCATCCTGTATTTATCTTTTGCTTTCTGAGTGATTTCATTTAACATGATCCCTTCCAGTTCCATCCAGATTGTTACAAAGGGCACAATTTCATCTTTTTTAACAGCTGCACAGAATTTCATCGAGTATGTAGACCCCATCTTCTCTATCCAGTCATCTGTCGTTGGGCATTGAGGGTGTTTCCACGTCTTGGCTCTTGTGATCTAAACTGCTACAGAGTCGGGGTGCCGATGTTTTCTCTGATTAGAGATTTTATGTCTCTGGGTCTATGCCTAGGAGTGGGATTGCTGGGTCAGATGGTAGATCCATCTTGATTTGTTTGAGGAATCTCCATAGTGTTTTCCGAAGTGGACTCCCCCATTTACATCCCCACCCACGGTGTATGAGAGTGCCTTTCTTTCTCCACAGGTCCTCCATCATCTTCTCTTTTCAGTCTTTTTGATGAAGGCCATTTTCACTTTGTGAAGTGGTACCTCATTGTGATTTTTATTTGCATTTCTCTGATGATGAGTGGTTTAGGGCACTTTTCAGGTGTCTGCAGTCACCTGTGTGTCTCCGTTAGAGAGGTGGCTATTCAGTGCTTTTGCCCATTTAGTAAAAATATTTATTTGAAAATAAAAAAGAAAACAGACTCAAGAACTACCTTAGGAGAAAGGATGATTCTTCTGTTTGATTTCAACATAAGCAATTAAATAGTGACTTCCTTCTTCCACTTCAAGATTCTTGGTATGAGAAAAATAGCCATGTCACCTCCATGACAATCTTGTACAAGCAGGAAAAAAGAAAAAGAAAACTTAGTCTCTGACATCTCTCTTTTGACCTCTTTGCTAATGAGAAAGTCACTTTCCACAGAAGTGTTTAGAGTTAAAGAATTAGTTACATTTGTAGGACAGTTCACCCCTGGAAAAATGTTGATATGGAAGAAATCCCATAGAAATAACCAGACTTTGGGGTTTTCTTAAAAAAATTTTCTCCTCAAAGGAACGCTGTTGGGTTTATTTTTTCTTTGAAATCATTGAAATGTTTTTGGCCATTATACTTAAAGCAGTTTTCTTTTTAAGGGTTTTAATAAGCAAGTTATGTATAAACTTAACACCAGGGACAATATGAATGTCCTTTGCCACCATCACAGTGGCTGTTACAGGGTTTCCTAAGAGAGCAGTGACACACACCTTTCTGAAACGGACCACTTCTGCCTTTATGACGGCATCACCTCATCGCCTGCTGCAAAAGCACAACCGTCTTTGTTGTGATCACACATTATGAGACCTGGCCACACCCTGGATACTGTGCCAAGTATATTTGCTTCTCACCCATCCTCACCATTAATGGTTCCAGCACTCCTAGGTGGTAGGTCCCTCATTGGCCCCATTTGACAGATGAAAACCTGAGGCTTACAGAGGGCAGATAATTTACCGATGATTTCTCAGTGAAGACATCGTGGTTTAGAATGCAAGGGCTTGTCAGACTGACGCCAGGGTCTGTGCTTCACACTGCATTGTGTGCCTTCCTACTTTGAAAGGGCGATCAAGCTGACCTGGTGCATGAAAAGTGCCTTCCAGCGGGTCAAGTGAAAGTTAGACTTTGTCTGCTCTTCGATTCCCCAGACACTCAGCTTCTCGCTCGAGACCATTGTGGGTAGAAGAAATCGCCTGTGTTTAGCAGAAAAGGGCCAGGGTTTGCTGACATATTTCGTTAATCCACATGGAGACTGCTGATGAGGATTCTGGTTAATTAGTTGTGGAATTTTAAAAGACGAGCAGATGTGCCGTGGTAAAATGCATTTTACTTCCCTGAACCCTGGGGGAAAGCACTGGGTGTGTGCCACGGCGGCTTGTGCTTACATATCTTGATTGAACATTCAACAGCATGTTTTGCAAGACTCAGGTATCCTGGCACTGTTCCAACAGGGATAATTACTTTCTGCTTCTGCTCTCCCTAGAGTCTCAGGCAGGTACAAGATCAATCATAATAACTACAGCTAATGAGCACCTACTATGCGCTGGCCAACACCCTGGGAAACTTCCATGCACCCGTTCCAATCCCTTTCTCACCGCTGTGGACTGTTTTATTTTATCCCCCTTAATGGGGAAACTGAGGCTCAGAGAGGTTAACGATTTGACCAAGGCTACACATAAGTAAGTAGCAAAACAAGGATTCCAACCTAGGTTGACTTTGAAGCCTGTATTTTTTTTTTCTCTTCTACATTCTTTATTGGGGAAAAAAAATGCGCTTGATAAAAAAAAAAATAATAATGGTCAAAGGCTACAAAAAGGATATGGAACGAAAGACATATTCCTTAGTCCTCTCGTTTCCCACAGCCTCCTACACCCACCTCGCCACCTAGTTCTTGTCACACCTGGTTCTCTCTTTGAAGTCGCTGTTATAAGCTGGGGGGCTGAAATGGATGTTAGCGCTGTATCGAAGTTTCCTGTTTAGATTGTATAACTGCTTTGGGTGCAAAGTGCTGAAGGGTTTTGTATGAATATCAAGCAAAGAATAAGCTCTTCAACACATCTTTCAGTAAAATAATCAAGAACAGCAGGTCACATATTTTTACATGTAGCTGGAAGAGTTAGAGGAGACCAGAACAGCATACGGGTCATTTTGTCTTTTGATTTCCAGCTACACGCTTGGACACGCTCCAAGATAAGGCATCACATGTGCATGATATTTTCTACCATTTTTTTCCTTTTGATGTCATGCCAGAACATGCTGGTCTTAAGCATTTTCTGAAATGTTATTTACAATCACGCCATAGCATGTCATTGAAGGCACATACCATTCCTTAATCAACAGAGTATTGTGTACAGTTACGTGGATACGATTTCACCAGTTGAAATAAAGAATACTTAGTTATAAATACATCTTTCTGCAAATATTTTAACGTTTCTACAGGATACATTCTCTGGAGCGCTGGCCCTGAAATGTAAACCTGTTTGCAAGCTTAGCATTGCATGAGAGCTCACCACGGATGATAAACCATTCTTCATGTGGTGATAAGTCACAATGCTAGCGGAGGCGCACCCCAATGGCTTGCCCCAGTGACTTACCCCGGTGACTTGCCCCAGTGACTTACCCCGCTGACTTGCCAGTTAAGTCCAGTAGACACAGGGCACATGGATCCCAGGGACCCAGGTTTGCAGCCCAGGGCCCTGGGGAAGCACCAAGATGATGAGCAACTAAATAAAAAAATAAAACTAAATGAAATGCTCCTTCCTCCTCTCCCTGCCTGCCTGCCTGTCTCTGCTGGCTTCATCCCTGCCTCTTCCCTTAAAAAAAAACAAACTATCTTATTTGGATTTTGTTTTTATTTCTTTGCTGTCTAATGATATTTGAAATTGTGTCCATTTTATGTCTTTCAGGAATTGTTTGCCTTTTCCTCAGTCTTCTGGGGTAATTATTATTGATTTATAAAGATATTTATTAAAGATATTAAATATTTTTCTGTTAATACAAGGAGCACAGTTTTCTCCTTGCCATTATGTTTCTCACGATGGGGATTTTTTTTTGCCTTCCAAGAATTAGAAAATAATTTGTAGTCATATAATATATTTTTCTTTACTTTCTTCCTTTGGTACCATGGTTATAAAATCTTTCTAATGCCCAAGAATATGAATATTTTCTGATATTTTAATCTTTCTCTTCATTGTTTTCTTTTTAGCATTGCATTATTTTGTCTTGAATTAGTATTGGTAGGTGTAATGAGAATGGCTAACTCCATTTTTTCCCCAGACATAAAAAAAACTATAATTTTCCAACTGATTTGAAATATCACGGTGATCATGTATTTTTATATAGCTGTACTTATTTCTGTTTTTATATTCCGTTCTATTAATTCAGTTGCCTACTCCCAATCCAGCACCACACTGTTTTAATTACCACGGCTTTATAATATATATTGCATGACATGACCATTTCCTCCTCATAATTTTTGCGGTAATACCATGCATTGGCTCTTTCATTTATTCATACAAAAGAAACTTTATAATTATAATGTCAATTTCAATTTTTTTCCATCCTCTTGGGCTTTGATTGGTACATTTGATTTACAGATTAATTTTCAAAGAATGTATGTCTTTCTAGTATTACAATTTCCTATCTCTCCATTTATTAAGGTTTTACTTGAACTGTCTATAAATTATAGAACATTAATATTAATTGTGTTAGCAGGCATCTTTGTCTTGGCTAACTTTAACGAGACTCATAGCTTGGGTTTGTATTCTGGCTTAACCATCAGAACCTTGGGTCTTAGAGCAGATTATGTCTCTGGGATGAATTTCCTGATTTGAGTAACACAACTAACACACATGCCTACCTGGTCATCGTGTGATGGGCTTTAAATGAAATTATACACATGAATGTATTTAGAAACATGCCTGTCACCTGGTGCTCAATGAATGTTAGTGACTTGACATTATTTCAAGCTGACATTATTGGCGTTTTTCAATTTGAAATGGCTGTGCTTTTTTTTCCTCATGCTAAAGACACAGCTGGTTTTTTCAGGTTATTTTTTTTTCTTAATTAGTAATGGATGTAGAGTTTACTAAGTGCCTTTTGGAATCTTTGGAGATGATCGTGTTTTTTTGACCTATTTCTGCACTGAATTATTCTATTACTCCAAATCTCGGCTGGTCAGTTTCTCTTGAGAGCCACCTTCTGCTTCTCCGCCTGGGGTGGAGAGGTCTGCCTGTTTGCTACCTAACCGGTGTCACTCCTCACTGTTCCCAGGGCCTGGGGGCTGCCTGGTTCAGTAGCTCCCAATGATAACACTCCCATCTCTCCTCTAAAAGGGCTCTGGCCCGACTAGGTTTAGGGGGAAGCTCTTTAAATCTAGCTGCTCCTTCTAGATACGGCTATCATTGACTGTCCTACCCACTCCTGTCACCCCACCAGTGGTGCCTCCAATTCCCGAGCCATTGGATGAATCTGCAACAAGAATCCCCTTTCTTGTTATTAGTGAGATCCCCCTCCCTGTAGCCACGTAAGTCTGCACTTGCTCTTGAAGTCCAATAGTTGTCTTTAGTCAACCTTCTTTCTCGCAAAAATCTCTCTCTTCATTCGCTGCCGCAAACTCTTCACCCTTTCGATATTTTTAGCGTCTTCCTTCTATACATGTATTATCCATTTAGTGGTAACCTGAGACTCTGACTATGAATTGGACCCTTTATCAATTTTAAATGATCTGCTTCATCTCATTTAATGTCCTTTGTCTTGGTTTCTACTTTTGCAGGTATTAATATCATGACTCTCGCCTTTTTTAGGACTGCCATTTTCCTCACGTACTTCAACCTCTTCTTTTTCATATAAAATGTTTCTGCCCCTGTTCTGGGGTGCTCCTGAAAACCCAAATAGGACTAGGCTTTATTTTAGAAGGAGTCTTCATTGTTGTCATTTTTAGAAATGATCGTGTTTAACAGATTTCCAGTACATTCTAATGTGAACACAGACAGTTCTGTCGCCTCTACTTCTACCAGCTTGCTTTACAATTTTTTTTTGTTTTCCGTTGTTCTGTTTTTGTTTTTTGCTTTCCTTTTCTGTCTCTTTTATAATAAAGGCTTTGTTTCCTCTGCTTTTTAATTTTCTAGTATTTTGGAAAGTGTGTCTCCTGTTTTTAATTCTTTGTTTTACATTTCTCTAATCAGATAGAGGAGCAGACAATACCTCTCGGTAAAGACTCTCTGGCACTTTTTACTTTGTCCCTTCCTTCCTGTTCCTCCTCTGTGGCCAACATCTCAGTCATTGTCCATCTACTCTGGTTTGCAAATTATTTTCCATTTCTATTGAGGTAAAAATTATCATTTTATATGTCTTTTTTAAAGAAAAATATTGATCTTGGAAGCTAAACGTATTAGTTATTTGGACTTAGCACTTTGTTCAGTCCCAATCCTTATCACCCCTGATGTACAACTTCCTCATTCCCAAATTCTTTCACACTATTACTAAGGTTGTTACTTTTTATTTGAAGGACATTTTTAGAGAACAAAGTAAAATGCCTTTCAAGCTGTTGAACATCTTATAATTTATTTCTTTTGCCTTCACAAGAAAATTGGCTAAGTTCTCAGTACTGGGAGTCACAATTTTTTCTGTATAACTATGGATGATAGTCTGTGATGATTTCTAGCATTTGCTGCTACTATAAAGTTCTGTCTGGCTTGAATGTGTTGAAAAACTTTTTTTTGCTTTATCCATTCAGGATACTTCTAATACTAAAACAAATCTTGCATCTTATGTACAATTCTAAATGTTTGCCCTGGTGCATGTTTGTACAGATAGATGATGGATGGATGGCTGATGGGTGGGTTGATAGATGGATGGATGGATGGATGATGGGTGGGTTGATGAATGGATGATGAATGGATGAATGATGGATGGGTCAGTGGATGGATGGATGATGGATGGATGAATGATGGGTGGGTCGATGGATGATGGATGGATGGATGGATGGATGATGGGTGGGTAGATGGATGAATGAACATATTCATTAATGTAGGTTGTATTTTGTTTGGACTCAGATGGACTTTTGATCTTCCCATGGAGCCATTTTTCATCTCTGGAAATGTCTCTTTAGTGAACTCTTTGCCTATAGCCCTGTTCAATTTGCTTCGAGTTTCTTTAATAATATTGCAGACTATACATTGCCTAAGACTATTCTGTTTTCACGTCACCTTCTGTCTCAGTGTTTCAATCTGTGTGGCCTTTACCTAAAAAGTCCAAGATTGGATTCAAGTCTGTTCTGATTTTTAGTCTTAGACTCTTCGTGGCCATTAGTGTGTGCTTTGTTAATGCATTTTTAGCTTCATCTGACCTCATGCATTCCCATGTTTATCTTATTCTACTTTTCATGTCATCCTATGATCTCATCCAAACCAAGGTATTCCTTTTAACCTGCTCCAATGTCTCCTTTGAAGTGTCTCTAAGTGACTCAATTCCCTCCTTCCCCTTGCCCTCCTTTCCCTTCCCCAAAGTCACAATTATATATTTATTTATTAGCATTTTCCCTTCCATCAGACCAGCTCTTCCATGAAGGTGAGCACCACCTCTCTTTTACTGAGAACTGTGCCCTTGGCACTCACACAGCAGCTGACCCACGGAGGTGCCCCCTAGTCACTTGTTGAATTAGCATATGCTCACATGACTCCGGTTTGGATTCCCTTTGACCTGAGCAGCATTGTTCTGAGTTGGTGTTTCCTCAGTGTTACTCAGTCAAGGATCACCTTTTTTTTTGGCACCCTATTTGGGTCTCATTTGGACAATAATTTACTTAATATTTATCTTTAGATCAACTCACATTTTCTATATTCACTATTTACTTAAGCAATCAAATCTGTTCAATAAAGGCGATATCTCAGGTCTGACTTTCTAAGCAATATGAAAGTAAACACACTAAAAAATACCTAAAAAATGTAAATTCCAGCGATGACTCAGTGGCACACCAGGTGACACATGACCTCACTTTGGGAAACTTGAAAGAGCTTAGGAAGTTTCATCTCCTAAGGGGGCCCATGTCTCTGAGTTGGGCTCTGCTTCCTTTCCACTCTTTGGCTCCTGCAGGCATGAGTCATTGTCCCGTGGCTGCCTGTGATGGGCTTCAGGCACGGTGACAGAGACTGAAGAGACCACAGTCAGAGAAGGAGACGCTGTCCCTTCCTGATGGGGTTGATGGGTACCTTCAGGGGAAAGAAAACAGAGAAATAAACATGCATGTTCATTACAGATTGTGCTTAGAGCTGTGAGGGAAACAGACCATGGGGGTAGAGAGTGACATTTGAGAGATGCGACATTTGAGCTGAGACCTGAGGATGAGAAAGACTCGGATGAGTCAGGGGTAAGTGCTCCAGGCAGAAAGGACACTAGAACCCAAGAGGCAGGAAAGGGTAGGGTTCAAGAGTCTGCTAGCTCATCTGTGGGGAGCTCTGAAATGCCGAGCTGGCCCCTTCTGCACCACAGCCTGGACAGGACTGCCGATGTATAGAGTTTAAGCCCTGCAGAAGAGTAGATGACTCCACCATACGTGTGGCCTTGGGGTTGTGGGAGGCCTGGGGGCCGGCTACTCTCCTTCCCTGCATGATCAGAAAGCCAAGCCCCTGCTAGGCCTTTGCACCATGAAGCGCTGTGTGTTATAACACACCTGCCTCCATGAGACAAAGTGGAAAGGCCTCTTCTCAATGGCTAATTTCTTGCAGGGCAGGGACAAGAACTGAATGCAGAGGGGCCGCTGAGAGGTGTCCACTCTACCCCAGCTGCAGGGGGGTCACCTCTCACTAGGGGCCACTTTGGTGCTGCAGGAAGTGGGTGGGCTTGCAGAACTCATCCCTGCAAATCCTAGTGCCCTGGGGCCTCCAGAGTGTGAGGTTGCCAAGCTTGGCATTAAAAAATAAGCTAAACTCTCTGACTCACCCATTCACTGGCTGGGGAATTTGCAGATGCATGGAAAGCGTTCAGAACTGGTGGGGACCTCTAGGTCCTTAGAGCAGACCCAGGCACAGGTAGAGGGTAGGACTCGGGGAACCCTGGAGGTGGAGTTGGAGGGGCTCCTGCTGAGAGACCGGCCCCAGAAGGCTGCTGGGCGGATCTGCTCCATCTCCGCCTGGGTCTGGTCAGTGTGGAAACTTCATGTGTGTGGCAGGAGACAGGGAGTTCTAGCCTCACGTTTCTGTATTCTCCATGGAGTGTGGCCAGTGTGGTTGTGTAGAGTGGGAGAGGGAGCGGGTCAGAGGAACAGGGAGGAATCGCTAGCTGTGCTGAAGGCCCTTTGGGTTGGCACTCAGGTATTTGTCATGGAGTAAGTGCCAACCTCAGAGCTCTCCAGCAGCTCTGAGTGTGGGTGTGGAGAAAGGGCAGTGCTGCTTGGTAAACAAGACCCCAGTCCTTGGACTTTACATGGTCTGCACCTTACCTGCCTCCACCACCTGAGCCACAAGGGGGCACCCTCGGTGAGCTTTTTGTACAGCTTCCTGGCCTTGTGGATGGTCCCTGGCAGAAGACATCCTTTTGTCTGTCATTATGCCTGGCAGTCACATCTCTATATGAGGTGGGATGGGAAGGAGGAGTGAGAAGTCACCCAGAAGGGTAGAAAGCGAGTCTTGAAGTTGCTACATGTGCTGGTCTCACTCAGGCTGACTTGGGCCATTTACCAGGGGGATGAACCTCCCCGCAGGCAGCACTTGGTGCCATCACAGCTTGTCATGGAACCACATGGTGGCCCAGCTTCCATCAGGCTTCCTGGATGTCCATGTCACTGGGGAACGTGACTCAAGGCCAAGCGAGCTGCGAATGGGTCCTGAAAAGCAAACACGCTCTAGAGAAAGGCACTGGCTGCTGCCTGTCACTTTGCTCGTCAGTGGGGAAGCGAGGACAGTCCTAGGTGGGCTGGGACAGATGTCAGGGCAGACTGGGAAGGAGGTTACCCATTGGGGTGTGGTTGGAGATTCTATGTGGGTATTGCTGAAGGCAGCCGGTGGACGGCAGTATCATGAAAAGGCACGAGGAGAGGAGTGTTAGGAAAAATAATGGAAATCTGTATGGAAATGGACTAGTGAGAGAAGACAAAAGGAGACCAAAAGATATTCTGCCAGAGTCAAGAGAGGAGGAGCAGAAAATGCCACCCCAAAGCATGCCATTTGGACTTCTTCTTGTGATTGTCTCCCTCCCCACCCCTGCCCCCCGCTCTTGAGTTCAGGATGGCACAGAACCTCACTTGCCTGGCTGACCTGAGGTCTCATGTCTTTCGGGCTCCTATGCATGCAAAATGTATTTTTCTCTGTTTGGTCTGCCTTCTGTCAGTTTAATTATTAAAGTAGTCAAAGAACGTAGCAGGAAAGAAAGGGAAAAGTTTCCCACCTTTCCATCAGGAAGTAGGAGTGGGGAAATAAATGTCTCCCAGAGCATGGAAACTTGAGTCCAGACCGGCACTCAGGATGGGATTCTGCTTGAGGGGTGTGCTCAGAGGGTGGGGGGGCAGAGGTGACAAATTGAAAGTGAATGTAGGGTGAAGAAGGGGAGCCACTGACCTTTATTTCAAGAACTTTCAGGGAAAAAGTCTCCTGTCATTTGAATCAACATGGATGGAACTAGAGTGGATGATGCTCAGTGACACAAATCAAGAGAAGAAAGACAGATACCAGATGACCTCACTTTTAGGTGGAAGGCAAACAGACAAAACAAAGGAACAGATGAAACAAAACCAACCCTTGGACACTTGTAATAGAACTGAGGTGACCAAAAGGGAATGGGATGGGGGGACAAGTGGTGGCGGAGCCCACTGGACAATGGTGAAGGACATTTGGTGGTGTGGTGGAGGGCAGGGGGTGCTGACATGTATCTTAGGAGATTATCTTTATTTGTAAACAAAGTTACCTCAATAAAATACTATTTTGTCCAAAAGGAAGTCTATAAGGATTATAGGACAGAGATGGATGCCTGACTTTTTGACGTATGTGCTGACTGTTTCTCGAGTATTCAGACACCGAGTCTTCAGGCTGTGTACCTGAAACTAATTATTACATGTCAGTTACATCCAAATTAATTAAGAAAGGCAGACAGAAATGAAGAAAGATTTTAACTAACGAGGGGAAATGAAGCAGAAAGAGGAACCCCATAAGCGGCAGGGAGCGGTGCCTGGCCCCGACAGGGCCAGCTGAGCCTCAGGACCCCAAGGTGAAGTCCACACGAACATCATCCAAAGGTTGCAATGAAGAGACTAATATGAACGTCACAAGGTCCGGAAATGGAAAAACTAGGCCTCGAATCTGGGTTTTCTGGATTCACGTCATCCACAGTTTCTCACCCATCGATTCCATTTAATGCAAGGAACACCCACAGACTCTGCGGTTTGTGCCGGCATTGCCCGAACTGCCTGAGACCTTGCGACTCAAAGTGTGGCCCGTGAACCAGCAGGTCAGCCTTCCCCAGAGACTGTGGGAAATGCAGACTCTCAGTCCCAAGTCTTTAGACCTCAAATTGGGATCTGCATTTCAGCAAGATCCCCCGGCCATTCAAATGCACGTTGAAGGGATCTACTCCTGGGGGAAAGGAAGGGTTAATTGTGGGGCATGAGCTGAACTGAAACTCAAACTATTGGAGTCCTCCGCCCCGCCTCCCCCAGGAAGATGGACTGTTCGTGTCCCCACGAAAGGCCAACCAGCCGCAGGTGGCGCCTGAGATACTGAGGTCCAGTAGACTGGAAACTTGTCGGAGTTGTACATGCAGCAGCGACAGCCATCAAGTCAACGCCCCTGTCCCTCTTCTGCCTTCCATCCAGCGTCTTGAGGGAGAAGCAGTACATTCTCCGGCTCCCAGTCCTTGCTTCCCACCCACGTCTCCGCTCCTCCAAACGTGTTTCCTCCCCCTCACTCCACGATCTGCTTCCATCTCGGGGAGCCACTTCCTCAACAGCATCGGTGGAGACTTCTGAACACAGTTTTGTATCAGCCAGGGTTTTCAAACCGCAGAGAATCACAAGCTCGTGGCGCAGAAAAATCCAACGAGCGCAGACGACGAAGCAAAGCCATGACGATGAAGCGCCTCTCCGGACGACAGCGCACCCGCTCCCCCAAGGCCGTGTTCCGGAGTGAGTCACCGTGAGCGGTGCAGCGTGCGTCCGTGCAGAGATGGCCTACGTGTCTCCAGGCTCGGCGTCCGTGTGTCGGCTCTGTATGTGACGCACTGTCTGCAACCTGCGTTTTCACTGAATGCATCTTACACTCCTTTCTGTCACTATTGATAACGCCATTCGTTTTTAACAACCATCTAGTAACCTATTGGCTGGACTCCTTCTCATTTACTTAAACAGCTTTCTATCGATGGACAAGGAGGTGGTTTCTGGTCTCCATTACAAGTAACGTGTCTGTCGTTAGGACGATGTCGCTGGCTGCTGTCAGGAGCAAGCCTCAAGATAAGTGTATTCCTCGCTCACTTGTCCGAGCGGGTTGTTATCCTAGCTGTGAGTGGCCTCCGATGCCCCTTCTGTCTTTGACCCTGCCTTCTTCTGGGACCAGAGGGCTCTCTGCATTCATTCGTGTGCAGAGATGACAGAGGGGACAGCTCGTCTGTAAGCACTGTGGCGTGGATGTAACTCACTGCTCTGCGTCTCACTGTCCCTGGCAAGGAAGAGCCACAGGACTCCACCTGGATGCAGGGGCTGCTGGGAAATGTAGTCATGGCTGGACAACCGCCCTCCACAAAGGGAACCCCCCCACCGTGGAGGGAGTTGCAGGGATCTCTGGCTGACACGGCCCCTCCTCTGTCAGATGAGTTGCAAGGAACATCCTTGTACCCAGGTCTTAATGCACTTGTATAAACACATCTCTGGAAGTGGAATTGCTGGTTAAAGCACATGTGATTTGACTTTGGGTCCATAATCTGAGTGCTCTCCCAATGACCTCACCTCCTGCCGGTGTCGGAGAGGATTTAGCACTGAAACTTTGCCAGCAATATCTGTTAGAATTTTTCAAGATTTTTTTCCCCATCCTATAGGCGAATAATAGTATCTCCTCATGGTTTTCATTTGCATTTCTTTACTTTTGAGAGCGCTCGAGTATCCTTCACATGTTTATTTTTTTCATCTTTTTCCATTAACTCGTCACGTTACCTGTGTTCCTTTTTTCTACTGGCTGACTCTCTCTTTCTTACTGATTTGCAAAAATTATAGAAATATATAAACATGCATTAGATGTATATACACATATATATGAAAAAAATATAGATGAAAGCATCCCTGTTTCTCTACCTTACATGTCATAAATATTTTCCAGATAGTCATTTTCCTTTTATTTATGGTATTTTTCCATCCCAGGGACTTACTTTATTTTTAATGTAGTCTTTTTCTTCATGATTTTTGTCTCATGCTTAGAAAGCCTGTCTTGTTGCCAAGATTAATTTTATATTCTCACGTTTTCTTCCAGTGCTGGAGTCGCACTCAAATTCAGATTGTTTGGATTTCTCGGTGTCCCACTTGCCCCAGCCCACGGGCAGGAGCAGTGAGCGCTGCCTCGCAGAGCTCATGTGGGGAGGGGGCGAGACAGGTCCTTCTCCAGACACAGCGCCACACAGGTGAGCAGTTCGCTCGTTTGTGTCCAGGGCATCAGCCATCTTGTCTCGGTCAGCTCAGGTGGCTGTGACAAAAATACCATCCGGTGGGCAGCGGCAACCACAGATGCTCACTTCCCGCAGGCTGGAGGCTGGAAGTCTAAGACCAAGGTCCTGGCCAGTTTGGCCTTGGGCGGCTCTCTCTTCACGGTTTACAGGTGGATGGGGGTCTTCTCTGTCCTCAGTGGCGGAGAGGGGCGACCCACTCGCTTGTGTCTCTTACATAAAGGTTCCATCCTTGTGACCTCATTACCTCCCTCAGGCCCCACCTTCGAATACGATCACAGGTCGGTCAGGGCTTCAGTGTATGTGGGGGAACGCAGCCACTCTGGAGCAGACCCTGTGTGTGGCCGGGGTTGGCTGCGTGTTTCTTTCTTTCTAGACAGACAGCGTCATAATTTAGTGCACCTAGGCCTTCTGAAATGATTTCCACAATCCAGTGACCACCTCCATCAGCTCACATAGTGAATGTCTGTGTGCGTGTGTGCGCTGAGACTCACACAGTGAATGTCTGTGCGTGTGCATGAGCGTGTACTGAGTTACGTAGTGAATGTGTGCATGTGTGCGCGTGTGCATGTGCATGCGCTGAGACTCACACAGTGAATGTCTGTGCATGTGCATGTGTGTGTGCTGAGACTCACAGTGAATGTGTGCGTGTGTGTGCGTGTGCATGTGTGTGTACTGAGACTCACAGTGAATGTATGCATGTGTGCGTATGTGTGTGAGTGTGTGCTGAGTCACATAGTGAATGTGTACGTGTGTGTGCGTGTGCATGTGTGTGCACTGAGACTCACACAGTGAATGTGCGTGTGTGTGCGCGCGCTGAGACTCACAGTGAATGTGTGTGTGTGGTGAGAGCAATGAAGACCCACTCCTAGCAGATTTCTAGCGTATGATCCAGTGTTCTAACAATGGCCATCGACGGCACATTAGCTCCCCAGATGTATCTGTCCTGTAACGGTAATCTGTGCCCTTTGGCCAGCATCTCCTCCCTCCTCCCTCTCCGCCTTCCAACCCAGGCCCTGACGACCACTGTTCTGCTCTCTGGTTCTAGAAGTTGGGCCTGCAGTTTCCACATGTAAGTGAAGTCATATAGCACTTGTCCTCTGTGTCTGGCTTACTTCACGACAGAGAAGGAAACCTGTCATTTTTGACAGCATGGGTGAAATGGGGGGGCATCATGCTAAGTGACATCATTTGTGTGCCCATTTCTTAGGGTGAGCAAGTGACACCTCAAACTCAGGTCTCTTTGACTCCAAATCCCACCAGTCACTTCCCCCTCAACATCTCTTAGATGGGTAATCACGCAGGGGAGTCTTTTTCTAGTCTCCATCTCTCATTGAGGAATTCAGGACCAATGCACATGGAAGGGGGAAGCTTACAAGCAGGGGTCCCAGTGGGAGGGCCAGGTTGGTGTTACTCTGTCTTCCCACCATCACCCTCAAGGACACGCTAGAACCTAGGTAAGCTGGATTTATGTTCCCAGCAAGAGAGTGCACCCCCCCACATTTACCAGCTTCCCTTCTTCTAGAGGAGGGGTGAAACCATCCTTGTCATCGGGGGAATAACCAGCTGCTAGGACACCAGCAGATGGGGCTCCATGCCAGGAGATATTTGGTTCAACAACTGGGCCCCCTGATGACCTCTGTGAAATGGGGTTCAGCCATCGCCACTCCTGCCAGAGGGTAGGCGCCACCAGCCCTTGTGGGAATCCAGGGTTAGCCGCCATCTCTCACACTGGGAAAGGCGGACTCCCACCTCCATGGTCTTCAAGACTGGTGACTTCTTGAGGACAGAGACAGTATCTTCCTACTCTTTGCACCCCTAGCATGCAGTAGGTGCTTCATAAATGCTTGTTCAGTGAGTGAGTGCGTGAAGGCAGAGCAGGCACTCGGCGGGCATGGTCAATTAGAGATGTGCCAGTAATGATCCCTGCCTCCTGTGACCTTACAGATAAAGACACATCATGGATAAAAAATAGGTTATGTCTATAGAGGATACCAGAGACTCGACAGCTAAGCATACCTGACTCTTCTGGGAAGAGGGGTCATGAGAAGGCAGTCAGGGAAGGCTTCTTGGTGGAGGTGATGGTGCACTGAAGAACTTTTGTCTGCTAGTCTATGGAAGGATTCACTCGGTGGGCACAACATGAAAAACACAGACTTAGGGGTGCCTTCTGAATAGCGCAGGCTCACCAGAGCTGGGGGTGGCCAGGGATAGATTCAGAAAGAGACACATAAACCCTGTTAAGGGCTCTAGCCTGTGAGCAAAAAGGAATTATTGACAGAGTTCAAGCTGGGACTTAGATTTGGCTCCCAGGTCACACACATGTAAGGATGTGTGGCTGTGGACTTGGAGGCAAGTGGCCCCATGATGCACTGGGGGTTCATTTCTACCTCCGACAGAGGAGGAAAGATGGCCACAGGCACTGTGCCTACTCTGCATGCACCACATGGGGGAGCAGGTTGAGTTTTAAAAACCTGTTTCTTGCATGAAAGCCTTTCCCTCCTCTTCTGCTCCTAATCATCCCTCTGGAGACGGCAATGATTTTCAAGGAGCCTGGTTGTCCAGTTAGACTCTCATAAATCAGCGAAGTCCCCCACACGGCTCGGCCTTGCACAATACGCGCACGGAGTGTGCAGATGTAGCAGAAGAGGAAACCTTGCAGAGTCTCATCGGTGACACTCAGAGGTGTGGCTGTTCTGGAAGTTTCCAGTGAGGGTCTCCGGTGCTGACACACATGCCCGTTGGGTGGACCATGGGGCCACGGCAGCTGTCCCTGCCCCTCTGGGCAGCCAACGGGGGTGAGAAATGTCATTTCCTAAGAACCTTGCACTGACAAGAGAGTCTTTAGATTTTTCTTTTGTAGCCATGAGACGTTGGTGGGGCTTCCCTCGGGGATAGCACGGAGCAGAGACTGTGGCATAGGGAAGAGGCACACACGAGTCAGCTTCTTCCTCTTGTGCCTCAAGTCTTTATTGCTTTCCCTCAGCACATACGTACCGTACCCTACTGCACCCCTGCTACGTGCCATGTGTCTTCTAGCGCTTTGAGCAGGCAGAACCAACCCTGTTCTCCTGCAACTTGCGCTCTGTAGTGCTGGGTAGGAGCAGAGCCATAAACAGACAAAGATACACTATATTAGCTCAGACTACTCATAAATGCGTGCTTTATTACCTTACATCTTCCTCAGCTTCTCCAACCAGTGCACCATCAGCTCGTTAAAAATGTTGATTCCTGGGCTGTGCTCCCAACCCCTTGAATCAGCATCTACAGAGGGATCTGGGGCTTTTTTTCTATAAGGGGCACCCCTTACGTCTTCTAGATGATACTCAAGGGCAGCTGAACTGAAGGTGGTGTGGCTAAAGGAACTGGCCGTCTACAGCACGGTCTGATCCCGGGTGCGCCATGGTGCTGAGCGGGGTGCTCTTAAGTGCAGAGCCCGGTCCCTGAGCCAGGTGTTTCTGATGGAACTAGAGTTAGTACCCGCTAAGACCCTCTGGGTGGTCCCAGAGCCTAGCGTGACCCCCCCACCCCGCTCCCAGCCACACTGCAGAGCTGACACAGCCCTGCACCCTCCGGACACCAGGGGGAGCTGTGGGTAGAAGAGCGCGTGCAGATGGCGAAACAGAAATGGCACCGGATGTGTGCCTTGGAATCTCACTTTACCTTCCTGCATTTGGCCTCCTCAGTCTGTGAGCCCCAGCACCTGTAGCCATGATGAAATCTCCTTTTTTAATAGTCATACTTATGATTCGTTCACAATATTATATTCATTTTCGGAGGCTGAAATTGCATCTCCATCTCCGTTTCACATCATACCCACCCACCCTCGGATTTCTGTTGCTCTTTTACCACCACCTTTTCCTTTCTTTCCTTTCCTCCTCACTCCCCCCCCCAACCATAGTCCTGTGTCCTATTCATTTGTTGGGATTTGTATGTTCATTTGTTTCATTTCACTCTCTTACACATATGAGTGACACCATCTTATATTTTTCTTTTTCTTTCTGACTTATTTCCCTTAACATGATCCTCTCGAGTTCCATCCAGACTGCCGCAAAGGGCACCACTTCATTCTTTTTAGCAGCTGCAGAGAATTCCACGGAGTATCTAGACCACAGCTTCTTTAGCCAGTCATCTGTGGACAGGCATTTAGGGTGTTTCCATGACTTGGCTCTTGTGAGCTGTGCTGCTATCAACATAGGGTGCAGACTTGTTTTCTCATTAGAGATTTTGTGTCTCTGGGTAGTTGCTTAGGAATGGGATTGCTGGATCCAGTGGTAGATCCATATGCTGAAATCTTAAAAACAGCACAATGATTCCCTCTCTCCAGGACTGCCTGCTGAGACCTTCTTCTACCCAAGGCTAGCATATGAATTAAAAACTGGACTTCATAAACTAACTCTGGTAACATCGGAGGACTCTAGGTCACCTCTCATTAGGCACTTACCTTTGACGCTGAATCCTTATTGAGCATCTATGGCGTACCAGGTAATTGGGCTAGGAAAGCACAAATAAACGAGATATTTGCTCAAGTGTCTGGTGTTGCTATAAATGGACAGGCATCCGGTGAGTCGGTACAGTGGGATGAGGGTCCTGTAGGTGCAAGCAGAGTGTTGGAAAATTACAAGAAAGGGCTCCCAGGGAGTGTGGCTTTCTGTTTGGAGCAGGAAAGTGAGTAGACTTTCACCAAGATGAGAGAAACAAGAAAGATGAACCAGAGTCTTAAAAAAAAAATAGCAACAAAAACTCAGCCAGTACAAAGCACATGAAAAATCAGGGTATGTTTGGGAGCAGCATTTGCACTCGCTGTGTCATGGGCATCAAGGTATTAGGAAGTGGTAAGAGGTTCATTCTAGAAAGAGAGGCCACAGCCTTGAGCACTGATCCAAGAAATATGGACTTCATTCAAACTGATAACTGATACTTGACAAGTTAGGATTTGCTTGAGAAAGCCTTCCCTGGTGGACACAGATGTGGAATGGATTGAAAGGGAGAAGAGAGCAGAGCATGGAGGTCAGGTAGACACCCATTGTCTGAGGACTGGATGATGGGGGCCTGAGGCTGTCTGGGTTAGGCTAGGAGAGGAGTGGGAAGACTTGAGAATGTATGACCTTGAGAGACCTTAGATGAGACGAGTCAAGAATGATTGAGGTTTTTCTACTTTGTGAGTGGATTTGTGGTGAGAAATTCTGCAAAAACAGGCCAAAGAGAGAAATTAGATGGGGGAAGAAAATGAGCCCAGTTGGTAAGGAAAGTTGTCTCATGCACAGACAGTTGACATTCAAGTCTAGAGTGTGAGGAGGTTTTAAGGTGGAACCAGAGGTACAGAGGTTTGAGTTGACAGCTCCCAGGTGATGGTGAGAGACTGGGGAAGGAGTGAGGTCATGCAGGATCTTCACGCCAAAGATTACGTAGAAAGAGAGACATGACAGGGACACCCATGGGGCCGATCCAGAATGGTTTGAAAAGAGCTGAGAATTTGAAAAAAGGATGAGAGTATCAAAGCATAACTAGATTAGACAGATGGCTGGGTTCTTCTAAGTCTCAGAAATATTGAGGGAGATCTCACTTGTGCCATTGACTAGAGTAAATCTGGGGATACACATACAAATGAGGTGAGTGCTGCCCTGTCCTCATGGAGTTTATTATCAGTCGGGGTGAGTGTCCACAGAAAGGAGGCCAAGTGGTCAAAGATCTATTTGCATTCCGGGGCTGCAGACAACTCAACCAGTTCTGATAAAGCTCTTATAGTAGTTGAGTGGAAGGATGTGTAGTAACTCATCAAATCCAGAGGGAAGTGTGAGAGCCAGGTCTGAGAAAGGTCAGAACCAGAAAACAGAAGGGATCTGGCACCAGAAACAGAGCAACAGGCTCTTCCAGACTCAGAGACCTGGTGGCAAAGATTCAGTTCAACCATCTTTAAGACACGTGTAGTCTCCCTGATACAAATGGCACTGATTGACCTAACTTCGGTCCTGTGCTCACCCCTTTGGCCTGCTGAAATTTTATCCAAAACAGAAGTGGTAGTTCCTCAAAGGCAAATCTGGGGGCTGTTCCCAGACAGAGGGAAAATTAGTGCAGAGCAAGTTCAAGTACCAGATGGGAGTCTGGTTCCAGTCTCGATGTTGGACTCTTCTTTTCAGTAATTTCTGCAGACTCACACAGGACCAAAAAGGAGGCTGGCACTTCAGAGGGTTACAGGGCGAGAGAGAATTCAGCTGTTGATTAGCAGCCAGAAGCAAGTGAAAAGTGGAAACAATGACATCAGGAAGAAAAATTAACCTTAAGGAAAAATCTAGATGCCTCCCCCACTCCATGTACATCGAGCAGGGAGATGAACACATACAGTTCTCTTGCACAGGCCTCCAGGACTCCATTCCAGTGACCTAAGGAGAAATAAATATGTAAGGATACCCTTGGAAGATGAAGAAATATTTTGAAATACACAGCATGCATTTGAGTCATGGTGTGGTGACTGGCGCGCAGTGTGATTTCCAACCTGATGCGTCTCTTCCTGAGCATCTGCAGTATGGTTGAGTAGCTGATAAGCCAATTAGGCCTTAGAAAGGAGGAGTTTCACTTTAGTGCACAGCCAGGGGATGAGGTGACACTCCGATGATCACTGAAATCGGTCAGAGATGTGTTAATTGGTACTCTTGGCAAAAGTTCCTAGCTCCTTAATCAAATAACCTTGGGAACTGCTGCACCTCAATGGCTCTCTCGGATAGTGCTTAGTACATTAAAGAATATTGCAAAGAAATCCAATGACTTCTCAGACCAACTTGTTTGTGTTAAGGAAGATCTTTATGTCAATAACCCACCCCATAGAATTTGGAAAGTCAATATGCAGAATTTAAATGCACGATGACATGTAGGTAATGACATCTACTCTTGTCAGAAAGGTCAACACCTCATCGTAATGTATGTCAAGGTCATAACACACCATAGCCAGATTTCTAAGAAAGTCTGGTCAAGGAATTCTATTCAAGTGTACTTCTAATGTTTGCTAATGCAAAACATAATGGCCTACTTAACATTAATAAATAATATTCCAACTTTCAGCTCACAGGTGTCCAGTATAGACCTTGGGTCTAGAAGCAAAATATCAGTTTCATCAGCTTAGCAATTGTAGAAAGAATTTCCAGGTTCAAGAGGATAATGGGCAGAGAAGGAAGAAGAGAAAGAGAAGGAAGTCAGGGTAGGAATCTGAGAGCCTAGTGGACAGGTGAGCCCCTGCCCACCTTGCTTTCTAAGACCAGCGGGAGGCATGAAGGAGGGCTGCGGATGAAGGAGATGAGAGTTGAAGCAACCGAGTTATGACAATTTAGGCCTTTCGGTGTAGTAAAAGCCTAGTTGGGTATTAGGTAGGTGACAAGAGGAGGGTTGGAGCTTAGGGTAAGAAACTGGAACACTTACTGTGGAGAATAATGGAGGGAGTTGTCAAGACAAACATACAAGATTGTTGTGTGGTGTTGAGGGCTCAACTGAAGCTAGAATTAATGATATAGAGGACAGAAATGTTCTCTCCTGCTGTTTGGCAACTCAGAGGCAGAATGAGAAAGGATGAAAGGGTAGAAGGATGTGCTATTAGAGACTAGAAGAGCAAGTAATTCAAGGAAATTGATGCCGCTACTGATGCTACTAAGCTGATCTTTCCTTTTTCCACTGGGTCCAGAGAAGGTAGAGCAGAAAGTGAGATGAAGAAGATCACAGATAGAGTTGAAGATTTGTTCTCTGATTCTCTAATACCTCCGGTTGCCACCACAAATTGCCACAAAGGGGGTGACTTAACACAATAGCACTTTGCTTTCACCGACTGGGAGGTCAAAAGCCAAATGAAACCAAATGATCAGCGGGGTTGGTTTATTCAGGAGGCGCTGAGGAAGAATCCTCTCCTTGCTTTTCTCCCAGCTTCCGGGGGCTGCCAGCAGCCCTTGGCATTTTTTGGCTTGTTGACATACCCCTGCATGTTCTGCCTTCACCTTCACTGCACCTTCTCTGTGCTTCTCCTCTTTCCTTTGCTGCTCAGCTGAAGATCCTCCTCCACCCTGGAGGACTGTGGACTCATCCTCATCAAGGGTGATCTCAGCTCAAGAACATGAACTTATATTTGCAAAGACCCTTCTGCCAAATAAGTCACACTCATAGCTTCCGGGTCAACATATATTTGGGAAGGTCACACTCAACCCACTACATAGTCCTAGAGTGGAATTCAGACTGAAGACTTTGGAATTAGGGCAATTCCAATGATAAGACTCAGTGGATGGCCATAGGAGGAGTTGATGAAAGGAAAGAAAAGATGGAGGTACTCAGTCCAGGACCTGTGAGGCCATGGTATCAGCTGGAGAGGATGATAGGAGCTGGGAAGAAGACACGCAGGAGTCTGCAGTCCAGAGGAATGTGGAGATGATTGCTTTGCGGGTGGGTAAGTCATGTGTTAGGAATGGGGGGAGGATGACCTAGTGGTGGCTCTCAGCTCTGTCTTCATGTAGGAATCATCGGAGGAGCATTTTAAAGGTACCAACTCCCAAATATCTTTAACCAGTTGGTCTAGGATGAGGCACAGACATCTATCTGGATGTTGGGTTGTTTATCGTTTTTTGTTTTTCAATTCCTTGGGTGGTCTAATGTGCAGGTAAGATTAAGACAAACTAGTTTAAGGTAAAATATGAGCTTCAGAAAGAAGCAGGGATGGGGAAGAAGCCTTCAAGCTTCCTGCCATCACTCATTAAAGTTTCAAACAGAGTCAGAAAATTAAGAAGAGAGTGAGAGGTTGTATCTCCTTGCTTCTGACTGAGGTCCCAGCCACTCTGGAGGTCTGAACGGCTTCAGACTGACCCTGAGGATGTCCTTCAGACATGTTACAGCAGAAGACATCAAACTCATTTCTAAAACATGAATTATTCCTATCAAACAATCTTTTCCTCAAAAACTTTCTTTCCTTAATATATTTAGAGAAGTCTCTTTTACCAGAACAATTCCTGGTGGCTTCCTTTGCCTTTTTTGAATTTGTAATAAGCCCATGAAAAATTTTAAGTAAATTAAAGGTGACACAATCAAAAACGATCCTCATTTATCCCTGACCTCCCCTCTCAGGTCCTGTTCCCAGAAGCAACTTCTTTGATTGGCTTCTGCTGTACCCTTTCCAGGCCAGCGAGCTTCAGGTTGCCTTTCTTCAGTGCTCTACCTTGGAAAGCATTCTACAGGCGCCAACAGAGACAAACCCTACGGATTGGCTAGTCTGCCATTTGTGGACCCCAAACTGATGGAGGTTTGGGTCGTTTCCGGTCTTAAAAAAAATGTGTTTTTAAAAATCACCAAGAGTTGAAGTGGATTCCGCACTGGAGAGCTGGTGTGCAGTGCAGACCTGAAGACAGCAGTAGCGTCTGACGAACGTCAGACTTGCTTAGAGAGGAGATGGCAGCGGGCGTTTCTCACCCCCAGTGAGCAGGTGGGCTCCGGTCCCAGTGGCCGGGAGGCTCAACCAGTGACTCAGGTCTCGGGGAGTGATCTCAGGGCCCCCGGGGGACGCCTGTCTGACAGTGTGTTCTTCTGTCCACAGGAGCCTGATGCCCCGGACCCTGGAGAGTCAGATCACCCTGGAGAAGACGCCCAGCTACTTTGTCACGCAGGAGGCCCCCCGACGGATTTTCAACATGTCCCGAGACACCAAGCTGATCGTGGTGGTGCGGAACCCGGTGACCCGGGCCATCTCCGATTACACCCAGACGCTCTCCAAGAAGCCGGACATCCCCACCTTCGAGGGCCTGTCCTTCCGCAACCGCACGCTGGGCCTGGTGGACGTGTCGTGGAACGCCATCCGCATCGGCATGTACGCGCTGCACCTGGAGAGCTGGCTGCGCTACTTCCCGCTGGCGCAGATCCACTTCGTCAGCGGCGAGCGGCTCATCACCGACCCGGCGGGCGAGATGGGGCGGGTGCAGGACTTCCTGGGCGTCAAGAGGTTCATCACGGACAAGCACTTCTACTTCAACAAGACCAAAGGCTTCCCTTGCTTGAAAAAGACAGAATCGAGCCTCCTGCCTCGCTGTCTGGGCAAATCGAAAGGCAGAACTCACGTACAGATCGACCCTGAGGTCATAGACCAGCTCCGGGAATTTTATAGACCTTATAATATTAAATTTTATGAAACGGTGGGCCAGGACTTCCGGTGGGAGTAAGCTCCCAAGATGCCAGGGCTTTTCTGCTTGTCTCTTGCAGAGGTTTGTGCCGGGAGCTCTTCTTCCTCCAGCAAACCCAGGCTGCCGGCCGTCCTCCCCTCCTGGGCTCCATCGGCCCGGGACCGGGAAGCCCAACGGAGGCCAAGAGACCGGGGGCTCCCGGGCAGAGGCTCTCCCTGGGGTCTCTCCAGGCAAGTCGGTCTGTCTCTGGGATACCCAGTCAATTCCCACTTGCTGCCCTTCAGTCCCCTAGAGGCCTTGCGAGTTGTTTCAGGGGGAGGGCTCTTGTGATATGATAGCTGTTCTAAGTGGTGATGGGTCTGCTGCTACGCACTCAGCCCTCTATCCACCACTGTCCAGCCCAGTGGGCGCGTTAATTCCAAGTAGCATGTACCTTCCCTTCTGGGCTTCACTCCCCGGAGCCACCCTGGGTGGTGGGAGAGGAGGCCTTGGCAGCTCCTGGAGAGATTACAGAGCTGGACACGCCCCCCCGGCAGCTCCTGGCAGCTCCTAGTAGCCAGATCTGAGGACGAAATTTCCCAGAGATTCCACGGCCTGTGGGCACCACGCTGCTTGAAGGGTAACTCTTGGAAGAGCCCATGGTGACTTTCCCTGCCCCCTGTGGACTCAAGCACATCACTCTGCTGTTACGGGTACTTTCCTCACGCGGGCTTTCATGTTCAGCATGCCACGGGTTCATGCTTGTCCGTGTGAAATAAATATCACTCTCTCGTGTCCTTAACACCAGAATTCACGCTGGGCCAGGGCTGAGCACGGCTCGTTCATTCAAGGTGGGACTGGTTCTGGGTGGTCTGGGTGGAGGCGACGGGGGCAAAGACTGCGTGGACCAGAAGCAAAGGGGTGGGGAGAGGGAAAGGAGGTTCTCGGTGACAGAGGCTGGGGCAGAGACATCACGTGGAGATCTGGGTGGACATTCTGCCCGAAGCAGCAGTCTGACTGTGTCGATCGCTAATGAAACCTTACGTCCGAGGCGCCACACTAGAGGCTCAGGGCTGACGGACCATCAGCTGTTTTGCTTGGCCAGCATGATGTTTTGAGATCATTTCCAACATTTCCAACGTGGGAGTGTTCACATAAATATACAGATTTCCAGCTTCTTATCTGAAAAAGGAAAGAAAAAGAAACTTGGCAACACGGAGCCTGAGCCTTCAGCCTGGTAACAGTGGGGGCCCTCTTTGGGACGGGGCGGTGCCCCCCAGTTTCCCAATGCCCTCTGCCTTCCAGTCCCCTCCACTGAGTATGCCATCTGCCTGGCCCCTGCAGGCATTTAAATTCGTGCTCTGGGTTTAGATGTGTCTGGTGACCAGATGGCCCCAGTCCTCCAGCGGGGTGCCCGAGGAAGCCCCAACTACATCTTCGGGCTCATCTCCTCCTTCTCTTCCCTCACCCTTTGCTCCAGCCTCACAGACCGAGTGGCTTTTCCAAGTCTCTGTGCCATTACCCAGAGTGCTTCTCTCCTACCCCATCTACCCCCAGGTCTCCTGGTAATGGAAACCCACGTTGTCATGACTTCACTCAAAGGTCACTTGCTCTCTGCTTCTTTCACACTCACTTGGTCGCTTACACACCTCTCTGGCACAGCTCCCTGCACACACTTAGTTATATTCTCTACATAAACGTCTGTCTCCACTATAGACCTGAACTTCTCTAGGGCCCAGGTGGTATCTTGCCAACATGGAGCAGGCACACAGCAGGTGTCTGATGGGTGAATAGTGACTGGGTGGGTGGAAGCTGGAGGTGGGAGCAGAACAGGAATGTCCCAAGGGAAAGCCGTTGTGGGACAAACTTCCCAAATAGTCCAGAGTGCCCATAGGTAGTGACTGGGAAAGATTGCTGAGATTTTAGTGACCACCTGGCCTTTGCTCTGTCAGGCATAGTAGAAGTTTCCTGAAAATCAGGACCTGACTGATGAGACCGGAGGACACGAAAGCCTAAGATAGTTGGTTCTGTGTCTTGGCTCATCTTCCTGCTCCCAGATCTTACAGAAGAACAAAGGATGGAGCCCACGGTTCCAGGGAGCCAGTTCCAGGCATCTGCCCCCTCTGTGGGACAGAGGTCACCTGGAGGCTAGGAATCTGGTCACCCTGGTGACCAGAAGAAGGTTGTATGTGGACCTTAATGAGTTGTCCTTCATCCAAAATTATCTGGTGCCTGTGATCCTGGACCCCATGGTGGTGGGAGTGGTTTCAAAGAGAGAAGGAGTGACACTGGGACATAAAAGCGGCACCTAGGAGAGCATCTATGAAATTCATTTATCTGCTTTATCGGGGAGAGTCCCATCAGAACTGAGGGAATTCCGAATTCCGTGTGCCCAAATGCAGCCTGATTCCTTTGCATTACAACCCTTCCCAGACTATGCCACCTCCAAATATTAATGAACAGGTCAGAGCCTATTAATTAGCATGTCAATCATTGGATGCAACTGAAAGATGCCAAAGCACCTTATAAATCCCAGTTTAAATGAGTGAAATCTGGTACACACGATTCTGTTCGGCCAACTCTGGCTTTTAATCCAGTGTGAATGGACCTTTCGCCCAGGCTGCCCAGGACAAACCCACACAAGTTCAAGTATAATGTAAATAGATGAAGTTTGACCGTTCAATTGGAGACTAAAAGGCTCCTCCAGGGGTGTGTGTGTGTGTGTGTGTGTGTGTGTGTGTGTGTGTGTTACTAACACTCCAGGGGTGTGATGAGTCCACAATATCACAGAATATCCCCCCATCTGGGCACTCACGGTTCACGATGACTTGCCCCCAGTCTGCATTCCACTCAGCACAAGGGGAGCATAGAAATAAATGAAGACCACCCAAAGGAGGACTAAGAGAGCCTGCTTACTTGGAGCTTGTGACAGTGAAAATTCTTGTGTTGGGAAAATTCAGACCTGCCTAGGCTGGAGGCTGTGGGCACAGGGAAACTGGAGATGGACTAACTATAGAAGTGGAGCATCCTGTGTAACTGCTTTGCAGGCATATCTGACTTTGCTTGGTCCTGAGCTGGAAATGGGACCAAAAAAAAGAAAGAAAGAAAGAAAAAGAAAAGAAATATGACAGTCACTGGCCAAGTCCTGATCATTCTGGGTCAAAATGACCCAGGGTCGTGGGTCAGAGTTCTGCTGTCATGTTGTCATGGTCTAGCCATTATCCCTTCAAGCCTCCCAGGAGCAAAGCGAGCTATGGAGCAGAAGAAGCCTCTTCCATTTGTGATCACAATATTCGCTCTACCCACAGCTTCCTCACATGTGAGTGGTGCCACCCAGGGTTATGTAAGTGTCTTGGAACCACATTCGCTCACATCTCTTTGGATAGGACTTGGTTACACTGAGATGCCAGGGAAGCTATGAAATGTAATTTTGGGGTGGGAGGGGAGGTTACAATGGTCAGTAAAAAATTTGTTCTCTAGGGAGAAGAGGGGAACAGATACGGGGGACATCTAGCCATATTGGTCACAGAAGAGATCATTGCATCAAAACCTCCAGGTATGTCTGGTCTCTGAAGTTCTGTGAGTGTCTTCTCCATGCCCAGGGGATTACGCCTATGTTTGTGTCAGCCCTGCCTGGCTTTCCCTGCCTTTGTCTAAAGACAATATATCATGGAGGAAAGCACACTTTGGGGAGCCCAAGAGGTCTGAATTTGAACCCCACCTCTGCTGTTCCCGGGCTGTAGGATCATGGCTATCTTGTCTAACTTGAGTGAGTTTTAGCACCGGTCATAAATGTACCTGTGATAAGAGATTTGTCATCAGGATATTCCCTTCATTCTCACTGACCTGGGTCTTGGCCATGGAGTCTGTCCCAGCTCCTTCACTTCTGGAGACTTAGATCAGCTGCAGCTCTAACAGAATCACACCCATGGCAATTTGCTCCATCTTACCTGCTCTAGTGTGCCTGGGGATGATGTCATTCTCACAACATAGGACAAAAGTGGATGAGTCTGAACTATAGAGTTTCCAGCTCAATAAACCCAATACCTATCAGCCCCAAGGTAGAGTGGTCCTTCTCTCTGGATGTCCCAGGACAGATCCAGTTTATACCTATTGTTCTGGAAGAAGTACTGCATTATCCCTTTTATTCTCAATAGTGTCCTAATTTGGATGATAAATCCCCAAAAGTTCCTATTGCTACCATGCTCTTACCTTGTGCTCTAACACCAGCTTACCCATCCAGAGACAATCTTCAAGTTTTCATGGCTGCTTCCTTTTCAAAGTTGAGTTCTTATCTCAAATATCCACCTAAAGTTGCCTTCCTCTCCTGTGTTGTCCTCCTCTTGCAATTCTGTTTGCCTTCCAATGGGGCACTTACCACTACCTGATGTTGTATGATAGCTTTCTTGTTCGCCATGTGCCTCCTCCTCGGGTCTGTAAGCTCTGTGAAGTGGACCAGGTCCATCTTCTTCAGCACACGCCCGGCATACAGTAGGAACTTAATACTTGAGCAAATGAAAGAACTACTGGGCCTTTCTATCTAGAACACTAGCCTTTTTGACCACTGATTAATCCCAAGAATAGACACTGTTCCTAAATGCACTCTTATGCCTGGGATCTCTTGGGTCTCTTGGGGTCTTTGTTGCCATTATTAGTCTATTACGGCTCCTTGGTGAGTTATAAAAAGGCACTCCTTCTCAGGTAAGTGAGAAGAAAGTGCCCTGTTGGGATGGACACAGCCTTCCGTGCACTATGGAGTGAACGGAGTGCAGGTTGAGTATCAACCACCACTATCCCACCCCCGCAACTGACATCTTTGTGTAGGGCACAATCACACCATCACCCCTGAAAGCTACCGCTCCCAGCTTTTGGGATTCCCTGACTCCGAATGCTCCTGGAATTAGCACTGAGACAAATAAGATGCTTTCTATTCTCCCAGCTCCCTGTCTTGGCTTTGAAGAACTTCCTTGTCACTCCTGGTACCATGTTGTTTAATGACTTCCCACTCAGTCCCCTGACCTGTGCACATGTGTCTCTGTGGATGCATGCTTCTGTGTGTCTTCTTGTATGCATGCGTCTGTCTCTTTCCTATATCTTCATACTGACTTAAGACTCCAAATCACGCAACAAATGTTTGCCAAGGGAGGGTCTAGAGGTATTGACAGCTGACAGTCTTGTGTATAGAGTATTGTTTTTCCATAACTAATCAACCTTATGAAGCTGGTACTATTTCAAAGTGTAGTACCTGCAGGGCAGGTGAGTATGGTGGTTAAGAGCACAGACTCCTGAGTTCTGACTCTCACTCTCCACACTCTGATTCTGGGAGCTTGGGAAAGTTGCCTTATGAACTCCATGCCTCAGTTTCCTTATTGAAAAATAGAAGAGGGGAGACTAGTATCAATGCCATGACAGTTGTATGAAGATCAGACAAGTTAATTCTTGTGACGTGTTGAGAATCAGGTTCAGAATTGAGAGCTGATGTTGGTTTTGTGCCATTTTTTGAGATGAGGAAACTAAGGCAGGAAAAAAAACAACTATCTCAAGTTCCTACCAAGTCAGGAGTCAAGCCAGGTTCTACTCTCAAGACCACACCCTTGAGGACTGCTGTGTGGACCCTACGCTGAAACAGTTTTCACCAGTGACGTGGAAGCGAGTTAAGTGTGAGGACTGAAGCCAGAGCCGGAACTGAGGGTGGCAGAGGAGGACAACAAACAGAATTGGCAGAGACTGCAGGAGGACACATCTTCTCTGACACTTACGGGGCATCTCAGGACCTCCTGGGTAAGTCCAGCTTGATTATCAGACACCACAGAGGCAACGTCGGGAGTGAAGAGGACACAGTGTGGTCCAGTCTCAAATCTGGTGAAGAACCTGCTAGATGAACTTCAAATAAAAAAGAGAATGATTGATGGCTTCTGCCTTACACACGTTGAACACCGTGACCAGAGCTCGGGAACCCGGCTGGTGGATGCACAGAGTGTGCGCAGTAGTGTGAGCGTGCATTTCTGCCGCCCTCACGGAGACTAATGAGGATGAGAGTTGCATAAACCAATAATTACTATATAATGCAATAAACTGAAACATGATGAGGGCCTCAGGAGGAGAGCAGGGACTTTTCGGGAGGAAGTGATATGTCTTAGATGATAGGAAATCACCTTTTGGATTTCCGTGCTGAAATGCTTCTGGGCCATGGAGTTTTGGTGGCAGGGGCGGGGTGGAACTGGGACCAAGAATTAAGGACACTGGGCTAAATTCTGGTCACTGGTTGGACCTGTGCCCATGTATGCCACACCAGTCCAGAGGCTACTCTTTAGCTTGTCTACAAATTCAGAGAGCACCTCACACCTCCCTATCTGTACTAGGGGCAGATATTCAGACCCTCTTTGTCCAGGATAAGAAGGTCCACTAGTCCATTTAGACTCCTTCCCAGGGAGACGTATGGCATTCCCTTGCCCTCTCCCTCTGTTTCCAGGGCCCAGCAAGTCACGTGGGTAAATAGGTATCCCGAGGGACTCCTCACACTTTGACAATGAGCTTTATTTTTGTTCAACTTCCTAACAAATAAGAAGGATATGTTGCATTTGTCATTTGAAAAATAAGAAAGAGAGAGGGAGGGAGGGAAGAAGGAAGGGGGCAAGGAGGACGGAAGGGGAAGGGAGAGAGGGAGGAAGAAATGAAAGAAGGAAGGGGGAAGGAGGAAAGAAGGAAGGGGGAAGGAGGAAGGAAGGGGAAGGGAAAGAGGGAGGAAGGAAGGAAAGAAGGAAGAGGGAAGGCAGGAAGGGAAAAAAAGGAAGGGGGAGGGAGGGAGG